>CM042691.1:319075411-319562178 GCA_023614405.1 Avena insularis
AACTGGGAAATATATGCCTCCATCGGCCCTACCACGGCGGTTGCGATAATTGGTGGTCTCTCTCGTTGTCTTGTCACCGCATCTCCGTGGCCTGGCCACGTGTAATGCATGGCTCCGCACCAACCGACGCGGCGACCCCTCGTGTTGCATGTGCATGCTTCTGCCAAGCATCGATGATACCTAGTTAAAGTTGGTGAAATATGTCCTTACCGCAAGGTTAATCCACTCAAGCTCGATCTTGAAAATCATTTTTGTCTACAGTACGCCAGACAATAATTGTAGAGAAAAAGGCACAGGTAGTCACAGAACTTATCTGAGATAAGTGATTTGGTTACGCAACTCCGCAAAACGTTCGAACTTTTAAATATTTTTTAAGGTAAATGGGGTTGCATTTATTCTTGAGTTAACCTAACCCTTCCGCTTTTCAAACCACGCGGTGCGCTGTCTCCGTGCCACAGGTTCGAGCTCGCGGATGCCGGGGCGGCGGCCCTGGAAGGAGAGGCTGGATCGGTGCTATCGGCAAGCAACATCACAGCGGTGGTGGCCATCCTCTTGGTCATGCAGATGGCGAGGGGTTTGTCTTTGGGTGATCCTGGTGTTGGTGTGAGCGACTCCTCGGTCAAAATCTGGAGGCATCGTGCTGACAAGGTGGCCCTTCCGTCGTGTTGGGTTGTCCCTTGGTCTCTCTAATGGCATGGGGTGGATCGGAGCGAAAGTTCCGCGCTTTGGCACCGACGACGGTGACGCCTGCGGGTGTCACTACCCTCTTGAGGGCGTTGTTTTGGTATCCCCTCTGTGACTGAGTTTCAGGTGAAAACTCTAGTCCGTGCGAGCACGGCGACGGCGGCGCGTCACGTCGTCACCCTCTTGGGGGCGTCGCCGGGGATCTCAGGTTCCATCTGGGAACAGCTCATGGAGTCATCGTCCTGGCATCGAGCTTCTTAGACTTCGGCGTGTTCGGTAGTCTATGCTGCCTTGTGTTAGGCGTGGCGTCTTCTGTTTTTCTTGTTCGACTTTGAGTTGGTGGCTTGCCACCATCGCAATTGTCGGTTTTCTTCTCGACCTGCTTGTTTGAGGATCTCCTCTCCACTTTGTATATGTTCGGCCGTGTGGCTTTATTTATAAAGAGGGGCGAAAGCCCTAGGGATGTTAGGTGGGAGAGATGTAGGTTGGAATTACCTCCTCCCCTCTGTTTTGGTAGGGGAGTATTTCAAATTAATATCCCCTTCTTTTACCAATTTTTGTATGCATAAAGTCATTTATTAGTTTTTGCCAAGGTTGCCCGTTTTGGTGAAGGTTTTGCTAGTTTTTACCTTATAAGATATTGGGAGCAATTTGGTAGGTGTGTCGCATTTTTCGTATATATGTGGTGTAATCCATCGTGGCGCCTAGAAGGCCAGTGGTCGGTGGGTTTCTCTTAGGAAGGTCAAAACGGATGCGTGAACACATGCGTGCGGTCTACATCGTGTCCGGTTGGACGCATTCTCAGGCCAACAAATTTGAGGCACAACACAAATGAATCAATCCATGCGCGTCGGTCCTTGTGTGACACGCCACTGGACCATTTTTTTTAGGGGAAATGGTTGCGTCCTTTATTCGGAGGCAACAAAGTCCTGAGCTAAAACATCCATAATTACAAGCATGTGAAAAAGTAAACCAAGCTTTGCACAAGCCCTTATCACAACCTTCCTTAGCTAACCGATGAGCAACACCGTTCGCCGTACCACGCGCCCATTTAACCTCCAGGTCATTAACACCTCGAAGCTTCTCCTTGATCGATTCCACCAATATCCCGTGTACTGATAGGTCAACTTGTTCGTCCGCCACCCTTCCCGGTCAGCTTGTCCGAGACCCCATCATCGACGTTTACTTTGGTCCAGCCTTCATCCGGTTTCTGCAACTGGACCATATTTTTGGTGTCAACCTATCCGCGGGGACCAAAATATCGCGTCGATCCGTTTGGGTAGGGTCCGCTGGCCCTTAACCCTTCTCAAATGTAGAGGGGGTTACTCTCCGTAATCCTGTTCAAAGACCCAATAATAGCCAATAATGCTACGCTAGCAGGATACTCCAATAATCCTGTTCAAAGACCCAATAATAGCCAATAATGTAGAGGAGTATTTTTTTTGGATCTTGGTTACGGGTAGACGTGGAGGTCGTGGAGGGTTATCAGTTCCTGAAATTAGTGCAGGAAAAAGTGTTGGACTAGCCGGGTTGCTCCACTCCATCCAGTAGTAAAAATTTCCTGTAAGCGTAGCATTATTGCCCAATATATAGCTAGTGTGTGTTAAGCCAAAAGTCCATCATCGATTTGTGCGCTCGGTTAAGACGCAACATTTCCTGAGTTCTCTGCACGAGTAGGTAGGGTAAAAATGATATGCTGGAGCGGCCGGGCCTCCGGGTGTGGCCGCTTCTCTCGGAGCGCGTACGTAGCTGCAGTAGTACCCTCCTGCTGCAGGAACCAACAACCGCACGGCAGGGCCGGCCCCATATGTCGTGCTACACGCGCGCGCCGCGTCGACCAAATATAAAACTCTGCGATTCCAAACAGTAGTTACGTACACCATTGCTAGCTCTCCTGCCGTCTCCGAACTGATAGCGAACCAACAACGTACGCGCGCCGCGGCCTCTTGGAACAATTAATGCGTGAAGATGCATGGCATCTCATCGCCGCAGATATAATCATCCAGCTAGCCATTTGTCGTGTTTCGACGTACGTACTATATGCCTCGGGCGGCGAGGGGAGAGGGAGGGGAGAGAGATGGAGGCAGTGGGCTAGGGTTTGTTCCCCCTCCCCCGTGTCACCATGGAGGAGCGAACGTTAGGCTAATATCAGGAGCACCAGATTATTATGCATACAGTGGGCGGCAACTTGACCAACTTATTTTTTATAACACGTGGCATATTGATGACGGCTCTGCCGTTGGTATAGCAGCTGCTTTGTACGGCCAGATGAGCGCCTATGTCAGACCATGTGGACAACTAGGCCAACAGCCGAGCCTTCGACGTAGTCTGCTCCGGCCCTAATGGCCGTCACCGGAACAAGTGGGTCCCACCTGCACTAGACCGACGGTGTAGTTACGCGGACGGTAGCTTCCAGCCGTCGGCACAGACTATGCCGACGGCCACCTCCTCTGCGCCGACGCGGGATTACGGCGACGGCACTACATCGACGGCATCCATCGGCTAATGTCTACACCGACGGTTAAGTGCCCTATGCTAACGGGTAAAGGCCGTCAGGGTAGTGACCGTCCCCTAATGATTAATCTCAAGTACTAGAAAAACTGCCTACGCGATGACGCGATGCACGTATCTGTCGGGACCGGGACCGGGACCGTGTAGTGTTCTTATCTTCTTTCGTCGTGTGCATCCCTGCCATGGTGATCACGTACTGGCAACCACAACAACTTGTTACGTACTGGCAACCACAACAACGTGTAAAACAAGTCTGCTGCAACCTGTCCGTGAATCAGGCGTACTAATAATGATTTTCTGATTTTTGATAATGCTCTCGTTATGATGTTGACATCTATATAGCTAACAATTTAGCTGCCAATGCGATATTAATACTCCCTCCGATCTATATTAGTTGACTTGGATTTGCCTAGATTTGGATGAATCTAGACATTATTTAATATATAGGTTTATCTAAATTTTAAAAAATTCAAATCAACTATTATGGGTCAAGAGAGAGTACATTTTTTGTCAAAAAAAAATATACGGAGTAGCTGTCAATTGACCAGGGGCTAATCACGCGTACTATAAAACTGAGCACGCGATGATGTCGCGACCTTGGGCAATGTAGCGTTCTTATCTTCTTTCGTCATGTGCATCCACAACATAAATTGATGTTTTCTTTTGGGCCACAGACAACAGATCGATTGTCACTAAACGCGTAAAACAAGTCTGCTACTGCGTGCTTGTGAATCATGCGTACTAATAGTGCTATTTTAATTCCCGACAAGGCCGGCTCTCATTGTGATGTTGACATCTATAGCTGCCTATTGAGCAGGGGGGTGAAATGGTGCTAGGTTTGAGCTGAAGTTATTTTTCTTTTCCAATACACTGAATCCTACGGCACAGTACGAATTTCAGAGCGATTTGGGAACATATTCGTAATAAACCCTAAAACAAAGCACTACTACCGACGAGGCGTTTTGGCTCCCAGTTATTGAATTGAATTTTAAATGCAAGTAAAAATGTTAAAAAATTCAACAAAAATTTCTGTATGTTCACAAAGTCGTTTCACGGAAAACTGACATATTTTGTGTCGTGTGTAAAAAGACAAAATTTGGCCCTTAAAAAATGCGTGTAACAAGAAATTTCTGTATTTTTATACAGGACACAAAACATATCGCTTTTCCGCGAACCGGCTTTGTGGGCGCATAAAATGTCAAGATATATGCGTCAAAAAGAATTTCCAATATTCTTGACATTTTTTAAACAAAAATCAGCTAGCAGGAGCATATGCACCGGAGATCCAACTACATGAGAAAATCAAAAGTGCTACATATGTGTTAAAGAACTACAACACTATCCACGGAATATAAGAAAGTCATGTGAAAAACAAATGGTGCTAGGCATAAAATTCTTTACTAGAGGAATGACATAGTTCAAAGCAAGTCAAACATGAAAATGGGAACAATCTAAAATTATGGATGGAATGGGTAACATATCACAAAGAGACCAGTAAGCAAACTATATCAGCTAATCAAATTTCATTCTGAGCAAGTCATATCTTAAATGAAAATTTTCTAATATTCTTTCCAAATAAATAGCAAGATGGCACAACAAGGAAAGGAGAGTAATCTTTGAAAAAACATGTATATCGGAAGCTCAATTTATTATGAAATTTTGGAAGGAAAATTAGCACGAACACTACAACACCACCATACATCGATTATTCATGCAATGATCGCAAGTTTGTAAACACACTCAGGACACTTCACATCCTGGCACAACGCGCCTACTCCGTACATCTCATTAGATGGAGATGCTGTTGGGGATGCCCCTGGCCGTGAGCCCAGTGGCATCACCCTTATGGTCAGAGGTGTTTGGGTATAGTAGCATGTACGGAAACTTCGCCGGCCCATTGCGGTTCTTGAGATGAGGGTTTCCATTCAAGGCCACCACTTGGCTCTCGATGCCTTCCAATGTTGCCCCGAACCGCTTGAATGCCTCGAGCGCCTTGGCATCTGAGGTCCACTCTGGCGTATCACGCTGCCCGAGGTAAACCTCGTCAGAGGAGTGCTTGGACAGGATCTCCAGCAATGATATGCCGACGAGGGCCTGGAACTGGTTGGTGATGGTGCGGATGAACACCTTTTCTGGGTCGCGACCTAGCAAGGCATACTCCTCGGTGTTTGGCTCTGGCATCGGACGACGGCTTGCTGATGGCTTGTTAGGGTGGTAACCTGCATATGGGTACTGCCCAAAGTTCACAGCCGCATGTAGCGCAGATCCTGTCCAGATGATGGTGGTGCATGCCTTGACCAGCTCCGCCACGGTCTCCATCTTGGGCCACCACTTCGCATCCTTGAGGTCACCATGCCCGACCTCGCGAACCTCTTTCCACCATGCCTGCAGCTCCACGTCGCCCTGAAGCACACTATCAGTGGGGTAGTAGATTGCTACATACTCTTGCACCCACTGCTCGATTGCATGCCAGATGGCTAGGCCGTCCACCGCATAAGGATAGTCCTCCAGCAGTAGTTTGACCTTGTTTGGGTTTGATGGGTCCTGCACCGCCATGCCCCTGAATTTTATGATCATTAGTTTACTGCCATTCCAATACTTAAGGAACTATTGTACTTTTATTTATTTGTTTACTTACCTCTTGATTAGATCGTCCGGGAGAGCCTGCTCCGCGAAGTTCCAGTTCTTGTAGGTGACGGATGACATCTCCATGGCGTACTTGCGCTGAAATACGGTTGTCTCGATGATCCCGCCGGCATTGACGAGCAACTCCCGTGCCCGTGAGTTGATGTTCATCGTGTCACGGTAGTGTGGGTGAAGGAGCTTGTGCACCGGGTGGGTCACACTCAGCTGCCGATTTGTGGCGATAATGAAGGGCTCCATCACGGCGTGCGTGTGGAGCCAGTGGCTGATCAGTTGGTGCCAACCATAGTCGTTCACGCAGACATAGGCCTTGGCGAGCTGCCATATCCAGGCCTCGACGCCGGTGGAGGATGGCGTGTACACGGTGCTCTTCGGGGTCGTGAGGTCTCCCTGGATTAGAGGTGTGCTCAGCTCGATGGCGATTGGCGCCAGCGTGCCATCACCTCTCAGGAAGAGCAGAGTCCTCGTCGCGTAGAGGAAGGTGTCATCAAGGTTGTTGAGCTTGATGAGGTATGGCATCATATGGTCGTGGTGGTCAAGGATGTAGAGCTTGTTGTTGTCGACAGCCTGCTGAACGGTGAGGCCCTCGAGGCTCTTTCCGATGTGAGCCTCGGTGATGGTGCTGGTGTGGTCTCCGTACTTGCTGGGATCAAGAGTACTCTTGGGTGGGAACTCCTGCACCAATTCAGTTAATTAATTACTCCATTAGTTCTCGGCGAGTAGTAGAAAACTTATTACGAAAATGCAACTCCATATAGAAAAATTTCACTAATCTCCATCGCAAACTACAATTGGTTGACCGATGTGTTGACTCACCGTGACACGTGTGATCATCATTGGGTTCACTCCTGCAAGAATCTCCCTCGCAAACTCATCATCAGTCATCCACGCTTTCTCGTCCGCTGCAATATATGTGCAGAATTTCACATAAGCTTAATTATGTATCAATCAGCTACAACCATGCATGTGAATCTACTAATCGTTAAGTAAGTAACGTACCCTTGATTATTTGTGGCTTGGGAAGCTTGAGTATGTAGTCGCCACCCATGGGGATGAGATCCTTGACGAGCTGGAGCGGGAATTGCTTGCGCATCTCCTCGAGGGCCGGGATGTCGGGCAGCTTGATGCCGCCCTCGTAGAGCTTGAGGATGTCCTTGAAGGAGTTGAACTCGCCGGGGGAAAGGTCGACGTAAGTGCGGATGGCCGGAATGATGCCGTCGACGAGCGCCTTGAGTGAGTAGCCGAGGAAGTCCGACTGCTTGAGATGCCCGAACACCTCATCCCGCGGCACGTAGATGCTCTGGATCAGCGGCAATGGCCGGCTCTCGCGTTCGGGGTCTGCCCATGAAAGGATACGGCCGGTTTCTTTGGTGAGTCGAGTGCTAATTAATAATTGAGCAACCTCGTGTGCATTGGTGAAGGTGAGATAGAGAAACACGCACTGGTTTGTGAAAGCTTGCGACCGGTGCGGCAACGACGAGGGTAGGGAAAATCCTTAGAGCCACCGAGGACTTGGCGGCCATCGCCGAGGTCGTGGTACAGGTCGTAGCGGTAGACGCGGTCGTACACCTGGTATGGTCCCTGCGTATCGTCGCCCCTCAGGTTTCGGAGCTCGTCTTCACGGTAAGGCTTCAGCGGCGCCGGCATCTTGCTGGGCAGGTAGGTCTGCAGGCAGATATTGTACGTACGAAATCAGTGATGAAGCAATTAATTAGTACGTAAAAGAAGACGATCGAGCAGGCCGGATCAAACTCACATCGTTGGCGAAGAAGACGCGGTTGTAGCGGTAGTTGCGCTGGGGGTAGACCCAGGAGTTGGCGACGAAGACGACGTCGCCGTGGCCGGGGACATCGTCGAGGGTGATGGTCTTGAGGAAGAACTCGGAGGCGTGGTTGTTCTTGACGATGATGGCGCGGGCACCCCAGCTTCTCCACCTCCCAGTCGAACTTGACGTTGAACTTGGACTCGCCCACCGTGATCAATGGCAGGCTCGTGATCCACTGCTCCAGGCTCGCCTCAGTGCCCACCTTTCCACGGTTGCCGTTGTCTGCACACGTACATAGATAGTTCATTATATTGCATGCCATGGATAGAGAACTATAATGGGGGGAGTATTCTGCTCACTGGGATCGGGGACGGTGGAGCTGATGAGTTGGCAGGTGACACCACGGCCGAGGAACTCGGTGATGCTGTCCATCACGGTGGCGCCAAAGTCGTTGAAGTCGAGCGCGTTCTTGCGCATCAGGACCACCGAGCCCTTGATATGGGCATTCTTGCCCCCTCCCGTCAGGTTGCCGATGATATCCAGGCCGCCGAACATCTTCGATCGTATGCTTGCAAAGAGAAAAAGAGTAATAGTGGTGGTAGTGTAGCTAGCTGGCTGTGTGGATGTGGTGTGTGAGAAACTGATGAAGAGCAGCCGTGCTATTTATAGATGGATGGAGGGCTAGCTGTGGGTGTGGGAGAGCTAGCGTTGGCTGCTGTGTGGACTCTGGTGTCTACTTGTCTGATCAATCGATTTGATTATTACTAGTATCGTGGATTAGATAAGATCCCAAATGTAGACACTAGCTAGTATTATACCTTAGGGACAGCGTGGGATGCATGGATCAAGGAGAAAGATGTCAATTGTGTTCTTAATTACCTAGGGAGGTTAGGTGGGAGAGATGTGTAGGTTAGAATTACCTCGCTCCTCTCCCTTATCTATTTTACTTCTACATTTGCGGCTAGCCAAAGATTGTGTTTCTTGCTAGTATAAAAGGTGATAAAATCGTTTTCTAGCGGCTATCAATGTCAAATTGAAATTTTTTTTTTTTCAAATGCATGTGAATGGCAAAACCCTTTGCAAATAAAAGAATGATATTTTCCCTATAACTATAACTATTTTGTACTATAAGCTATCCCAGAACTATAGCATTTGATGAAGCTTTTTTTTAGTGGATTCCAAATTCTCTCGAAATAGGCTTTCGCCCCGCTTTATAAATAAAGCCACATCGGCCGAACTGATACAAGGTGATGGGGAGACCCCTTACAAAGCAGATCAAGATAAACAAGAGAAAAACACGAAAGCCCACGACCCGCCACCGAAGACAATGCCCTGGGATCAAGAAGAGCCGGGGGCTCCACGACGACGACCCTAAGAGGGTAACGACGCATCATGTCGCCGCCATCGAGACCGATAGTCAAAGGTTTTCACCCGGAGCCTTATCACGAAGAAGGTAGCCGCATCGGCGCCCCCAAGAGGGTAACGATACCCACAGGCACCGCCGCCGATGGTGCCAAAGCACTGACCTTTCGCCCGGAAAAACCTCCAAGCCGCTCCTGTCACCCGCCCATGCCCACCGTCCCCGAGTCTAGCTTCCGACACGCAATCCGGGAGCTGCCGACGCCAAAACGACGCCAACACCAAAGTCTCCCAATGTCTGCTCCTCGCCATCCACATGGCCGAAGAAGGGAACCATCACCACTACCACGGGGTTCGCCGAAGAACCGACCGTGCAGTCCA
Organism: Avena insularis; assembly: GCA_023614405.1. Classification (NCBI taxonomy): domain Eukaryota; kingdom Viridiplantae; phylum Streptophyta; class Magnoliopsida; order Poales; family Poaceae; genus Avena; species Avena insularis. Next base: position 319,084,755 of record CM042691.1, read on the forward strand.
CCTTCCGGAGCCGCCGCTTCGGCGTCCACGAACTCGAGCCCGGTCTCCGAGCAACGCCACAATGCACCGACGAGGAGGATGAAGAAGGTCAAGCGCCGACCTGCCGGAAGGTAGCCACCTGACGGCTTAGGGGAGGGGGACATCCCTCCATCACACATGGTGATTGTCGTCTGGGCGCAGTAGCCGTACCGACTAGGCCTAAATCAGGCCTGGCTAGGCCCAGATCTGGCCCGACCATGCCCAGATCGGGCCCTATCAGTACCGCCGCCGCGTTGCTGCAGCTAGGCCATCAGAGTCATCGTCCTTCTACGCAGAGTCGCCCCTACCCGCTCTGCCTCACTCGTCATGGCGCCATGGCTCGCCACCGGAGGCCTAGCTGCGCCGCTGCGGCAACTCCCGTCCCGGCCGGGCGACGGCCAGACCAGAAGCACCGACGCCGGGAGAGGGTACCGCCACCGCGCCGCACCGAGGGACGCTAGCCAGAAGCTCTGCCGCCGGTCGAATTCCACGCCACCCGATCTGCACCGCCGCCAAGAGTCGCCGCCCGCGAGGGAGCCCCAAGCGTCGGGTGAAGGAGATCCTTGTCACGTCGCGGCGGACTTTGTCACATGGCGCTTCGCCGGCGGGGAGGGAGGGGATGAGGTGGGGAGAGGTAAATCTGTATGGTAAACAGTGTTTAGATTCATCCAAATTTTAATAAATTTGCGACATATGTTTTGAGACGGAGAAAGTATTTTCGATGGTGTTTTTTTGGATCTTGCAATGGTGAAGGCACGACGTCTCTTTCAGCGTTCGTCTCGGCGGCGCTGGAGTTTGGCGACGGCCGCTAGATTCGGTGGTTGCAGTAAAACTTAGGGATTATTTTGTATTTCTCGATCTTTTAGTCTTTTATCTACTATGTGTTCAGGATAATCATTTTATCTCGGTTTGTTTTTTAATATCCACATAATTTTCTAATTATTAAAATATATGATTGCTCTAAAAAAGATACGGAACGGCCGATCATATGGTTGGCATCATTGTTCCGCCTCGTATGTGTATACAGCAGCTAGCCAGAACCAACAACACCACACCGGCAGGGCTGGCCCCATATCTCGTGCTACGCGCGTCGACCAATAAAAGACTCTGTGATTTCAAAGTTGTCATGTCAAGCACGAGATATCCGTGGAGATGCATGCAACGTACAGTATGACACAAAGTTGTCACATCATCGCTCCTGCAGTCTGCCGTGGCCGTCTCCGAACTGATAGCGAACCAACAACATACGCGGCCCCTCTTGGCATCTCATCGCAGATATATTCCTCCAGCCATTTGCCGTGATTCTCGGCCGGCGACTGGAAAATTATACTCTCTCTGTTTTAAAATAAATGTCTCAAATTTGTTAAAATTTGGATGAATCTAGATACTAATTAGTATATAGATTTATCCAAAATTTGAAAAATCCAAGACATCTATTCTTAGACGGAGGGAGTATATAGTACTATATACAATTGCAAGTGTGGTCGCCGAACGTATATGCCTCATTGGCCCTACCACGGTTGCGATAATTGGTCTCTAGTCTCATTGCCTTGTCACCACGGTTGCGATAATGCATAGCTCCGCACCATGTGCATGCATGCCCGTCCCGCTCGTGCTACATGTGCATGCCTGCGCGCGCGAGAGAGGGAGTACATTCCAACTTGCAGCTTCTTCCAAGCATCGATGATGATATATGTCCTAGCCTTTAGTCCGTACTGGTACGTATGTACGTCCATGGAAAAAATAACACGCTATAGCGGCGCTGTAGCATATTTGGGATGTGAATGCTACGCTATGTAAAATCTGCTCGCTGTGGCGCTAATTATGCTTTAGCGGTGCTAAATACGCTATAACGTCACAACGTAATAGCGTCGCTAAAAAATCTATGAATATAGCGCCACCCCATAAGCCCATTGAGCCATGACTCCACCATGCCCAACAGTCTACATCTAAATCTATGTGAACTCAACGCTATTCCCTAGTTCTCCCTCCCCACATGACGGTGTCGGCTGCTGACAGGCTGCAACGCCTGTCTCCTCCAGGACCAGCCGATCGACCGCCTCTCTGCTTAGCACGTCCACCAGACACAGTGAAGCACCAGGAGGATGCACATCTTATGTTCTCCACTAGCTAGTGAGCTGACCTAACGCAGGTCTTGTCCTCTAACTTGTCATGCACCGGATGTCAAGCAAACTTTGTCATTTGTCCACTACTAGTTAATTTGTTATGCATGTATTACTCAAACAAATAGCTGCTGAAATCCTTAGTAATACATGCTAGATCTTAATTTTTTAATTTTTTTACATACGCTATTTTAAAAAATAGCGCGCTATTAGCACGCTATAACTTGCATAGCATTTAGAGAAAGGACACGCTAAAAGAAATAGCACGCTATTTTTTTCTTGATGTACGTAGTAAATATATCCTTACGGCAAAGTTAAAGTTGAACCTATAAAGCTCGATCCTGAAAACTTTTTTTTTCTCCAAAGTACGCCAAACCATAATAGTTCTATACAAGACATAATTTCAAGTACTCCCTACTATCTATGACAAGCGTCGCTCGCTTACTTATTATGATCGGAAGGAGCTCGCTCGAACAACAATCGTAATACGAACATCACATAAAGAGAAGGTTTGTTACCTTTCTGAAGGTGTCATTTTTGGAGAAATGTTTTGGAGTCGATGTGTCATTACCATTAGTGGTGCTATTGCTGTTGCGGGTTTCTGTTTGCTTTTGTAAATCTTTTTTTAGACTCTGTGCATCCGTGATGTCTATAGTAGCTCTTGCAATTTTCTTGTTGCATGTTGGATAATTGATATCTGCTTGATATTAATATACTTCCTTTGTTTCAAAAATATATATCATAGGTTTGTTAAAATTTAAATGAATCTATTTAGATTCATTCAAATTTTAATAAATCCGTGATATCTATTTTGAGACTGAGGCGGTATTTGCTTATCATGAAAGAAATGACACGGAGCGGCCGATCATATGGTTGGCATTATTGTTCCGCCTCATATGTGTATAAAACTCTGCGATTCCAAAGGTGTCACGTCATGCGGCACGAGATATCCGTGGAGATGCCAGTACACGTAGTACACGGTCTACCGTGGCCGTCTCCGAACTGATATGTGTATAAATCTTTTTTTAGACTCTGTGCATCCCTGATGTCTATAGTAGCTCTTGCAATTTTCTTGTTGCATGTTGGATAATTGATATCTGCCTGATATTAAGATACTTCTTTCGTCTAAAAAATATATGTCATTGATTTGTTAAAATTTAAATGAATCTATATGCTAAACAGTGTTTAGATTCATTTAAATTTTAATAAATTCGTGAGGATATCTATTTTGAGACGGAGGCCGAATTTGCTTATCACGAAAGAAATGGTACGGAGCGGCCGATCTTATGATTGGCATTATTGTTCCGCCTCGTACGTGTATAAAACTCTGCGATTCCAAAGGTGTCACGTCATGCACGAGTTATCCGTGGAGATGCCAGTACACGTAGTACACCATCATCGCTCTTGCAGTCTACCGTGGCCGTCTCCGAACTGATAGCGAACCAACAACATATATGCCTCCATCGGCTCTACAACGGTTGCGATAATTGGTCTCTCTCTCGCTCTCACTAATTGCCTTGTCAGCACAGCGTGGCGTGGCCACATGAAATGCATGGCTCCGCACCAACCGATCGACGCGGCGACCTGTCCGGCCCGCTCGTGGTACATGTGCATGCCTGCGCGCGCGCTAGAGTAGATTCCAACTTGCAGCTTCTTCCAAGCATCGATGATGATATACATGCCCTAGCCTTTAGTCCGTACTGGTACGTAGATCTATATTTGGTGTAAATATATTACTTACCGCAAAGTTAAAGTTGAACCGCTAAAGCTCGATCTTGACAACTCTTTTTTTCCCTCCGAAGTACACCAAACCACAACAGTTCTATATAAGACATAATTTCAAGCACTGCCTACTATCTATGACAAGTGTCGCTCGCTTACTTATTATGATCAGAGGGAGCTTGCTCGAACAACAACCGTAATACTCCCTCCGTTTCAGTTTACAAGTCCTACACGTAGTTCTATGTCACTAAATTAAGCAATTTAGTATGATGTATATATTACAAAAAATATATCACCGAAAACTTTAGACTTTGTATTTTCCAATGATATAATTTTTATATTATATAATTTAAATTATATAGGTCAAATTGATAACCTAGATATACGCGTAGGCCTTGTAAACTGAAACGGAGGGAGTACGAACTTCACACCACGGCTAGTCTGAAGACAGCTACAATAGGCATAACAACTACATCATAGAAGAGCCTGTCCTAAACTAGCCAACAAGGCCGTGACTTGACCGACCCCCGACACCTCCGACGATCGGAGCTTCATCTGGACACTCCTTGTCGACGCACCATCCATCAAGAAGAGTAATGTCGGGACTTGGTCGGCCCCCAAAAAAGACATCGTCTTGGACTCGCTGACAATGCCGTGCACTATGCCCCTGAAGATCAACCTTGGACAGAGGCGAGCACCAGAGGAGGGCAACATGGAACCTCCGTTGTGTTTCAAAACACGATGGTCCCAACGGAGTGACGACATCAAGGATGCTGCCATCATGTTGATCCAACTCCGGACCTTTTGATTTGTTTGGGCACCTAATTGTAAAAAGTAAAATAAAAATACTATTTTAAATTTTTTAAAAAGTTTAAAATAATCTACTCACGTACATGTCACCTTGATACTTACTCATGCAATTTTTTAAGAAAAAATATTACTATATGGCCTACTACATAAAAAAGATAACCGAAACTAAAAAAAATACGTCTACTCCTTATACCAGAACCGTACAATTTGATATTTTTTGTGTAGGTTCACTCTTTTAAACTTTATAGGTTAGGACTTGACATGCACATATCTGCTATGTAGTATTTTATTTACAATTTTCAGATCGCACGCGAGAGCAAAAAACTCCGCATCTCTACGATATGGTGATGTACCGGATCTCTGGATCTTTCTGAAGTCAAATAACTTCTTAACTTTCACATGAGCTGGGAGATGAAAAACATCTTTAAGTCATGTGAAAGTTATCTTGGCCAATGGGCATTTTCATCTCAGCTATCGATCTCGAAACTTAATGGTTGGTGGTGGATCTCTCGATGCCACGGCATGCAAACAGGAAGAATCCGTATACTCCCCGCTGCTCGCTCTAATATATAATGTTAATCTCAGGTACTAGTGCGTAGTAGAAAACTGACCACGCGATATCTGTGGCGACCCGGGACCTTGTAGCGTTCTTATCTTCTTTCGTACATGAATCCCTGCCATGCTGATCACGTAGTGGCAACCATCATAAACTGATATAGTAGTACATTTTGCTTTTGGTCACAAACAACAGAGCGGTTGTTACCAAACGCGTAAAACAAGTCTGCTGCTACCTGCTTGTGAATCAGGCGGTACTAATAGTGCTATTCTAATTTCTTGATAACGCTCATTTTGATGTTGACATCTATATGTAGTTGCCAATTGAACAGGGGCGAGAACTACAAACTAGTACTACTACTATATCAGATAAATCTAGAGTTACAACATATGCTGCATTACTTATTATTAGAGTTGTGTTTGATTAGAACTCTAGCCTAAGTCGGTTTGGCCGGCTCCTCCTCTCTCTTATATAATCTTTATACTATTGTTCAAATCAATACAAGTTATTATTATCCCAAAATATCATGGTCTCAGACGTCTAGGTTTTCCACACCTAAATGGCTCCACCAACTCCGTCGCCGCCGCCAACGCGTCCACTCTGGACGCCGGCCGAAGCTCGCGCCACCGGCACACCTCTCTCTTCTTCCTCCACCTCTACTCTCCACCAAATTCCCCAACAAATTCCACAGCCCCCACAACTTACCCTAGCTGACACGATCGCCGACGTCTCCCCCTTCGCCCCGATCGTCCTTGATCTCTTCAAGTATAATTTTTATCGTTGGTGCCATCTCTTCCACGTTCATCTCGGTCGTTGCGCCCTCCACGATCACATCAACCTCGCCTCAACGCCGCGGCCTGCCGATCCACACTGGGTCAAGGACGACATCACCGTCATCCAATGGATCTACACCAGGGATGCACGTATCTGTCGCGACCCAGGACCATGTAGCGTGTTTATCTTCTTTCGTCATGTGAATCCTTGCCATGCTGATCACCAAGCATCATAAACTGATATAGTACATTTTGTTTTTGGTCACAAACAACAGAGCGGTTGTTACCAAACGCGTAAAACAGGTCTGCTGCTACCTGCTTGTGAATCGTGCGTGCTAATAGTGCTATTTTGAATTCTTGATAACGCTCTTATTGTGATGTTGACATCTACATAGCTGCCAATTGAGCAGGGTCGAGAATCACGCTTGCTACAAACTAGTACTACTACTATATCAGATAAATCCAGAGTTACAACGTATACTGCATTACTTATGAAGAGTCTTGTGGCTCTTGTGAAACCGTCATCGCAGCTGCCATCATGGATGCTATCCTACCGCAAGCTAGCGGGCATTTCCAATTTCACCACAGTGAGCCGCACGTGCGTGTAGTAGACTGTTCAACTAATCCTCTTCCGGTGTACGGATGGCAACCGCATTGGGCATGGTGGAGCTTAATCAAACCTGCACCCGTAAAGTCTGTTTCGAGGAGGAACCCACACTCGCACCCATACATGGATATAGATTTTGTCCAATACCCATACCCATCGAGGGTAAAAAAATCCACTGGTAGTATCCACTCATCAGTCCAAACAACTTAACAAGGCATTATAATAACACAACATACAAAAAAAATGATAGCATATATTTTCATTCATTCACGGTTTCAGCAAACAAGCAAATATATATTAAATAATGAAAATACATAGCCAAACACATGATATATATGAAGAAAACAAGTTACGTGCAAACATAAGTTGCATAGAAAGTATATAGTTTAAACTTTAAAATATCAAAAGAATTGCAAAACAGTCACACGGCATACCATAATTAGACACATAGCGACATCGTCAACTCTAGAAGTTCACAATTTTTTAGACAAATGCTATATTACTAACGTCCCACGTGTCATCTACTAAGATGTCGGATAGGTAGGTATGCGGGTGTGGGTTTTTCATTACCATACCCGCACCCGCAATACTCAACGGGTAGAGATTTCTGCCCAGCTACTTACCCATGGGTATAAAATTACTACTATATTCTTATTCTAATGGGTAAAAACTCGTAGAATAAACGGGTAGCGGATACCCATTGCCATCCATATTTCGGTACATGGTATTCTTGGATAGATGTAAAGCAAAAAATGCGACATACGGACTCTACATGGCAAGATTGGGCCAGAGAGCCAGATTGCGCGCTTGGTTGCTGTATCTTAAATTGGAAAAACAAATAGCCACTTTCTTTGGGTGGGTCGCTGCTAACCTTGGGTCAGCCCACAAACCGTGGCTCAATCACGTTCAGACCTGGGCTATTCAACCAGCGGCAGCCTGCTGGATACACAAATACAATACACCGCCCGCAGTGGCATGGGGCGCCACCTTGGCATTCTTGGGCGGCCCACTTTTATTACAGCGCCGGATCATCCTTCTCATTTCTCGTTCCATGCTACCTTAAAAAAAAACTGTTTCATAACATTTTATGTTTCGACGGTTTTGGTCTTTTTATGTTTCCTTGTGTTTAAGGACCACCTGCGTCGTGAATTGTTAAAAAAACCACCTCTAAGGCAAATTGCTAAAAAGGACTACTTTTATCGTAGCGCCAGGCCAGCCAGGCGACACATGTCACATGTCGCCATAGATGGAGCATACCGCCTTGTCTCGATAGCCCTGACAGCGAGCATGTTTCTCCATTGTCATGGCCGGCCAGCTCTTGTGCTTGCATCAATCGCATGCACGCAAACACAGTTTTTTTGTGAAACCTGTTATTGACACAAACGCTCACAAACTCTTTATTGCATATGTGAGTAAGTCGAGATGAGCACATATCAAGGGGACTGGACAAAATCATGCTCATGATTCTGCACGTCATCATCTTTCCAACGAAATTGGTTTCATCTCTTTTGAAGTTTGGATGCAAAAGTTATGACACTTTTTGGTTCTGGAGTTTTCCTAACCGGAAGTACCGATGTCTCATCGAAAGTACCGCTAGGACAATTTCACGCCCGTAGGCTGAAATGTCGGGCTAGTTCCGGTGAGCATGGGAACACATTCTGCATCCGTCTTGTTTTTGTTGCATGTTTACCGGTACTTGGGGCGGTAGTAGACCTGTAGTACCGGTCGGAAGAGTCGTTGGAGCATCACGACCGGAAGTACCAGCCATACACCGGAAGTACCGCTCGGACATATTTGCCACTGGTAGTACCGGGGAAAATTCCGGCTCGGTTCCGCTCAGCCCGTGACATCCTACTTTACTCTTTCTGTTTGGTCGTGTTTTATTATCGGTACTTGGCCGATAATACCAGTCGAAAGTTCCGACCTGCGTTGGGATAAACTTACGGTCTGTACAATTTGGTTTCTCCACTACTTTCGATTTGTTGGAGTTGGGCTGACCAAAACTTCTGGTGGCTCACCAGTACAACCGGCCAGGCACGTAAATATCGCAAACGGTAAATTTTGGAGAGCCCTTTAAAAAGGGCTCCTCTTCACCTTCGCTGGGTGAGTTCTCTTTTTGGTCGTTTTTGTTCTCTCTCTCCTCCATTGTTGACCTTGAAGATCTTGTCCTCTCCCTTTCCCCCTCCTATGATTCTTGTATCATTTTTAGGGATTTGTGAGAGGAGATCTAGATCTACAATCACACCAAACCAAGTCCCTTATTTGTGAAGGAATCCGTGGGATCTAGATCTTGGAGAGTTTTGTGTTCTCCTATTGTGTTTTTCCTCACTTATTCCACCAATAGCTTTTGTAGCTTTGGTGGAATTTGGGAGTGAAGGACTTGCCCTTATATTTGGTGCATAGGTTTGAGTTCTCCTTGGATATTCGGCGAGTTTAAGCTTGTGGGCTTGTTACTCTTTGATTCTTGAAACCCTAGACAGTTGTGTGGGTGTGGTGTGATACCCCTTGGGGTCTCTGATGAAGCCCAACCCTGTCGTGGGACGCTTCATTGGAAACCCCAAGAGTAAGGTGTGATGAGCACAGCAGCAAGTTTTCCCACAGTAAGAAACCGAGGTTATCGAACCAGTAGGAGGAAGGAAACGTGTCAAAGGTGTTGCAAGCACCATGGAAATCTGCACAACACACTCAAGACTTTGCCCCAACGAATCAGTAAGGTTGTCAAGTGATACGTCAGAAACGTATCTATAATTTTTTATGCTCCATGCTTGTTTTGTATCTTCTTTGTTTTGCTTATCTACACTTTGAGGTGCTTTTTACATGTTTTCTGGTACTAACCTATTAACAAGTTGCCACAGTGTCAGTTGCCTGTTTTCTTCTTTTTTTGTTTCATAAAAGTTAGTAAAGAAATATTCTCGGAATTGGACGGGACAAACGTCAAAGTCAATTACTTTCCGTGGGGAACAAGAAGTCAAGAGGGGAGCCGGAGAGGTTGGCAAGGGGGGCCAGATCCACCCTAGGTGCGGGTGGGCCCTACCCCACGCCTGGGAGGGGTGTGGGGCCCCTAGCCGCCGCCTCGGCCTTCCCCTTCGCCTATAAGAAGCCCCTGATGCAGAAACCCTAGGCACCCGATCAATATTCCACGAAACCGTTTGTAGCTGCCGCCACCATCGTCCCTAGATCGGGGGGAATCTAAAGTTCTTCCCGGCACCCTGCCGAAGGGGATATCATCCCGGAAGCCTTCTTCTCTGGTATGAAGCGTGAGTAGTTCCACCTTGGACTACGGGTCCATGTAGTAGCTGGATGGTTGTATCTCCTCCTTTGTGCTTTCATGTATAGATCTTGTGAGCTCTGTTCATGATCAAGATCTAATCTATTTGTAATCATGCATGTTGTGTTTGTGGGGATCTGATGGATATTGAGATTACTATGTCAAATCGATTAATGGTTTTGTCTTATTGATTCTATCATGTCTGTGTTGTTTGTGATCTTGCATCTCTCCGTTGTTAGTAGCTATCTTGGCCAAGTAGTTGCTAGTGACTCCAAGAGGGGGTATTTATGCTCGATAGTGGGTTCATGCCTTTAGTTTCCAAGGGAAGTGACAATAATATCTTCGGTTGTAGATGTGTTGTTGCTACTAGGGAGAAAACAACGGTCTCTTGTTCATGGAACATGTGGACTGTTTACCTTACACACTTTGCTTAAGCGGGTTATGCATTGCGCAACTTATCTTTGGAGGGTTGGATGATAACCTGAAGGTGGACTTCTAGTCATAGATGCAATTGGATGGCGGTTTATGTATCTTGTTGTATTGCCCAAACGAATCTCATAGGATCTTTCTGACTGGTAATTGCATCGTTATGCCTTGTTCAGTTCCTGTCAATTGCCCTGCTTTAATTTGTTTACCCTCCATGCCATGTTGTTTATCTAAGGAGAGCACCTTTAGTGAACTATGGACCCTGGTCCAATCTTCACCATTGATACATCTTCCACTGTTACCTATTTACATGCTGCAAACCATTACCTTCCACACCATACGTTTAATCCTTTGTTACAGCAACCGGTGAGATTGACAACCTCACTGTTAGTTGGGGCAAAGTCTTGAGTTTGTGTTGTACAGGTTTCCACGTTGCTTGCAACACCTGTGTGACGTTTCCTTCCTCCTACTGGTTCGATAACCTCGGTTTCTTACTGAGGGAAGACTTGTTGCTGGGCTGCTTCACACCTTGCTCTTGCGGTTCCCAACAGGCTCCATATCAACTGAGCCATCATCAAGCTCACTGGTTTGCTGTAACAAAGGATTAAACGTATGGTGTGGAAGGTGATGGTTTTCAACAAGTAACAGTGGAAGATGTATCAATGGTAAAGATTGGACAGGGGTCCATAGTTCACTAGAGGTGCTCTCCTTAGATTAACAACATGGCATGAAGGAGAAACAAATTACAACAGGGCAATTGACAGGAACTGAGAAAGGCATAACAATACAATACTAGACAAAAAGATCCTATGAGATTCGATTGGGCAATACAACAATATACATAGACCGCCATCCAACTGCATCTATGACTAGAAGTACACCTCCAGGTTATCATCCGAACCCCCTCCAGTATTAAGTTGCAAGCAACAGACAACTGTTTTAAGCAAAATGTGTAAGGTAAACAATCCACTTGTTCCATGAATAAGAGACCGTTGTTTTCTCCCTAGTGGCAACAACACATCTACAACCGAAGAGATTTCTATCACTTCCCTTGGAAACTAGAGGCATGAACCCACTATCGAGCATAAATACCCCCTCTTGGAGTCACTAGCAACTACTTGGCCAAGATAGCTACTAACAACGGAGAGAATGCAAGATCACAAACAACACAGACATGATAGAATCAAATAGACAAACCCATTAATCAATCTGACATAGTAGTCTCAATATCCATCGGATCCCCGCAAACACAACATGCATGATTTCAAATAGATTAGATCTTGATCATGAACGGAGCTCACAAGATCTATACATGAAAGCACAAGGAGGAGATACAACCATCTAGCTACTACATGGACCCGTAGCCCAAGGTGGAACTACTCACGCTCATACCGAGGTCGGCATGATGAAGAAGTCCTCTGGATGATCCCTCGGGCAGGTGTCGGAAGAACTTCCCCCGATCTAGGGACGATGGTGGCGGCGGCTACAGAAGGTTTCGTAGTGTTTTGATCGGGTGCCTAGGGTTTCTGCATCGGGGGCTTCTTATAGGCAAAGAGGCAAGGCTGGAAGGCGGCCGAAGGGCCACACCCTACCAGGCACGGGGTGGGCCCACCCGCGCCTAGGGTGGTGTGGCAGCCCTGGCTCGCCTCTCCGTCTCTCCTTTGGACTTCGTGTCGCCCGCGATAAAATATTGACTTTGGCTTTTGTCCCGTCCAATTCCGAGAGTATTGATTTTCGCCTTGGAACCAAAATGTAAGAAAATAGGCAAGCAATCTGTGGCAACTTGTTAATAGGTTAGTTCCAGAAATAATATAAAAACACCTAAAAGTGTAGACAAAGAAAAGCAAAGTAGATACTAAACAAGCATGGAGCATCAAAAATTATAGATACGTTTCCGACGTATCAGTCTCCAATTGAGTTGTGGAGATTCCTCGAGCTAGAGGCCTTTGTGGTGTTTCTTAGGAGCATCCAGTTGAGTTGTGGATATTGCCTCAATCCTTGTACGCGTTCGGTGACTGCCCTCAAGTATCCCATAGTGGATCAAGTGCCCGACTTTTGTGGTACGCACTCGGAAGAATAAGGTGAGACAGTTATGGAATCGGTAAGTGGCGTGGATTCACGTGCATCGATCCACCACACCTTAAGGTGAGCCATTTGTGGAATTCGGGGTGCATTGCACCATCACATCTCTCCAACAGAGATGTGGCTTTTTGGAAGTGAACTTCAGGATAAAATCTTCGCCTCCACGTCCATCGGTTATCTCTCAACCGAGCCTTTTACTTATGCACTTTACATTATGATAGCCATCGTGATTGAAGTATTATATCTTGTTATTCCCTTGTTGCATGTATTGCTTAGCATAGGTATTTGGTGCACTTAGGTGAACCTAGTGTTTTGATAAATTAAACGTTAGTTTTTATTTCACATTTATTAGAGCCTAAACCATAATTATTTTAAAAGCCTATTCACCCATCTAGGCGACGTCATTTGTCCTTTCACATACAAAATGCACAGATTTTCTACTACGCGGGGGATCTGCCATCGATGCCTCCTAAACCCTAACCAAGGACCTAAAATTTAGGCTCACCGGAGCCTCAGGGTGCGACGGCGATGATACCGGTGGAGGCTTCAGTCGATGTCGTTGTTAGAGCCGACATCAAGGATGACGTAGGAGTTGGAGACAAGGTTGACATACATGTCTGCCTAAATCAAGTTTCAACTCCTGTTGGTTGTTGCGGAGGTCATGTTCACTAGCGAGCCCCTTGCTCGTAGAAGAGCGCGTTGAGCTTCGCGTCTCGGCAAGCTCGCGCCTCGTCTCCTGCGTGCATTGGCCATGCTTTGCTGCGCGATGACGTCCGTCCAGCGGTCGAAGGAGGCCACGTCGACGAACTCTGTGCTGGTGACGATGGCGTTGTAGCCAGGGATCTCCTCCTCCTCTCTCTTTGGCGGTGGAAGACGAGCACGAGCTCCCCTCGAGCTCCCCTTCCCTAACCTATTCCGACGATCGAACTCCTCCACTTCGCGGTGGAGGAGCTTGGGTGGCACTAGCGCACGACAACTGGTGTAGGAGGGTCGTGCGCTTACCGCCCCGTCAGCGTGAACACAGCGACAACGCTGCTCCTCCTAGTCGGAGATGGCGTCATGAAGAAGACATCGCGGAATGGCATACGTGGCTGCCCCCACGATGCGGAAGCCTCCCCGACGACACTTCATGGTGGTGCGGTGCCGGATCTTGTGCGGGGCAGGTCTAATTGTGAAGGGCTCGCAGCAAAAAACAAAAAAATTCCTAGCTAGCGCAACACCACTACAAAGATCTATCTTTGATTTAATGCACCAACATGAAGGAGGTGTCGGTGACATACCCTTGTAACCAAAAGTGTTTACGTCCATGAGTGTTGGAGATATTCCCAATAGGCAATAATAAAATGGTTATTATCATATCTTTATGTTTATGATAAATGTTTGTATCCCATGCTATAATTGTATTAAAAGGAAACATTAATACCTGTGTGTTTTGTAAACATAAAAGAGTCCCTAGTAAGCCTCTTGTTAATCTAGCTTGTTGATTAATAGATGATCATGGTTTTCTGATCATGGAAATTAGATGTTACTAATAACAAGGTCATGTCATTAGGAGAATGATATGATGGACACACTACTATAGTAAGCGTAGCGTAAGATCAAGTCATTTAGAGTTCGTTTACTACAAAGCTTTCAAGTACATAGTAACCTAATCCTTCGACCATGAGATCATGTTAATCACCATCACCGGATGAATACTTTGATGACACCAAACACCACTTCCGTAACTAGGTGGTTATAAAGGTGGCATTATGTATTTTGAAAGTATGTATTGAGGCACGTGGATCAAAAGTGGTATTTGTCCATCCATATGACGGATAGATATACTTTGGTCCCTCTCGGTGGAATGTCATCCAATTGGCTTGCAAGCATGTGACTAGGTCACGAGGGACGTCATATCATGGAACGAGTAAAGAGTACTTATCGGTAACGAGGTTGAACTAGGTATAGAGATACCAACGATCAAACCTCAGATAAGTAAAGTATCGCACAACAAAGGGAATCGGTATCGTATGTAAATGGTTCATTCGATCACGAAGTAATCATAGAAATATGTGGGAGCCATATGAATTTCTAGATTCCTCTATTGGTTATTGATCGGAGAAGTGTCTCGATCATGTCTGCATAGTTCACGAACCGTAGGGAGACACACTTAAGGATTCGATGTTGTTTAGTAGATATGGAAATGAGTTGGAGACCGAATGTTGTTCAGAGTCTCGGATTGAATCCAGGACATCACGAGGAGATCCGGAATGGTCCGGAGAATAAGATTCATATAAGGAAAGTGCAATTCCGGGCTTCGGAAATGTTTTCGGTGTTTTTACCGGAACCTTCTAGAAGGTTCTAGAAGGTCCACCACCCCGGAGGGGGGGCACATGGATGCGCCATACCCAAGTGGGGGTGGCGCCATAGTGTCCTAGGTCAAGTCGGCCATGACTAGGATATGGGAATCAAATTCTAGTTTGAATAGTCAAAGTCTAGTTTGAAAAGTCAAATCCCAAAATAAGAAAAGTCTAAATCCTAGTGGAGGAGGGAAAGGAAACCCACAAGGGAGAGTTTTCCCTCTCCCTCCTTGCCGCCGGCCAACAAGGGGAGTTGGGGGAGGACTCGGCCTCCCCCTTGCCGCCTCTCCCACCTATATAAGGAAGGTTAGGGCGCCCCCTACCCCTCATCCCAAACACTAGGCCGCAGTCTGCTCCCAAGCTGCTGGCGCCCTAAACCCTAGCTCCTAAAACCGCCGCCGCCTAGCCCTAGCTCTAGCCTCTGGCGCCACCACCTCCTCTCCTTAGTGTCTAAACCCTAGCCGCCGAGGATCACTCTAATCCACCATACCCTCTTCGGCTTAGGCGAAGCCCTGCGGGATCTACTCCTCCACCTCCACCACCACACCGTCGTGTTGCAGGAATCGCGAGGAGATCTACAACCTCCGTTGCCTGCTGGAACAAGGGAGAGGAAGGTCTTCATCGAGTATCGAACGTGTGACCGACTGCGGAAGCTCTGCCGGAACGTGGCGCCGGAAGGATCGTCTTCGCGATATTGAGATCGGCAAGTGAACGACTATATCAACCACAAGAATCCGATCTCGTTAAACGCTTTGGATCTTCAAGGGTTAGTACTCTATAAACTACTCATCTTCGAGGGTTAGTACTCTATAAATATACTCTATAAGAAACCGATCTCGTTAAACATATGTCTTGCATGGATCGATGAAGGCGTCCACATTAAGCTACTCATCTTTAGGAGGCTACGTCGTATAGTAATTTATCAAAATTTTGTTCAGAAGGAAAATTGAGGAGGGAACTAGCTTTTTTGTTTTTGTTTTGAGAAAATGAACTAGCCATTTTAGTTTGCCTTGTATAGCAGTGAAAGGGAGCAGTTCGCGGGCTGTGGCCCCACCCTTTCTTCCCCGCCCCCAGCATGGTACCGGTCTCAACGGCTTTCTCGCTTCCCGCCACTCTCTCTTTGCCTCTCACTGCCCTCCCCTCCGCACATACACATCCCCTCCCTTCTCCTCCATTCGCAATTCTCTTCACCACGGTCTCGCAGCGCCGCCGCCACGCCTCAGGCAAGAGCCTATGAGAGATAGCGACGGGGAAGGGGTCGGCGGACTCCCGCGCTCGCACCCATCCAACATCCCGCTGCCGATGCATCACTCCGACCCCAACTACTCGGGCACGGACGATGAGTGCTCCAACAGGCAGAGCAGCTCGTCGGCGACGGGCGGTGCCAGCCCTGGGTTCTACAACGACTACCCGTCCAGCTTCAGCGGCGAGTGCTCGCCCTACAACATGTCTCCCTGGAACCAGACCATGGCGTCCCCCTGGTCCCACCACAGCGAGGCGTCCATGGCCGGCCAGGGCGGGGCGCCCACGATGGCGCCCGGCACGAGCCTCATCAGCTCGCTGGTCAGGGAAGAAGGCCACATCTACTCTCTCGCCGCCAAGGGCGACGCGCTGTACACGGGCTCGGACAGCAAGAACATCCGCGTGTGGAAAAAGCAGAAGGACTCTGGCGGCTTCAAGTCTTCGAGCGGCCTGGTGAAGGCCATCGTCATCTCCGGCGAGCGCATCTTCACGGGCCACCAGGACGGGAAGATCCGGGTGTGGAAGGTGTCCCCCAAGAACGGCCTGCACAAGCGCGTCGGCAGCCTGCCCCGGCTGCGCGACTTCCTGCGAGGCTCGCTCAACCCGTCCAACTACGTGGAGGTGCGCAAGAACCGGTCGGCGCTGTGGATCCGGCACAGCGACGCCGTGTCGTGCCTGAGCCCGACGGACTCGGCGCAGGGCCTGCTCTACTCCGGCTCCTGGGACCGCACCTTCAAGGTGTGGCGCATCAGCGACTCCAAGTGCCTCGAGTCCGTGGTGGCGCACGACGACAACGTGAACGCCATCGTGGCCGCGTTCGACGGGATGGTGTTCACCGGCTCCGCGGACGGCACCGTCAAGGTGTGGAAGCGGGAGGCGCAGGGGAAGGGGACCAAGCACTCCCCAGTGCAGACGCTGCTCAAGCAGGAGCACGCCGTGAACGCGCTCGCCGTCAGCGCCGTGGCCCCCGTGCTCTACTGCGGCTCCTCCGACGGGCTCGTCAACTGTTGGGAGGGCGAGCGCAACCTGGTGCACGGAGGAGTGCTGCGCGGCCACAAGAAGGCCGTCTTCTGCCTCGCCGCGGCGGGGGCGCTCCTCTTCAGCGGCTCCGCCGACAACACCATCATGGTCTGGCGGCGCGACGCCGGCGTGCACTCCTGCCTCTCCGTGCTCACCGGCCACACCGAGCCCATCAGGTGCCTCGCCGTCGTGGAGTACAACAAGGAAAACGTCGCAGCCGCCGCCAACGAGAACCTAGACAACAGCAGCGTGTCGCGGTGGATCGTGTACAGCGGAAGCCTCGACAAGTCGATCAAGGTGTGGCGCGTGACCGACGAGGCGGCCGACCCAATGCTACAGGGCCACGGCGAGGGGTCGCAGATGTTCGACCGGTACCCCGGCGACCCGTTCGGGGCCGGCAGCTCCACATCGTTCCGCTAAGTCTGACACGATCGAGCCAACAACGCCCACGCATGCACCAGTTTTGATCAGTTACGTTGCAAGAAGAAGAGTCCACACACTTGGTCAGTGGGCGATCCTAGCTAATCTTGACGGATTAACCAAGGCGGAGTTAATTTCTGGACACTGCAGTTCGTAATATATACTGTTGATTGAAGAAGACGACGAGTGAGAATTGAACGGCACGAACATCATCATGGCCCGGGCATACATGCATCTGGACTTGTGCTATAGCGATGAATCTAGGTAAGTTTGCTTTCGGAGCGTCTCACGGCTAAGGGAAATCTCGATACATGCTCATCATATATTTGTTGTGTAATATATATAGTTGAACTTAACTTGATTTTGTATTATGGAAAAATATCAATAAAGGACCAATTAAGTTCTAACCAATATGGATTTTCTTTATCTAGTAGAAGATTGTAATTGGTTTGTAATCATAACCAATATATACATGCATGTTTTTGTGCGTCGTATTGTTTTGTTCCCTTCTTTCTTTGAACCCCATATTGTAATCAAACAGTTAATCAAATTGAATTGAACCATCTTCGAGAAAAAATGAATTAACCAAGTTGGTTTATAAAAAAGGAATGGACTTGGAACCCATAAGGAAGTAAATAGTAATAGAATGCAGAGCGTACCTTCTTAGCGCCGCTTTTTTTCTCCTTTAGCGGTAATGGGAGAATTATCTTGTCCATGGATATAACCATTCCAAATTGTCTTCAAATTAAATGGCTAGTTTTAGTGTAAGAGAGAATCTTTCATTTGTATAAGCACACCCCTATTTAGTTAAAACTTGAAATAAAAAATCCCTTTAAAAAATAAAAACTTGAACAATACATATTACGATGAGATACTGAAAAAAAAACTAGAAACAAAACACAAATCCAGAACCTTGGAGTCCCTTGCACTATTGCATTCCTTCCTTTTGATGCAAACCGTGGGAACCGACCTCGCACCGGGTACAAGTAAGGAAGTCGTCCATATAACAAAACACCCAAATTATTGACCAATAAAAGTGAAAATATGTGTTAATGCCAAACATACATCAACAACAACACCCCTAAACAATGCAGCCACAATTTTTTGCCTTCTCCATATTTGGGATTTGAGTTCACCACCTCCCCATCACAATAACAAAAAGAGGAAGACATGATGAGATATGTGAGATAATATGGATTGACTTCGCTAGGGACACTCACAATACTGTGCCACGGTAAAATTCAGGGACCACCAGATAGAGAAGACTCAGAAGACCTCCGAGCATAATTGATCGAGGTGGTGTATTCCAACAACTCAAGACAAATAAAAATCAATCACTAGGTAGAAGATAGAATTATCATCTTTGCTAGAGAACAACCCGGAAGATATCCTTATCCATAATACCCAAAAGGCATACACGCCAAATACAATGTATTCACCTAAACATGGTCATGACGTAAAAGCTAGAGCATAGTAAATTGGAGTTGCACTCAGCCAGGGTGGACAACATATATATTGATAATATCCTAACTAGCAATGACTAAAGATTCTACATAAGTGCAAACGGACCCGTGGAGAATGTTTTCCCATGGAAGTGAAATAGTGGTCAGGACATGGACCAGGTGGACATAGGGCGAATCATCCACATAATGTGGGGAACAATAATGTTGCCAGAACGACGAGGTGATTGTGCATGAGTGATGTGTTGAACAACATACTCTATCCATTCCGCCATTAGCCGCGAGCTTGCTAGAAAACTCAGATATAGGACTTCATACACTCGAAACATCATGTTGCCAACAATGCTAAAGTAGAATAAAAATGAAATGACACTCGTCTAGTCAATGCCATAGTTATAAAAACCAGACCAGACAGTGAACCGGTGAGACGACTGGTTCACTGGTTTGCTGGTCGGATCACCGGTTTATTCGGTTCGATGGTGATAAAAACCGTTCTTTTTTATCAAATTTTAAACAAATTTTGGAACAAAATGATCATAAAAGATATATAATGTATATTTCAATATGTAATCATAAAAACATGGCGTGTCCAAATGGTATTGGGTTTTACGTGTTGCTATTTATACCTAGCATAAGGTTTACGAGTTTGATTTCTCTAGTAAATATCTTTGTGTTCCCATTTTTTGTTGTTTGGATCGGTGTCTCTTAAAAACCGTGAGTCCATTTGTTCAGGTTTTTTCTGGTTAAACCATTGAACTAGTCTGATTTTAACACTAAACCTATACTAAGTGTCAATGAGTAAAGAGTTCATTTTTTAGGGTTAGTAAAAAGTTCATATATGAGCAAATCCAACCATGGAGACATGTTTCGGTGTTGCTCCTGTTAAGCGGCGATTGGGTTTTGCCACGGAATCCGGGGCCCTATTTGCCGCTCTTAGAGGGACGGAGTGCCCTCCGTCCACATCGGTTTTAAATGGGCCGGTCCCCGTGGCAGTCCAATCAAAACAGGTACGTTTTCCTATTCTATTTCTTTTTCTTTTTTGTTGTGTTCTCTTTTCTGTTTTAAATAATTTTATTTTTTTAAATGTTCAGAAATGTATAAAATAAAAATGTTTAGATTACAAAAATATTGAAATTAAAAATTATTTGAATTTAAAAAATGTTTGATTTTGTAAAATGTTCAAGTTACGAAAATGCTCAAATTCGAAAAATGTTCAATTATGGAAGTTGATCATACTTAAGGAAAAAAAACATAAAATAATAAGAAAATAGAAGGAAAAAAAGAAAATAGAAAAAATCCGCCAAGGAAGTACTATTGGGCTAGCCCATCGCATGAGGAGGGTGCGCGAAACGCATTCATTCCGCCCCGCGTTGGAGGGAAAATAGGGTTTGCCCAGAATTCGGTGCTCCAACAATATAATCCGAACTTCATCTAACAAAAAAACAATATAATCCGAACTTGTGGCCGGAGAGGACCAAAATGAAGGACGAGATGGACTTCAATTAACTTTGTTTCTATGGACATCCGTTGCGTTGAGCATTGGGCCGTGGCAGGGCGTGAGTCTGAAGATCACCGATGCCATCTCCAGCCAGCAGTATCACGCCGGACTACTGAACCCCACTCGAGCACGGGCGACTAGGCCGGTCGATGTTCGGCGGTGGAGCACGGGCCGGAAGCCAGTGGCTAGGAGACATGACAGGGAGTTCATGGAGCCGACGGTCAGGAGAACTCGTCAACTCTACACCAAATTGCGAGACAACCATGTTCGAGGCTCTTGGCCGAATGCCTTGTTTGGATTGTTATTTTTTAGTCTGGTCATTTTTATTTTGTGAAGATGTTAAGTAGGAAAAGTCGGTGTAATCTGGTGGTTTTGGTTAAAATACGGCATTCCAAACAGAGCTGAAGCCTTGCTTATCATCGCCTTTATATGATGTTTTAGGTGTGCGTTGGGACGTGTAGCCTTCGGATATTGGTGTAGATTCCACAACACTGTGTGTGAGTGCGCTTGAGGCCCCCAGAATCTAGTTTCTTCCTATATGTACGTCGTCTCTTGGGGCTTTATTAATTTAAAGTCGGACTCTGCTCGAGCCTACTGTCTAAAAAAAGTATATTCATACTCATCTTCATTACCGGCATCTAATCCACGGATTAGTCATTTAGTTCACTGATTAGCAGGTATTAGTACGGCACCTTACCGTGATTCAGTAAACAGTCCAATGACTTTCGGTGCTGCAGATCGACTTACCTGAGCCCAAGTGCAAGCCTACACGGTCGACACTTTTTTTTTCTAGAATGCACACGATCGACACTTGACAGTGGATGCCCCTATAAGACAACCATCCTTGCCAAATAGTACGCCTAAACAAATCGATGCTGCTGACGTCGACGCAGCACCAAACACTGTTTTCTCAAACGAAAATGATTGGTTTTTTCTAGGATCGCTAACTTCTATCCCACGGTTCACACCGTTCGGCTGCATCACCCAGGTACAGGGAGTGGTGTCCCTAGTCTTATCTCCTCCCCATCTCCTGCCTTCCAGCTACCGTACATCTCTGTCTTCGTCGCCCACCCGTGAAGTTGTTGCTGCGCCGCCTCACTGCCCCTCCGCCTCGCAGCGTCGCCACCACTCAACCCCTCCGCCTCTCTGTGCCGCAGTGGTGCCTCTATGCATCTCGTTGTACGTCGTCGAGTGCCTCGCCCTCGCCATGGAGGCTCGACCTTGCGCCCTGTGAGCTCCGCAGCAGAGCAGTAGCCAGGGAGAGGACTCGCTGGAGTGGCTGCCTCAGCAAGATGGTCGTCCCATCAATGTGTTGGTGGGGGATTCGCTGCGAGCTTCTCGTCGGCGAGCCCATCATCCCTTGCCAAGGAAGCTCCTCTCCTCTATGGTACCTATGAGTTTCTCACCGGCGAGCTCTCCTCCCCGATTACCCCTCACCGTTGAGGCATGTGTTGTCGCCCTCCTCCGTCCGCCCTTTTATTCCTACTTTGTTATTCTCTGAGTGGTACACTCTATTTTTTTACCGTGGACAAAATGCTTTAACAATGTTACAATGACACAATGCTTTTGCTATAACGGATTTATGGTCTTGCTACAATAGCGCAAAGTTTTTTTACAACATCTCCGCCGAGATTCTGGCGAAAGTCGAGACGATGTGTGTGCTACATTAGTACAACTTTTTTGCTACAATATTTTTATAGGGTTGCCACAGTAACATCCAGTTTTTGCAATATTATCCCGACGAGATCTCCGGCGATGTCTGCGTATTTGCTATATTATCATAACTTTGTTGCTACAACTTTTTTGTGGGTTTGCTACAATAGCATATTTTTTTTGCTACGTAGTCTTCGGCGAGGTTTTTCGACAAAAGTCTCTGGCGATGTCATCACTAAAATCAGATTTGCTACATTAGCACAATTTTTTTTCTACATAGCCTTCGACGAAACTACGGCAAAGTCTTCAGCAAGATGTGTCTTTTTAATTTTTTGTCTCATGGATGAACCTTTTTTGCTACATGTAGAAAAAACAGGACTATTTATATAAAAATAACTCGTTTTATAACAAAAAACAGGATTTGGGTCTGTTTTACCAAACACATGGGGCCAGAGGACCCGGGAGACGCATAGCGCTCCCTTTCTCGAAGGACAGCGCTAGGCGTCCCCCGGACGATGGAACGCTTCCCATCGTCCTGGTTCCTAGGCCGACACGTGTCCCTGAACTGGTCAACAAGGGCAGCCTCTCCTTCTCTCTCCCACATCCTTCTCTCTTCCATGGTCCCACGGAAGGAAACATGCCACCTATCCCCCTATCACTCTCCCAACCGTCCCTGGAGACGACGCCATCGCTAGAGAAGACGATGTCGCCGGAGAGGCCACCATCACCGGAGAGGCCGCTCCACTACATGAAAGAACTAAGGCGCCGACGGCCGGCCGGCTACGCTGACGGCCTGCCGGCTACGCCGACGGCCAAAGGTCGGGGCCGTCGGCGTAGCTACCTTCCCTGGCCAGCCGACCAGCCCGGCCGTCGGCGTAGATACAGCCGTCGGCGTAGATGACGGTGCCGAGGGTAGCCCTCGGCGTAGCGTGGCCGTCGGCGTAGTAGCGAGGTCTGTGCCGGCGGTGGCCCTCGGCGTAGATATAGCCCTCGGCGTAGCCCCGATTCGAAACGGCGTTACACCAAGCTATGCCGACGGCCTGCCTAAGACAGCTCTTGAAATTTTTGTATGGTCTGTGCCGACGGCTAAGCCTTCGACATAGGCCTCCAGGTTTTTTTCCTTTTTCATTATTTTTTGAAAAATCATAACTAAATCATTCTAATTCAGAAAAATACAAATAATATATCAAAATTTGCAGAAAAATAAAATCTATCTATCTACACTCAAATATTACACATTTATAAACAAAAATTAAGTAAAATATAAAACATTATATATAATTTAAAACGGGCATTATAAATTCAAAAACGATCCAAACAATACGAAACCTTCGCGTGGTGTCATATTATGTGACATAGTTAGAAGGAAAAATATCAAACTTGGTATATTGATTATGTCTCAAAAAAACCTTCACAAAATGACCTATCTCGTTCGAGGTTTCTTGGCTTTCGGTTAAATGACCAATGTTATGGCTAGAATGAAGGCATAGTTTGTGATAATGTGTCGATATTATGCATAACTGTGCATCATGTGATGGCGAACAATGTGTCAGGAGGAAGTTTTCCTTTTCGTCGCACCAAAAAGCCAATTTCCATTTTCCGAGTGCAAAAAACGGACGGTTTTGTGAAGCAACCACCAAATGGCTAATTCAAAATGCTACCGTCACATTTTTCAAAAATATTAGACCATCTTACATTGATAATTTCATAACAGGGGGATCTCAAACATTTCCGTCTATCCCTGGTGAAAAAGACAAATTCCTGCCGAATCGGTAGAAAGTGGGTCAGATATGAACTATAGGTACATGATCGGATGCTCATGATTTTTTACAAAAATCATTTTTAGGTTCAAAATATGTTGTTTCATCATAGATCCACTTCAAGTTTAGCGAGTCTCAGCCCCGAGCTAAGAATCTTCATGCCCGCCCTTCGACAAAGTATAACGATGGATGGTTTAAAACGGGCATTATAAATTCAAAAACGATCCAAACAATGCGAAACCTTCGCGTGGTGTCATATTATGTGACATAGTTAGAAGGAAAAATATCAAATTTGGTATATTGATTATGTCAAAAAACCTTCACAAAATGACCTATCTCGTTCGAGGTTTCTTGGCTTTCGGGTCAAATGACCAATGTTATGGCTAGAATGAAGGCATAGTTTGTGATAATGTGACCATATTGTACATAACTGTGCATCATGGGATGGCGAACAATGTTTCAGGAGGAAGTTTTACTTTTCGTCGCACCAAAAAGCCGTTTTCCATTTTCCGAGTGCAAAAAACGGACGGTTTTGTGAAGCAACCACCAAATGGCTAATTCAAAATGCTACCTTCACATTTAAAAAAAAATACTAGACCACCTTACATGGATAATTTTATAATAGGGGGATCTCAAATATTTCCGTCTATCCCTGATGAAAAAGACAAATTCCTGCCGAATTGGTAGGAAGTGGGTCAGATATGAACTACAGGTACATGATCGGATGCTCATGATTTTTTATAAAAATCATTTTTAGGTTCAAAATATATTGTTTAATCATAGATCCACTTTAAGTTTAGCGAGTCTCAGCCCCGAGCTAAGAATCTTCATGCATGTCGTTTTAAACGAGCAAATGAAATTATGATAAGAATCACGACATAGTTTGTGATAAATTGATATTGATATCATATTTGGATTCCTTTCATTTTTCTAATCAATTTAGACATATTATTTGCCGAATTACGATTTACAGATTTAAAGATATTAATTATTAAATATTAAATAAAAAATACAAAATAAAATAAAATAAAATAATTATATTTTTATTTGAAGTCAATAATATTTTTACTTATTCATTATTGTTTACTTAAATAATTGCTTATAATTTTAAAAAATACAACCATGTGACGTGATGATATAAGAGTTAATAGGATTGATATCATAGTAATGACAACAATGTGTAAATTGCTTTGCGAAAAGAGATTCTGAAGGAACGAGGAAGTTAAGCGTGTTAGAACTAGAGTAGTGCTAGAATGGATGACCAACTGAGAATTTTGACTAAGACTACGATTTAATCAATTATTAACTATAAATAGTGTTAAAAATGATCAAACCGAGAGATTAATGAGTCAAACAATTCAAAGACAAAAAAATAAAAATATATATATTTAAAAAAAAAATATTTTAGGCTATGCCGACGGCCAGGCCGTCGGCGTAGCTTCCTTCCCGTGTCGACGGCTTGGCTCTAGGTCATTATCGAGACGGCCGCTGTTCGACACGCCGGGCTCACTGGAAGACGCTGTGGCCGAGAGGGTTGTGCCGACAGCCAGTAGCTGTGCTAACGAGGACGACGCCGAGGGCTACATCGACGACCACCGCTTGCATAGCCTCGTGGCCGACGGTAATTTATGCGCAGACGGCAGCCGCCTTCAACAGATTCAATTATTTCTCAGAGTGCTCGCCTTTGTAGCAAAGCCGGCCTTTGTAGCGGCGCCATGCTCCCATGTAGCAGCACCGCCAGCGCCTTATAGCAGCGCCTGGTCGTACCATTGTAGCGCCATGCAGCAGTGTAGTCGTCTCACGACATTGTAGCAGGCCACGGCTGCTCAGAAAGTGGTCGTGCCCACCCTTGTAGAAGGGCCGTCGTGCCCCCTGCCCCATGGCGACCACCTCCTCCTTCCTCACCGACGACAGCCTCCTCTGCATCGACCAGGACGCCGTGCTTTCTCCGCCTCGTCCTGGCTTCCTCGCCGAGCAAGCAAGCAGTCGCATCTAGATCTTCATGGGATCGAAGATGGGGGCACGAGGAAGCAGCGTTGAGACCGAAATCTGGTGGGTAGGGGCCAGCGAGATATGCTCCGGTGAGGCATCAGCAGCCAGAGCAGGCATGCAGGGTGCTGAAGGGAGCGAGCTGAGGAAGAGAAGAGAGAGGACCAAAAATCGAGCGGAGGAGAACGAAGAAGATAAGGGTGGGTGTCGGTGGTGGTGGTGGGCCTGCTGGGACGCGTTTCCCACGGGAGAGGAGGGCGTGACCCGGACGATGGCATCGTCCGGATGATGGGGATCGTTTTCCTTTCCCGAATTATCAAATATATGGCTAAACAAATCGAAGTAGGCACGATGGGCCGAGCCCAAACTCGCCAAGGCGTTTGCGGTGCGATCACCCCGGTCTATAGGCGGCCCCCTCCGATAGTGTAGTCCGAACTTCTGGCCGGAAAGGCCCGGAATGAAGGACGAGGTGCGGTTCAGTAAATTCTGTTTCAATGTGTGTATCGGTTTGCGTTGAGTGTCGGCACGGCAGAACTCTGAAGATCACCCGACGCCATCTCCAGCCAGCGGAATCACGCCCGCCGGCCTACTGATTACTGAACCCCACCAGATCACCGGCGGTTGAGCCATCTCGGTGGAGTACATCCATACTCCTTTTTCATTACCGACACCTAATCCACGGATTACTCGTTTATTAGTCCACTCATTAGCAGCTATTAGTACAGCACCGTACGTGGTTCAGTAATAAACTGCCTAACGACTTTCGGTGCTGCACTGCAGATCGACGTAGGTAGGTAGACGTATAGCAAGAGAGCTGAATGTGACGGAGCCCAAGTGCAAGCCTACACGGTGGACATTTCGAACAGTGGATGCCCTTATAAAGACAACAACCGTATCTGCCAAATGCGGCTAAACAAAAACCGACGCCGCTGAGGTCGACGCGGCACCAAACTGTACTGCTTTCTCGGATTATCAAGGCCGGCCCTTCACCGGGACACCATCATCAGGGTCGGCTAGATCGATCGGCTCGGTCTTGAAGTCTGAACCCGAACGGGCCGGGTCCTGCTCTGCTACGCCACACGGATCAGATCATGATCGTGTGAGAAAAGGAGGCGATATCTCGCCAAAAGGAAGGCATCATGCATGCGCGCCACGGTCCGGGAAAAGCAAGAGGGAGGAGACCTCGTGGCTGGGCAATTTGCAGGGAAAAGGGAGCCGTCACCGACCGTCGCCTTTTCTGAATCTTCGTTGCTGTCAATGGTCGCGGCGGCCAAATCGCACCAACTCCTGTCCCTACGCCGCCCGCCCGCATGCACGCGTCTCGTCTCATCACGTAGAGTGGCTAGCGGCCGTCGTCGGCGGTCTGCGCGCGTTGGCAGATTCTCTCCGACGCCGGTCGAGAGACGCTCTTGCCATACGCGCATGCGCGCACTGCGCAGCGCAGCAATGGTGATAGCCCGCCGGTGACTACGACTCTACAGGACGATCACGGATACTCTCTCTGGCGGCTGCCCCATGCATGTCGGAGATGAGGAATAAAAACACGTATTTTTTGGCCGAAACTTGTGTTTTTGCATGTAGCCCAAGATATAAAATGTACTGTATTTCTTTTATAAAATTTGTGGCTTCCATGTTGCTGCCAAAATTTTGAAGACCAGGAAATACTGTTTTGAATATTTTCCAAATAATAAGCACACTAGTGCTCGGGTGCTAATTTTTTTCTTAGATAAACTGCAATGCCATAAGACACAGAAACCTTAAAATAACTAGTACTTCCTCCGTCTGTAAATAAGTGTACTTCTAACTTTGTCGTAAGTCAAAATTAATAAAATTTGACTAATTTTATAAAAAACGTATTCCCTCCGACCCATATTAATTGACTTGGATTTATCAAAATATATGCAAATTTAGACACTATTTAGTATATATAGGTTCCTCTAAAATTTGAGAAATCCAAGTCAATTAATATGGGCCGAAGAGGAGTAGCAATATTTATGACTCTAAACTAGTACCAGTAGATATGTTTTTATATTTAGTTTCATATTATATTAATTTAATGTAATATATATTGCTATATTTATCTATAAAATTGATCAATTTAATAAAATTTAACTTAACCAAAAGCTATAAATACACTTATTTGCGGACGGAGGGTGTTACGGATCCCGTGTCAAAAACTGGCCCGATAGATCTTATACTTTTCAAAAAAAAAATGTATCCGTGTATCCTAAACTTTTGTACAGTATGAATTTACGATCCAATACCCGAATCGTGTCAGAAATCCGTCCAAGCTGAAAGAAGTGGGGAGCCATGCGACGTGGCAGAATTGAATGCCGGAACTCTTCAATCCCTCCCTCTGGTGCGGGCGGTAGGGATTTGGCAGCATGCAGTTACAGTCCAATCTTGTCTGCTCCAGTCAGAACTCAGATGTCTCGCAAAAAAAAAAAAAGTCAGAACTCAGATGTCTGTCGAACCACGATCGCCGCTGTTGGCGACCCAAACCACCGCCTACGCCGTCTCAGGCAGGGCTGACCATGGTAGAACTGTCGGTGCTTTGTTACGCTATCAGCTGGGTTAGCTAAAGCGCCTCGCAAATTCCACACGTGTAAGAGCATCTTCACTCGTTGGTCGAACCCGGGCCGAAATCCGGATCAAACTTTGTCCGGACAGCGCAATTTTTCGGGTTGGATACGCCCAGTTTCCTACTCGCGTACCTAGGCCGAGTTCCCGGATCGTCCGTTCACGCTAGAATTCGGCTCAAATTCGGCTAAAGTTCGTCCAAATTTCGGCATAATTCGTTATACGATGAATACACAACACTTTGAGACCAAAGTTCGGTGAAATTTTAAACAGAGTTCGGCGTACTATAAACATAGTTCGGCCTGCAATAAAATTACAACATATTTCGGCCAAGTTTGGCCAATTCATACTCAGCATCTACGCCGTGTTGCCCCTGCGTATCCATAGGTGCTCGACAAGATCATCCTGCAGCTGTTGATGCATCGCCGGATCTCGGATCTCCTGACGCATTGCGATGAATGCAGCCCATGTTAGAGGCACCTGATGATCAGGCTCGGCAAGAGGACCCTATAGATGGTATGGCTCGTCCTCCTCGAGCAAACTCAGTGGATCCTTCTTCTCATCCTCAATAATCATGTTGTGCAAGGTCACACAACAGTTTATCACTTCCCACATCTGATCTTTCGACCAGGTCATAGCAGGGAATCGGACAACTGCAAACCTCTGCTGGAGCACACCAAATGCCCGCTCCACGTCCTTCCTGCAAGCTTACTGTTCCTTGGCAAAGTGAGAATGTTTGGGAAGCATTGGGCCTGAGATAGTCTTCATAAATGTTGGTCATCTTGGATAGATGTCATCTGCTAGATAGTATCCCTTGTTGTAGTGATGCCCGTTGATCTAAAATTCCATATGGGGAGCATATGACCCTCAACAAGCTTGGAAAAGACAGTTGAGGACGTTGATGTCGTTGTTTGATCCTGCCATGCCAAAGAAGGAGTGCCAGATCCAAAGATCATGTGTAGCAACTGCCTCAAGTATCACAGTGCATCTTCCTTTGTGGCCTTTGTACATTCCTTGCCATTCAAATGGACAGTTCTTTCACTCCCAGTGCATGCAATCTATGCTTCCAAGCATAGCAGAAAATCCTTTACTTTCATTGACTGCGAGGATCCAAGCAGTGTCTTCAACAGTGGGTGATCTCGCATCGTTCCCGAACATCGCAATCACGCCTGCAGACCTCATACAAGCAATCAAGGCGGTGGACTCGGCGATGCGGAGATAGTCATCGGCAGATCACCGGCTCCATATGCAAGCAACCTCATCGCCACGGTGCACTTCTGAAGCGACGAAAACCCAACCAAGCCGGTGCAGTCCTTCTTGCAAAGGAAATATGGGTCGAACTCCCGGATGGCATGCACGATCTTGAGGAAGAGCTTCCGGCTCATCCTAAAATGGCGGCGAAACACGTCCTCTCCATGGAGTGGCTGGTCGGCGAAGTAGTCGGCGTACAACATGCAATAGCCCTCTATCCTCTGTCTCGCCTTGCACTTCATGCGGCCTGGCGCCGAACCACCGCACTTCGGCTTCGCCATCTGCATGTACAGCTGGTCGAGCAATACGAGAATCTGCAAGTGCCCTTCACTTTCGGCGACCTCGGCGCTCTCCTCCTCCAGGAGTTCGGCGAGTAACTCCTCGTCGTCGGAATCCATGGCGAGTATCTCGCCCTCGTCAGAGTCAGTGGACAGCACCTCGTCGCCGTCGGAGTCCATGGCCGAATCCGGCCAAATGTCAAACACCTAGCGGGCATGGTGGTGGACGCACGGAGCCGAAGCACAGCTACGGCGAGGGTAGGTCTGCGAAAGCGGCGGCAGAGAAGGCGTGGAGATAGGCGGCAACGACGGCGAGCGTAGCTAGAGGCGTGGGCATGTCTCGGCGCGGGGGAGCTCCGTCGGCGAAGTCATGGCGACAGAGCTCTTCGCGATCGCCACCTGACGAGCAGTGGAGTGGGTGGAAATGGACCGTCTCGCTTTTTTGCGGCGCTCTTGCCGGCTCTGAACACAGGTTCGCCTGGGTAGGCCGGACCAATCACGCCTAAATCCGGACGAAAACAGCTCCCTGGATACGCGACTGGGCCGAATTTCGATCCGGACTGAATTTCAACGTCGGGATCGGCGTCCTGGTTAGACGAGTGAAGATGCTCTGAACGTTCGGCTGAAAGCACTGCCAGAGCTACCTGTCCGTAGCTGGCTTGCGACCGCGCGAACTCATCCACCGTATCATCACATTTATGTGCCTAGCCGCGCTTCCCTATTCGGACCGAGTGCGCAGCTTCACTTGAGTGCGCTGTATCGGCATGGCGCCGGCTGCCGCTGCTTCCACGGCCTACCGTACCCACGGATAGCGTGTAGAGAAGAAAAGAAGGAATTGTGATTTCAGGACGAAGAGATCGCTGTACAGCCAGCGTCAAAGCAGAGCACTGATTCAAACAGTCCCCACCTATCGGCCGGAAAGCAAATATAGGCCGCACGCAAACTCGCTATTGGAGAAGCTCGCTGCTAATTCTTTTTCGGTGCCGACGCTGTCCATGTTATTATCCGGCGTATCTAGGCCAAATTCAACAACACATGAGCGCTAGCGAGAACGCCGGATGAAGCTGAAAATACCGTAGGCCGGCCCTAGCAGTGGGAGAAAGCCGCCTCGTCCACAGAGCCTCTTCGTTTTCGCCCTTTCTGCCCCTTCCCTCTCCGTCTTTTTGCCCTTTTCGCCGCTATATCTAGGCGCCCCTCCCTCACTCCCTTCCCCTCCTGTCGGTGCCGGGGTGGCGGCCCCAGAAGGTGGTGGTTCGTCGAGACGGAGGCATCAACATCCTCAGCAACAACAGTCATATGGGGCTTGGCCGTGGCCTCGCATGAGGCTTGGGTGATGTCTTGGAGATCTATGTGGACAACGAGTTCGTCGACCCGACTGGTTCGTCTTCGGACAATGCGAAGGTCGATCTGGCTGCTACATCGAGGCAGCGGTCCCGAATTTGGCGTGATGTCCGAGGTCTTCGGGCGGTCGATAGCGAGGCTACGAGGCGGATAGGTCATGCGGCTTTGGTGTCAAGCGATGTACGTCGGGGCAGCAGCCCCGAAGCTAGAAGAGTGTGTTTGCTGTGTTTGGTGGTTGCGAAGATGAATTTCCCCTCGCATGTGTTGTTTTATCACGTTTTTCTCATAAACCGTGTATTATATAATTTGTATGGTTTTTTTTATCCGGTTTTGTTTATAAACTGGATGATCCTCTTCTATCTAATCGGTGGATATCACCCGCCTTGTCCTAAAAAAATTCCAACCGCCAAGAAAGACCACGCGCATTTCGTTTTTCCCATTTCACTTTGCTGGGTGTTGACGCGAGAATGAGCGGGCAGGCTTTTCTCTTCTTTTTAGCCCTCCTTTGGCTTCCTTGTCCAAAATCCAAAGCGTGTAGACCGGGACAAAATCCAAAGCGTAGACCGGGACAATCCTCCCAACAAGAAATTCCAAATCCTTCCTTCCTCTCGTGGAAGGAACAACAAGGACGGTGACGAGTGACGACGACTCGACTGGACGTGGCCGCCCCGTCACGGTGCCATGGTGGAGCGGTTAGTTAGCTCACGCACCTCGTCATCGTCACACACTCCAAACAAAAGTTTACTACTACTACTATGGCAGTCCATCACAGAATGATGGGAGGATTTGCCGTAGCTTTCCATACATGTCAGCAGCAATAACTCCCTCCTCCCCCTGCTGCGGCTGCCACCGGAAGTGGGATCCTGATTCCTGACTGACGGAGGCGGCCGATTTAGTATTTGTTTGGCCGGGGACCGGGGTAGATCACTGACGCCGCCCTAAATACGCCTACCCACCCTCTCCACCTCAATTATACGAACCGGGGAGGGTATGTAAATGCCGGCGTCGTCGTCGTCTTCCAAATCCCACAATTCGGGATAGTGAGGAGGAGGAGGCCGAGCAGCCTGCCATGTCGTCTTCGTCCGTGCCACCGCGCGGCCCGTCGAGGGGCGAGGCCTGGTGAGTGTGTGTGCCATCGGAATTTCGCTGTTAATGGTGCAGAATTGTGTCCGTTTTCCGCCGGGGTTTGTTGATGAATTGCTCTGCTCGGCTGTGCTGCGCTGTGTTGTGTTGTCTGCCGCCGACAGGTTCTGCACCACCGGGCTTCCCAGCGACGTCGTGTTCGAGGTGCAGGACATGAGCTTCCACCTCCACAAGGTACCAGGTGTTCTTGCTTGCTTGGGCTGTGTGAGTTGTGATGGTTGGGGTCGGACTTGTTATGCTTCTCCCCGCCTGAGCCGTGCTCGACGAAATTCCGCTGAGAATTTTTAATTTTTTGCGCGTCCAGTTCCCGCTCATGTCCAAGAGCCGGAAGATCCACCGCATGCTCACCGAGCAGGAGGAGGAGCGTCCGCCCCGCCAGAGGAGGCGAGGCAGGAGCGCCGGAGACAATGCCGACGACGCTGCCGCTCCGGAAACAGAGATAGAGGAAGCAGAGGAGGAGGGGGACGAGCAGCAGCAGCAGGTTAGGATGGATGACGGGAGGTCGTACCGCGTCACCTTCCCGGACTTCCCCGGCGGGCCGGGCACTTTCGAGGCGGCGGCCAAGTTCTGCTACGGCGTCCGCGTGGAGCTCACCCCCTGGAACGTGGCGCCCCTGCGGTGCGCGGCGGAGTACCTGGAGATGAATGAGGAGCACGCCGAGGACAACCTGGCCGCGCGCGCGGAGGCGTACCTCGCGCAGAGCGTGCTCCGGCACCCCGGCGAGGCCACCAAGGCGCTCAAGTCCTGCGAGGAGCTGCTTCCGCACGCCGAGGAGCTCGGCATTGTCGCTCGCTGCGTGGAGGCCATCGCCGCGCGCTCGTCGGCCGCGTCGTCGCGCTCCTGGTCCGACGACCTGGCCGTGCTCGGCCTGCACATGTACAAGCGGGTGATGGCGGCCATGGCCGCGCGCGAGGACGTGAGGACCACGGAGGCCATGGAGAGCTGCCTCGTGTCGTACGCCAAGGCCACCCTCCCTGGGCTGTCGAGGTCCATGAGGTGGCGCCGCGCGTCGGCGCCGGTGTCGTCGGAGCTGGAGCAGAGGGACCTCCTGGAGGCCGTGGTGGCCAGCCTCCCAACAGACAAGTGCTCGGGGCGCGTGGTGACCGCCAAGTTCCTGTTTGCGCTTCTGCGGACGGCGCACATCCTGCGCGCGTCCGGCGAGGCGCGCGCGGCGCTGGAGCGGAAGGCCGCGACGCAGCTGGAGCAGGCGACGCTGGAGGACGTGCTCATCCCGAGCTACTCCGGCGCCACGGAGACGCTCTACGACGTGGACTGCGTGGAGCGGGTGGTCAGGCACTTCCTGGCCGAGGAGGCGGCCGGCGAGGACGAGGCGTCGTCGTCGGCTGCGATTACCGAAGAGGAAGCCGCCAGGGCGACGACGGCGTCGCGGCCGTCGGCCGCGGCAATGGTGCAGGTGGGCAAGCTGGTGGACAACTACCTGGCCGAGGTGGCGTCCGACGCCAACCTGAAGCCCGCCAAATTCTGCGAGCTGGCGCTGGCACTGCCGGACCACGCCCGCATCTACGACGACGGCGTCTACCGCGCGGTCGACATCTACCTCCAGGTACACACAATTTGCTGGTACCGTGTTCTGCTATACTGGAAGCTTGTGTCTGACAAGTCCAAGGAAGAATGTCGCGGTTTGTGGAGTAGCAGCTGAGTGCTGAGCCGTGCCGTGACTGGTGCAGGCGCATCCGCGGCTGACGGCGGAGGAGCGGGACAGGGTGTGCGGCGTGGTGGACTGCAGGAAGCTGACGGTGGAGGCGTGCACGCACGCGGCGCAGAACGAGCGGCTCCCGCTGCGCGCGGTGCTGCAGGTGCTCTTCTTCGAGCAGCTGCAGCTCCGGCGCGCCATCGCCGTCACGCTGCTGGCGTCCACGGGCGCCCCGCGTCAGCAGCAGCAGCGGCACGCGGCTGGGCCGAGCGAGACGTGGCGGACGACGGCGGTGCAGGAGAGCCAGGTGCTGCGGGTGGACATGGACGGCATGAGGAGCCGGGTGCAGGGCCTGGAGAGGGAGTGCTCCAGCATGCGGAGGGCCATCAAGAAGATCGACGGCCGCGACGGCGACGCCGCCGCCCCCGGGTCGCCCGGCAGCGCGGAGGACGGCGCCGCCACGAGTAGCTGGAGGTCGCGGTACGGGTGCAAGTTCAGCACGCAGGTGTGCGACTCGCAGGCGCGCGACGCGGTCGTGTCCAGGGCGTCCAGGATGGGGATGAGCCCATGATGGTGCGCGACGCGTGCAGCATGGACGCATGGCTCGCACCATCTGCCATTCCGATTGAAGACGACATGTTTCACGGTTGACCAGAGATGAACACTCGAGATGAAAATGGTTGAGAGAGTTTCTCACTAGCAGAGCAAATCTTTCCAAGAACGACTGAGCTAGCGCGGCACCAAAATCTCACCCCTTCTCATCTCGTCCGTGTGATTCAAGGCGTCACCACTGCCAAATCGTGTGGGCAACAACAACAGATGATTGTGGACGGATCCATGTGTGCTGTCTGTACTGTACCATAGTATGCTTTAGCTTCTGTGCGCTGTGATTACGGTCTTTGCAGCTCGTAATGCGGTGGCAGTTTATACGGCATTTGGTGTTCACGATGATCCGCTGTGCTGTGTACGACGAAGGAGCGTGCCTTGTCTGGTAGTAGTATTGTTTTGTTTTCCCTGTCTGTATGTCATCATTATGTTCTTGTAGTAGTGCGAGGGAAGTGGTTAAGTTGTGATGATCGCACGGCTTATAGTACACGTGCTGATGTTTCCTACTTGCGAGGGAGTATATCTTAAAGCCTGAATGATCGCGCGGCGATTTTGCTATAGAATTGTCACTTAGATTGTTTCCTAGTATCTAAAAACCTGAATGCTGCATAGAAAGTAGGCACTCAATTATCCCTGTACGTTCAAACCGTTTTCTAGGATCTATTGTATTCTCATCACCGATCTGGCACTCCTGGCTACTTTGTTTCGCAGCTATAATAAACAGGACCATCGATCATGCACCACGCGAGCTAGATTTCTCTTTTTGAAAAGAGCTGGCTTTTCTTCACTTTGTTTCGCAGCTATAATAAACCGTTTTCTAGGATCTATTGTATTTCACCTCTTGTGTACTAGTAGTTTTATTTTTTATGGAAAAGAAGTACAGTAGCTTTTCTTCACCTCTCGAGTGCCCTCCAGATATGTTTATCATGCTGTGCTATGTAGCATAGTACTGCACCGAATAGGCCATTGCATTTACAATCAGCAATGCTTTTAGAACACTCATGTACGTATAGATATGTTAACATACAGGTTGACCTTTAGTGGCATGATTGTTAGCATCATTGCTGTCACTGTCACAAGTTCACACCGTGATCTGCTTTAGCAATCTGCTGTAAACTAAACTCCACAGAGAAAGTAAATTCTAGCTTTGAACAAAGCCCATCTATGCTGACCCATTCTCGCCTTAGAAAGGCCCACACCTCCCGGAACAAATCGGCGGGAGCTCCTATTTACCGCCCATTGCGTGCGTTAATAGGGCGCGCACGCAGGCCTGCTTTTATGGGCCGCCCAAACACGGCCCACTAATAGGTACACATTTTTTTCTGCCGCTTTGTGACCTAGATATATTTTATAAAACTATGAAATATTTAATGAAATGTGAACATTTTTAATCTAAACATCTTTCATATTTGAACTTTTTTTACAAATGAACATTTCTAATCTAACATTTTTCAGATATGAACTTTGCATTGTGTCCGATTGTTGCCCATTTCGTGGTGGAATGACTACTATAGCGGCTTCTACTTAGTTATGTCCAAATTTTAACATGCAAATGAGCTTGGAGAAAAAAGGATCATGCATTATGGTGAAATACAACTATTCAATAAGTCCTAGAAGCTTCGATCCGATTTTAATTGTCGCGCGTTTTATGGTAGAAGTCTGCAGAAGAATTAGGTCTAAATTTGTGCCTCATTATCAATATGTTCTGGTGTTGTAACTATAATACTCTCTGTTTTGAATTAGATGTCGCAGATTTATTTAAATTTGGCTAATACACTAAAAAATTAGTGTCTAGATTCCCTCTAAATCTGAGTGAACCTACATACTAAAAGTAGTCTAGATATACATAGACGGATCCAGAAACTTAATTTCGGGTGTACAAATTCCAACCAACACAAATCATAAAGGAAAAAAGGCTGAAAATGAGTTCTTTTTCTGATCCTACTATTTGCTAATTCGAGATTTGAGATTGATTTGGATGAGAAAATACAGTGTATATACGCTACAAAGTACCATAATTGATACATATGTTCATCATATACTATATATATATTTTGTTGCAAAAAAAAATTTGGGTGTACATTTGTACACCCTTGACCTATAATGGATATGTCCCTGTAGATATATTTTATTCATAAAGCTAAAACATCTTATATTTTAAAACGGAGGGAGTACATCTTTATGTAAGTAGAAGTCGAGGATTTTTCAGTGACGGCTGGACCATTCAAACAAGTTTTATTCTTCCAGCTAGCTGTCACGAAAGTGAACATCCGCGACATTCTGAAGTTAGACTTTAACGAAAAGTAAAGCTAAAGGTAATTTGGAACCAAGGGCGAGCATGTACACACAGGATCTGGTTTTACAATGCCGCGATCAGACTGACAGGGCAAAACCAGACGAAGAATTTTGAACCAAGAAGGAAACAAGCGCACAAC
Organism: Avena insularis; assembly: GCA_023614405.1. Taxonomy (NCBI): domain Eukaryota; kingdom Viridiplantae; phylum Streptophyta; class Magnoliopsida; order Poales; family Poaceae; genus Avena; species Avena insularis. The sequence goes on from CM042691.1 coordinate 319,121,812, forward strand.
ATGAGTGTTCACGAGAGAGTTCACCGTTCCCATCGAGAAGGAGAGATTATTATGTAGACTGGACTCGGCGACTTGCATTGAATAGTCTATCGGCGTCCTTGACCATGCATATGCATTCGTGTTTGTTTGCGTCTATATTCACTTTTTACTCTAGACTTTTTCCAGGTAATAAAGATAGACCGTGCATCAGTGTCCACTTGTTCCTGATTTCTCAAATTCAGGTCGCAAGCCATGAGTCCATGACCATCCCATGATGCAAGATTGTGTTGACGCCGTGTGCGGCAGCAAGTGGTTCCATTTATTTTCCACAAAATGCACTGAAAAATCAGCACGCACAACCGTTTTTTTCTACAGAGGGAGCCATTTCCAAAGTCTAAATTCTCCGTTAACTGACTTTATACTGTCCCACTTCATTCGAAGCTCCCATGGTCATTGTGGGGCTGGAGGTTTAAGGTTCCCGTTAACATGTGACAGTAGACATCCCACCCATGACCTGATGCGCTCCTCGGTCGCCCCCGCACGACTAGGGGGCGACACCCCACCCATGACCGGTTGCGCTCCTCGGTCGCCCCCGCACAACCAGGGGCAAATCCTAAATCCCCCCATCCCCTCTCCCCTCTCCCCCACTGCCGACAGCCGCTAGCATGCCCTGCCGGGCAAAGCCCGGGCTGTGCTGACGGCGGCAGGATTTCCTCTCCCTGGCGCTAGGAGACCCGTGCGGGGTAGTTCCCTTCTTGTCGGCGGTGTAGAACGACGAAGGTCAACGTGGACCCACATGGAGGCGGCCGGCGAGCTGCACTAGGGATGGCTGCTTGCATCTAAAGGGCGGCGGTGGGCGACGACGCTCGTGGTGGCTACGGCCCTTGGCGGCACCAGTGGTCCGAGCCCGCTCCCGCAGAGACCTAGCCCGTCGGCACGGACCTGGCTCGATGGTGACTCCCCAGACTTGGCGGAGTTACAAGTCAGGATAGATAGGGCTCGGAATAACACGAGGTGGAGCTGGCCATCAACGGCAGACTACTGCACTCAGCCCAGATCTGGGCCCATGTGGGCCTGATTCCGGATGGGTGGATCCTTCTATTTACATGGTTTCAGGGGTTTTCGACAGGACTGGGAGCCTGATACGTCGAAAACGTATATATAATTTTTGATGTTCCATGCTTGTTTACTATCTACTTCGCTTTGCTTTGTCCACACTTTGAGGTGTTTTTATATATTTTCTGGTACTAACCTATTAACAAGTTGCCACAGTGCCAGTTGTCTGTTTTCTTCTGTTTTTGGTTCTAGAAAGGCAGAAAATCAATATTCTCGGAATTGGACGGGAAAAAAGCCAAAGTCAATATTTTATCGTGGGCAACATAAAGCCAGAAGACGAGACGGAGGAGGCTCACCAGGTGGCCACACCCCTGGCCGCGCAGGTGGGCCCACCCCGCGCTGGGAGGGGGTGTGTGCAGCCACCCTGGCAGCCCCCTGCCTCGCCTCTTCGCCTATAAAGTCCCTCCGATGCCAAAACCCTAAACACCTGATCAATATTCCACGAAACCGTCTGTAGCCGCCGCCACCATCGTCCCTAGATCGGGGGGATCTGAAGCTCTTTCTGGCACCCTATCGAAGGGGAGATCATCCCGGAGGCCTTCTTCTTCATCATGCCAGCCTCCGGTATGACGCGTGAGTAGTTCCACCTTGGACTACGGGTCCATGTAGTACCTAGATGGTTGTGTCTCCTCCTTGTGCTTTCATGTATAGATCTTGTGAGCTCCGTTCATGATCAAGATCTAATCTATTTGTAATCATGCATGTTGTGTTTGCGGGGATCCGATGGATATTGAGATTACTATGTCAGATTGATTAATGGTTTTGTCTTATTGATTCTATCATGTCTGTGTTGTTTGTGATCTTGCATGCTCTCTGTTGTTAGTAGCTATCTTGGCCAAGTAGTTGCAAGTGACTCCAATAGGGGGTATTTATGCTCGATAGTGGGTTCATGCCTCTAGTTTCCAAGGAAAGTGACAGAAATCTCTTCGGTTGTAGATGTGTTGTTGCCACTAGGGAGAAAACAACGGTCTCTTGTTCATGAAACAAGTGGATTGTTTACCTTACACACTTTGCTTAAAGCAGTTGTCTGTTGCTTGCAACTTAATACTAGAGGGGGTTCGGATGATAACCTGAAGGTGGACTTCTAGTCATAGATGCAGTTGGATGGCGGTCTATGTATATTGTTGTATTGCCCAATCGAATCTCATAGGATCTTTGTGTCTAGTATTGCATTGTTATGCCTTGCGCAGTCCTGTCAATTGTCCTACTATAATTTGTTTACCCAGCATGCCATATTTGTTTATCTAAGGAGAACACCTCTAGTGAACTATGGACCCCGGTCCAATCTTTACCATTAATACATCTTCCACTGTTACTGTTTACTTGCTGCAAAGCATCATCACCTTCCATACCATACAGTTAATCCTTTGTTACAGCAACCAGTGAGATTGACAATCCACTGTTCATTGGGGAAAAGTCTTGAGTTTATGTTTTACAGGTTTCCACGTTGCTTGCAACACCTTTGAGACGTTTCCTTTCTCCTACCGGTTCGATAACATTGGTTTCTTACTGAGGGAAAACTTTCTGCTGTGCTGCTTCACACCTTGCTCTTGGGGTTTCTCGACGAAGTGCAACACAACACCATCAGAGCCCACCCCTTGGCCAGAGTGGTTGAGGTGATGGATCCGAGCTAGACCGGCCTCGATCCAATGACCACCTAGTAGCCCCACTCCGGGTGCTGTGGATTCAAAATCGCGTTGTCTGAGAACTGTCTAGCTCACACCAGTTCACTGATCCTATCTTGGTGGGGTGCCACGTCGTGGGTGCGAGATCGGGTATGCTGGGCGGTGGCCCCATAAGGTGGATTGCGTGGGAGTTTCTTTAGTGGGCGACATGGCAGTGGCAATGGCTTCCTCTTGGGCCAAGTGGGTGGCAGGTATTCCTAGTGTTGGCATCACTTCGGCGATGTTAGCTCCCAGAGCATGATCGGTAGCTAGCCTCGTGGGTATCGGGCGGTCTAAGAGTGGTATGATGATTTTTCTAGGCGAAAGCTCAGCACTTCGGCGCTAGCGACAATAATGGATGTGGGTGTCATAACCTTCTTGAAGGCATCGTTGTGGGGTACCTTCTCCATGTTGGGCTCCAGGAGAAAACCCTTGACCATCTTGGTCTCGACAACGGAGGCACATTGCATCATTAGCTTCTTCGGGGCGTCGTCGTGGAGCTCTAGTCCCTCTCGGCCTCGCTTTGATGTCTTTGGTGGCAAGTTTGGTGATCTATGTACTTTTTGTTTATCTTTGATCTAATTTGTAAGAGGATCCCTCATCACTTTGTATTGGTTTGGCTGTTTGTGGCTTAAAGTAGCGTGAAAGCCTGTTTTGAGGAGGAACGTCCCGTTAAAGTTGAGATCATCCTACACTATATTGTTGACGCATGATTTAAATAAAGGAGAGTGTCTTTTATCATCGTGATAATTAAGGAGGTGATGAGTAAACTTTTTTCCCATAAATCAGGTAGTCAAATTGTTGACCCTGGATCCTAGCCGGGAGAGGCCTCCTCTTTCCCCTGCCACCGGTGGGGGCTGCGCGGGATGCTCCCTATCCAGCAGTTGCTAATGAATGACGGACTTGCCGGTGACGAATGACGGTGCACGATGGTTCTCTTGGAGGTAACAATGGTGGGTGGGTACGAGCATGGTCTTGGTAGATCGGTGGCGGTTTCACCCCTAGTGTTGTAGCGTGGAAGGGGGCTTTATGGATCCATATGGGATCAGTCAGACCCGATCTAGGTCTGGTGTGCTCGTTCTGCCGCGTGCGCTCTGCAAACAGCTCCGACGATAGAGGAAGGACTTGCAGTGCGGCTGCAGAAGGAGTGCGAGGTGCTGCATGGATCCAACCCAGACGGGCTTGGATCTAGTGTATCTATGTCGTCCTCTTGCTACATAGGTCTAAGCCAAGCGGGCTAGGATCTGGCGCTATCCTACCTCCTCCAATCCTCTGGCTTTGCGATGTGTTGGTTCTTCTACCAAGAGCTTGTGTTCGCGTATGTCGGGGCAGCGTCCCTAGAAGGAGAGGCTACATGAGTGCTCTTGGTAGGCAATATCGTAGCGGTGGTGGCCTTCCCTTTGGCCACGTGGATGGCGAGGGGCTTGGTAGTGGGTGATCCTGGTGTCGGTGTGGGCGATTCCTTGGTCAAGATCGGGAGGCCTCGTGCTTGCAAGTTGGTCTTGTCCCCATGTTAGGTTGGCCCTTGGTATCTCTGATGGAATGGATGAGGATCTGAGTGAGAGGTCCGTGCTTTGGCTCCGTCAATCATGATGCCTACGAGTGTTGCTACCCTCTTGAGTCATTGTTTTTTGTATCCTCCGTGTGACTGGGTGCTAGGTGAAAATTCTAGCTCGGACTGCAGGCTTGGCGGTAGTGTTGCGTCACGCCATTACCCTATTGGGGATGTTGTTGAGGAGCTCAGGTTCCATCCGGGTGCATCACGTTGGCGTCATCGTCCTAGTGTGAAGCTTCTTTGACTTTGTCGTGTTCGGTAGTCTAGGTTACCTCACGTTAAGTGTGGTGTTCCATTTTCTTGTTCGACTTCGAGTTGGTGGCTCGATGCCATATCGTATGTCTGTTTTCTTTTTGACCTAGCTGTATGAGTATTTCCCCTCCACTTTGTATCAGCTTGTCCATGTGGCTTTATTTATTGAGCGGTGCAAAAGCCTGTGGTGTGGTGTTTCTTATTTTCGTGTTCGACTTCGAGTTGGTGGCTCCCTGCCATTTTCTATGTTGGTTTTCTTTTTTACCTACTTCTATGAGGGTTTCTCCTCCACTTTGTATCAGCTCGGCCATGTGGTTCCTTATTTATTAAGCGGTGCAAAAGCCTGTTTTAAGGAGTAAATTATATTTTGAGTGTAAGATCCCTCAAGATGTACTAATGACCTCTAACATGTGACTGCCTAGTATAGTGTGCCAAACATTTCGATAATTGGTTGTGGGTTGCACGCTGAATGGTTCGCTCTCATATCCTACTAGGGTAAATTTGTATGTTAGGCATTTAATTTTGGTATACGAGAAGGAGTGGCTTTTGAAACAAGATTATCCCGTTGATATGTGAGGTTATTCACTCGTATAGTCAATCCTTATATAGTCTATGTTACAGCGTATATATAGAGCAACAGTAGCTTGTATGCCAGCATATATTCAGTTGGAGGCTTGCAAAAGAAGTATTTACCAAGATGGATAGTGATCTAGTTTCCTGATAGGTCTACACGTGCCTTAGAGCATCTCCAACTCTAAGAGAGTTGCCAAATTTGTCTAACAAAACAGATTTTGGGTACATGAGAGATGGTTTGGGTTGTGCAAAAAAAATAAGTTTTTACAGCATACCCAAAATTGAATACCCATATTTTAGATTATCTACTTCGCTACTGCACGCTGTGTATATCATACCAACTAACTATAATTATCTATACATGATCATTAAAAGTTTTCTTCCCCATGCCGCACATAAGTAGCAACATTTCAAATCCATCTTCAATTTGAAACCTAAAACCGCATAAAAAGATCCTCATCAATATATAAAAGAAGTTTATAGAACATAAACATGTCCTGCATACAAAGCTCTTGGATGGCACCATCGCCTCCATTGGCATCACCACTAGTCCATCATTGTCTCCATGGCCACCCATGTACCCTCTTGCCACCAAGATTTTATCATGACAAAGCTCAAAATATCCTTGGTCCTTCACATCTAGACCATTTGGGTCCATAAACATGATCTTTTGATAATTCTACAACCTCTTGAGCAATTCTTTAGATGCCACCCTACTCCTCAATCTCAGCCATCCTCTCCTCGGTGACCCTCTTCTCCTTCTATGGTCGTCATCCTCTTCTTGGCCTCCTTCCTCTCATCTATTTTTGTCTTCAAGTCCTTCATTTGAGAAGCAATGTCCTTCCTTATTGAAATATTGCGGATATATAGATTGTATTGATATTGATTGATTACATTGAGATTCATTGGACTATTTATATAGTACTAGAAGACTTGGAGGGCAAGAAGACTGATAGAGATAGAATTGAATTACAAACTTAAACTACCAAATATAGTGTAGCCGTGATATACTCTAACACCCCCAGTAGTCAGATCGGTAGTGACACGAACACCAGGAGCGTCACGGACGGTCTGAGTGCAGCATAATCCAAAAGCACGAACTGTAGAGGGAGCCGGTGGATGCCGATGTCGATGTAGCCGGAAGTGGGGGTGTTGTAGTTGTGGTCGATGGTGTCGTTGGTGATGTAGTCGCCATTGATGACGTCAATGAGGTTGATGTTGTCCTGGTGTTATGGTCGATGTCATTGTTGATCCCAGAGAAGTCGTCGTAGCAATTTTTGATGTAGACGTAGATGGAGTCGGAGTCAGAATAGTCAAGGTAGGCGACACGTCTTGTCGAGCTTGCCAAACTCGGGAGCGCGTCAGGAACGAAGGCACGCGTCGATGTTGCCAATACCGGACGTGGGAATACAAGGATCATCACGAACCATACGAGCCAGAGCCAGATTTGAAGAAGAAGAGAAGGTCTCCTTGAATGGTCTGTGAGTAGATGAAGTAGTTGCATAAAGAAATTTGATTAGTGCAAAAATAAAAATTTAGACTACGACTCTGGCGGTGAGGTCATGGTGGACGAAGACGACGAGGTAGTTGTCGATGGCGATTGAATTGTAGCATAGTTGATTTCGGGGATTAAACCCGTATTTTCCGCTTGTAGTTGCACGGTGTTGCTAGTGGAGGTGAAGACATTTTTGTTGGCGTTGATGTTGACCACGATTGGTGGTGGCAGCGACGATGCAGCGATGTTCTTGGTGTAGATGGTTGTCGGCGATGATGACCACGGATGATGAAGGTGCAACTCTTTATTGACGGCGAGGCGCACACTACGGGACGCGCGTTCCAGTCGATGTTGGCAAAGATGGGACGGCATGGTGACGATGTGAGGACGGAGCAGCCGTCGCAGCGCATGAGCCTTGGGGCGCCGTGCGGAGCCTCCTTGGCACGATCATTGAGGATGATTTGTCGAAGTTGAGTCGATGCCAAGGTTGAAGTAGAGGCATGGGACGACATGCAGTTGTGGACGACGCAATCCGATCTATGATCGGCGAAAGAAGAAGAAACGTTGGTCAAGCGGTCGGCGATTTTTTTTGGCGAAGTAAGATTAAACCTACTATTGCGCGGCCCCGGCGGAGAACAATCTCCCGGAGGCGGCGCGACAGAAGCGGTGGTGGCTAAACCGTGTAATGCATGAAAATCAATCAGTCTAGATGTTATAACCAAGAATGATCAACAAAGCAACACTTATATTGATAACATATCCATGATCATTTCAAGGACAACTCCTAGATGCAATAACCAATGGGAGGTAGAAATGAAAGGAGAGAAGGGCGAATGAAGGATACAATGTCGGATACAATGTCGGATACAAGGATTCATCGACAACGTGATGGTGATAAGTGTAAGAGTATATCATGGCTACACTATATTTGATAGTTTAAGTTTGTAATTCAATTCTATCTCTATTAGTCTTTTTGTTCTCTAAGTCTTCTAGTATTATACAAACAGTCCAACGACTCTTAGTGTAATTAATCAATATCAATACAATCTATATTTTCGCAATATTTCATGGTATAAAAGCATCTTGTTCCTCGGCCTAGCCTCATCTTCCTTGAGAGAGGAATTGTCTTTGCTCACCGACCATGGAGTAGGCTCAACAATTCCCCCATCAACTTCGTTCCTCGTCAACAAAACCCTCATTTTCTTGTGTTACAAATTCTTCTATAAAGTTTTATATCAAGCAAAAAATATTAAGTCAACGGCATTATTTTATCTAGCTATCGGTGTTTATATAAAGACTTGGGCGAGGTAGATCCTGCAGGGAGGCAGATAAAATAAAATACAAAGACTCCAGAGCGTACGAACTACCTACACCCTGCCCAGTGCTCATAGCCCAACGATCGCGTAAATGGCCACCGTCCAGAAGATCCGGCGCGAGCATCGTGCGGACGGCCCGGCGGCCGTCCTCGCCATCGGCACGGCTAATCCGGAGAGCTTCCAGCTCCAGGACGATTACGCCGACTACTACTTCCGCGTCACAAAGAGCGAGCACCACGCCGACCTCAAGGACAAACTCAAGAGAATCTGTACGTTTCACTGCCTCCATATTTGTGGTATAGGAGCTAACTACTGTATCTAAATGTTCTTCTTTTCAGGTAAGAAATCAGGGATCGAGAAGCGCTACGCGCACCTCGACGAGGAGCTCCTCGGCGCCCATCCGGACTTCATCGACCGAACGTTGCCGACACTCGACGCTCGCATAGAAATGGCGTCCGCCGCGGTGCCGGCCCTCGCAGCGTCCGCCGCGGAGAAGGCCATCGCCGAGTGGAACCGCCCGGCGTCGGACATAACCCACCTCGTCTTCAGCACTTACTCCGGAGGCAAGGCCCCGAGCGCCGACCTCCGCCTGGCGTCGCTCCTCGGCCTCCGCCCCACCGTCTCCCGCACCATACTTAGCCTCAACGGCTGTTCTGGCGGCGGCAGGGCGCTGCAGCTCGCCAAGGAGCTCGCCGAGAACAACCGCGGCGCGCGCGTCCTCGTGGCCTGCTCCGAGATCACCCTCCTTGCGTTCTACGGGCCTCTGGAGGGCCGCCTCGACACCATATTCGGCCAGGGCATTTTCGGCGACGGGGCGAGCGCCGCCATCGTGGGCGCCGACCCCGTCATGGTCGGCACGATCGAGCGCCCGCTGTTCGAGATGGCCTTCGCCACGCAGACCACGAACCGGGGACCGAGGACGCGATCTCCATGCAGCTCACGAAGGGCGGCCTCGACTTCCATGTCTCCACCCGGGTGCCGAAGCTTCTGAAGAACAACATCGAGCGCTGTCTGATCGACGCGCTCGAGTTCCTTGGTGTCAGTGCTACGTGGAACGACCTCTTCTGGGCGATTCATCCCGGGGGACGTGCGATCCTGGACCACGTCGAGGAACTGCTGGCGCTAGACGGCGGGAAGCTGGCGGCCAGCCGGCGGGTGCTGAGTGAGTTCGGTAACATGAGTGGCGCGACGGTGATCTTCGTGCTCGATGAAATGCGCCGGCGCATGGGAAGGGGAGAGGAGGTGGCCGAGTGGGGAGTGATGATGGCGTTCGGCCCGGGGATCACAATCGAGACGATGGTGCTGCACGCCACATGCAACCACGAAAATTAATTAGTTGGCAGATGGAAGTGACGGTGTTTTAGCAAAAAGTATCTCCGGTACGTCTGTACGCTCTACTTTCTACAATAAAATTGGCACTTTACTAGCTGAGTGCCGTGCATTGCTATGAAATACAGTAGAAGTCATTAATCTAAATTAGGATGGCATTCTCCACATCTCGCTATCTTCACTCTCTAAATTAGGATAGTCTATTGACGGTCCCATCAGTTACAACACCATTCCCAATCCATGAATTACCACACCTAAATTTGCTTTGAGTTACCTCTTCGCCCAGCCCGCTCGGCTTTAGTCCACTACGCTCGGCTTTAGTCCACTCTTGAGTCATCATACAGGCATTGGTTCGTCATGTACCCTAGCTCAGAGAATCTTAGACGGTCATCTTGTAAAACAGAATATTTGGGCCTTTGGGGGCGACTGCTCAACACCGTAAACGGGCATGGCTATCTTTTATACTAGATTTAGAAGTGCGCCTCGGCGCACGGGCCCGTAGGTTTCTCATCAATTTAGCGTTGGTTTATAGAGATGTTAGACTTTGCTATCTAAGCTTTTATTATTAATGTGGCCGAGATGTTTACGTCATGTAGAAAGTTTTAGTGGAATTTGTTGCAATTCTCCATATATCTGTTTAAACCATTAGCACATATCTGGTTAGATATCAGATGTAACAATACATTATGTAAAGAGGAAATACTTGAAAAGACAATTATATATATTTCCACATCATAATACTTCATGTATAGAGTACCAAACATAGGAGAGTACACTACATGCAATATAAGTACTCCCTCCGTTTGAAAATATAAGATGTTTTAGGTTTGTGAAGTAAATGTATTTAGACATCTTTTAGTGTCTAGGTTCAAATGAAACTATACACTAAAAAATGTCTAGATACATTAGCTTCACAAATCTAAAACATCTTATATTTTTAAACGGAGGGAGTAGTTCTTAACCAACAACAGATAAACGTCTTGAAGAGAAGTATCTTAACTCACGGCATAACTATCTCTGATTTTAATACACAAAGCTGACAGCAGATGCAATGATCTTACTCAAAGGCAGAGTCATCGGAATCATAATGACGACCATCATACTCGTAATGCACGTCATCTTGTCATCTGAGTCATAGCATTTAGAAGAATCGGTATCGTCTTCACCATAGGGATATACCTTGGAGGCTTTGAATTTCTGGATGATTTTTCAACTGAATGTTGAGGAAGATCAGTGGCCATAGCTTTGATCTCAATAAGAGCACAAGAGTTGCAGCATCGAAGTGACCTATTTGAACCTAATTTCTGGATGCGATCAGTAGAAGCACAAACCTTCTTGCTGTAGGTATCTGAAGCATCCATGATCTCTCTAGGATGCTTACCTTTCTTGATCTTTTTAGTCCACAATTTTTAATTTGTGAAGGAGGCCCGTGTTGATTTTTTTCTCTTTCCCAACACACTATGTTTACTCGCTTTAGAGACCTTTTCATTAGTTTCCATGATCAAATGGCTCAACCTGCAGCATTACTAAACGCAGCTTCCACAATCTTATCTGGGTCACCTAACAGTGAGTGAGAAGCTGGTGAAGTCTGTAGAAAATAAAGTGAAGAGCAGAACAGCACTTCAGACTCATAGTCGCCATAACCAATATCTTTGGTCTTGTATTAAGGGTACGGGAGACACAACTTCCTCAACATGACTTCTATAGTGGCAGTGGCTGGTGTCTCGACATGGTCCATGCTGTCACTGAATGCCAAATAAAAAAAATACGTGACTGGTGTCTCGACATGGTCCATGCTGTCACTGAATGGCAAGTAAAAAAAATACTATAATTAGACAGAAACATAGCAATAGCAGGCCTAATAATAGATAAAAATAGGAAATCAGCGAATGGAATATAAAAATCTTAGATACAATTGGCCAAACAGGGGAAATATATTAAGGTAACTAATAGTGTATGGTTCTGCCAAAAGCAACAAAGAACAAAACTGAAAAAGCTATTATAGGAGTGGAAATTAGAAATACCAGAGTGAACATGTAACTGTACATAGATTAATCTAACCTAGTAAGCATCAAGAGTGACTATTGGTACGAATGTCCTTCATTTAGGGAAACAATGCAGAGCTGAAGTTCGAACTCATGATTACATGGATGGTATCTTCTTTGTCTAGAGAAAAAAGTTAGACATACTACCATATACAGAGGTGAAATCTATCAAGAGACCGTACATAAGCTTATTATTTTAGAGGAAATGAGAACACAATATTGCTAGGCTTCATATTTGTAATTAGTGAGTATCAGGGGCCTAGGATAGCCAATTGTATCCCTTAATTTCTCCATCAGGTAGACCTGCAATGTTAACCTTATTTGGATGAATCTCTGCTCCCAAATATTCATCATGTGCTACTCGACAGTTACCAATTACCAGGAAAAAGTAAAGGATCAATGGAGCTGTTATCTACCAGGTCGTGGCTGGTCTGCAGCTAGCATAGCACCTATGGCAAGGGGAATAGACATAGGTAAGTAGGATGTCTTGATTACCAAGGAGCAATATTAGGTTACACGACATAGGAGGTAGGCGCTGGCACACACATAAGTGACAACAATTGCACCAGACTGAAAACTTATACAGACATACACAACGGCTCAGGAGTTCACGGTGTAAAGGGTGTTTCTTTCTCTCTGTGGTAGAATTGTGTTAAGCAAGGATAAGTTACCTATCGCTTGCAAGACCTCACATCATTTTACCATAAAAATATGATTTAATAAACTATGTAGATGAATATCACATGAGTAAAAATATCTATCTACATAAAGATAACTATAGGAAAAATACACATGGGCATTTACATGAATATAACAGACATGAATGGTATGCTTAGTTTTATACCAGGGCACTTGTATTCTTGCTGGTGAAGATGTCACACTATCTTCAAGTTTCTTGACCCTGAAGATGTCAATACCGACAAAGTAGCACTTAGCATGACCATGATTGCTGGCTTTAGATGTAGAAGCCTGGACATTTGTTTCAAGTGTTGTGTCCAAGGAATTTAGTCAGTAAGAATGACAAAAAATCCATCAATAAAAGAATAAACTGAAGAAAGATGTATTCCTAGATATACGAAAACCTATAAATCAAATGGTTGAAGTTACTTCTTGATATCTAAAGCGGAGTAATACTAACTACTATAGAGAGTGGTCTTGAAGCAGAAAGATAATTGTGCATCCTTTCACCTATGTTACGGGAGTAGAAAGCTAGTTTGATAAATATATAACAGAAGAGGGGCTAGCTTATTTAACAATACAAATGCTAGGATTAAATTTCCATAACTAACGCTACTCCTGAGAGCAGAATAGAAACGTAAGTACCATCTGATATAAGTGAAGGTTGCCAGTATGCTCAGTAGGAAGGTATTTCGAAATAAAAAAAGGTCTATGCAACCTTATTTGCGGGCATTAAAAAGTGTATAATTTTATCAGGCAGTAAAGCACAAACAGTCAAATATTCAAATTGCCAGTGAAAATCTTGAAATTCCTAATCAAACATTTTCTACGAATAGCTGGCCAACAAAGCATGTTACTGATTCCTACAAGGTAAATTATTCTCAATCAAGGTAGAACCGCCGGCAGTACCTCTCACCAGGGTAGAAGGTAAATTATTCTCAATGGTAACATTGCATCAAAATATCAATAGTAGTACTGCAAATTGACATATTACACGCTTCTTGACTCAAATATGATCTATCTGGAATCTTTTTGAAAAAACTAAACTCAGTTTAAGATCAAATATTTTAATTTGCAACACCATTTGATTGATGAGAACAGAAAAAAGAGAGGCAAAATACAAGGAGCACAATAGGGAAACAGGTACCTCACCTAGGAAAAGGCAGGGGGACGATCAGCTCAGCAGCCTTGTATAGGAGCGATGCAGTGGTGTGTTGGTTCGACAAAGAACCAAAAAGGTTGTTACAAATCCAAATTCGATCCCCCGTATATAAACAACAGGACGTTCCTGCCAGTGAACTTTTGGCAATTTATGTTATGTATAATAGCAACAAAATCAAGCATGAAAATGATAACACACTTTGTACAACAGAAGCTTGGAAAATATTTCTGCAAAATATGTATATAAACAACAGGACGTTCCTGCCAGTGAAATGTGACCTATTTATGTGTACTGGATTACCAATCACTAAAACTACAACTGTAAGAGGGGGCTACAAATAATATGGATAATCCATGTTTATAAGTTATCGACACATCATCCCCCGTATGAAAATCTCAACCTCCGAGAAATATAGTGCTGCATACAAAACACACTCATAGTTTTCTCACCAGAAGAAGTAATCATTCATGCAAAATGTAAATATCCATTGAGAAGGTAAACTAAACAGAAGAGCCTTAACGAAAAAGAGATTTTTTGTGCTCTTGAAATCAGCTTAGGAAAAGGGCACACCACCACCATGGCCATGGCTAGGCCAAGATGGTTTCACACCAGCTACCTTTATTTGTCTCCGACATCTTTGTGTGCCAACTCCCTTCAGGAAAGTAGTCTAAGGATGATTTTGATTCATGAACCAACGATAAAAGAATGAAAGAAAGAAAATATTACCTGGGTCTTTGTCAAATGTGAGCGGCAGAAGATCTTACTTTGGTCTTTGCCCCGATGTGAGTGGAGGATGAGAGATCATGAGGCCTCCTAGCCACCCCTTTTCTATATTCAATAATCAAGTCGCTGTATCTGAAAGAAGAGAGCGAAAACTAAAATGAATGACTGCAACCTACTGAATTACATTTAAGAAGGTCAACCAAAAGGGAGGCGGTGATGGTAGTGACACATGCATGAACAATGTGGCTGACTTCCCTAAAGCTTCAGCATGTTAATAGGTGAACAAATAAAGTTAAAATTCAAGTACCAACAGAAAAGGGAAGCTTCAGCATGTTAATAGGTGAACAAATAAACTTAAAATTCAAGTACCAACGGAAAATGGAGCATATGAATAGTGGCACTGATCCACCTAAATATGAAATGTACAAAACAAATAGAGCATTGCATATATATCATTTGGAGAATATAAGAATACCATGGAAAAAACAAAGAATGAGATGTATTCAAAGTAGCCGTTTTCGGAACAATATTTCATGAGCCAGATATTCCTAAATTTTAAGCACATCAACAATTGGTTCCTTTGTTCCTGCTAAACAACACAGGACACACAAAGATACAAAATATTCAGGCGCCTAACAAAGAGTCATGCCAGATCATGATCTACCGGGCATCAATCTTGAATAAACCCATGCATCTTACACAAAAGATTCTGCACGGAAAAAAGGGAAGCTATTGAGATTAAAATAATTTGCGTCCCCGTACCTCATCAGGTACCCTTGATACCCTTTGATCGTGATCATTTTATTTCCAAGAAAAATATATAGGAACCTGCAGCAAGATAAACACATTATTGAGACACTCTAGCAAAATATACAAGGTGAAATACTAAATTTACAACATAAATCGATCGGCAATATAACAAAGAAGTGAGGTTTAGTTCCCACTTTATGCTAATAATTCTTTAAGGGTTAATATACTGTACAAATGCAGCACAGGTGATAACAGAAAAATAATTTTCTTGGATATATCAGTGATACCATATTGTATATAAATGTAGCATCCATACTAAAGACGAAAGGTAACGAAGAACAAAACATTTGACTTGAAGGCAACTTCATATAGCAAATTTGTTCCCAAACAATACAGTGTTGATATCTGCGATGCACCGATTCAGCGACACGATACAAGAGTGTATATAAATAATCAAAAAAATGCCATGTATTTAAGAAAAAATGTTCAAAATACCACCTTATTTATAGCATCCATGCCTCCTTTCAAGTGATTGATGGCTGCAGTATCATAAATTTCCTTAAGCCTCATGGTACTTGTAGAAATATCATATGACTGTATTACAATTTGAGATGGGCATAACACACGAGTAAAAAAAATAAAAAGAAGTTGGCTTGTAGCTTGCCTACCAAAGGATACATTTTGCCCATCCTCCAAGCTTCCAACTCCAACTCTTGGAACATCAGCAGGTCAGTAGCAGAAGCACCAATTACTAATACACCGGAACATACATGAAGCAAACTCCATCAGAACGCTAGCAAGCAAACAATCAAGCACACATGTTGCATACAGCAGCCCTGCAGCAAGCAATCACACAAGCACAATAGAAAGCACACACAGTCACACATACAAAGCAAGCAGCGCAGCCGACAACAAGCAACCATAAGCGGCGGCATGCGACTCCATGGGACAGCGATGGCGGAAGGGACGGTAGCCAACCACTTGTTCGCGGATTGCGATATTTATCTATGATGTAATTAGTCCTTGGCAGTGCCAAAAAAATATTTATCTATGACCAAAAAATTTTCTATGACATATATAGTTAAGGCATCCATCAACCAAAAGAATCAATATCCCACCTAGACAATTTGTGAAGCATCTAGCATGCATAAACATCTATCAACCAGCAGGAGGCACATCAGTGGTGTTCGTTCAGCGGTGAAGTAGATCAAGGGGAAAGAGATTAAAGGTACCCAACACAGCAGATGCCCGGTGTACCTTCCACCACGGCCATAGTGGTGGTACTTGCCACCCTCCTCCAAACACAACAGATGCTCCTCGTACCTTCCTTCCACCATGACCATGGCAGCGGTGCTTGCCGCCCTCCTCTGGCCCTGGCCGCCGTGCACGACAAGGATGGATGGGGCCAGAGGAACCGGTCCCTAGCCAGCCGGCTGCCACGCTTCCATGGATGGGGATTGGAAGAGGAGGAGGTCGGCGATGGGAGAGAAGGGGAGGAGGATAGGCAGGACGGGAGGGAAACGGCGGCGGCCGGCGATGTGACAGAAGGTGGAGGGGGGATGGCAGGAACTACTCTCCACGCCAGGGATGGTGACGGAGGAGCTCAGACCGCCCCCATCTTCCTACCGCGGGTGAGCGCCGCCCCGATCGAACTTCTCCCCGCCGCTAGCAGTGCCCCACCTCTCCCAGCTTCCGCCGCTGCCATGTGTCCCTGCGCGGCTTCCCTCCTCCTCTCTCCCGTATCGCGAGGCCTCCTCGGATCCCCTCTGCGTGCAACGACCTCGAGCCCGACCGGATCCCTCCTCCCACTCTAGCCCTACCTTGCAAGATCCACCGCCTTCGACCCTCCCTGCAGCACCATCGCTATGGCTGCGCCTTGCGCCACCATGGCCGCCTCTCGAAGCTCCTCCCCGAGCGTGTGCCTCCTCCCTGTCCTGCTCCAGAGGCGGGGATCGGCCGGTATAAATGAAGAGGAGAGGCGGGCGTGTCTCCACAACGAAGGTAAGGGAGCAGAGGAGTCACGACCTCACGAGAGGGAGGACAGAGGTAAGGGAGAGGAGGAAGGAGGTGGAGCACGCCGGCCACCATGCTGGAAGAAGAGGAAAGGGAGGGGCGTGCGAGTGGGGGCGGGGAGTGCGGCTAGGGTGCGCGGGGGCAGGGAGTGCGGCTAGGGTTTTCCACGCGAGGCGCTGCGTTTTTATACAAGGTGGTGAAAACAAAATCAACCGCTCAACAGCGATCCAACGGCCCATCAATTCAGATTTTCGTGCACCGTTGTACTACCCCCTCCATCTATAGGTTAGATATGGGCACCCCTACGCGTCCCCCGGGGATCCGTGGTTTTCATCCCCGGGTCCCCAGCCAACCACGTGTCCATCCTTTTATGCCCTCAAACCCGCTTTTGCTAAAAAAAGTCTTGTTTTTGCTACAAATAGCCCCGTTTTTTCTACATGTAGCAGAAAACGGTTCGACCCAGAAAAATAACAGACATATTAGATCTCGCCGGAGAGTTCGCCGGAGACCTTGCCGGAGACTATGTAGCAAAAAGGTTAAACTAATGTAGCAAAATCGACTTCGCCGGAGACTTCCGTCGGTAGACCTCACCGGAGACCTATTGTAGCAAAACCACTAAACAGGTGTAGCAAAAAAAATGTCCTATTATAGCAAATTTAACTTCGCCGGAGACCTCGCCAAATATCCCATAGCAAAATATTTATACTATTTTAGCACCACTGTCGTCTGCATGTAGCAAAACACTACGTCATTGTAGCACCACCGCCGGCGCACGTAGCACCGCCGACGACGCCATGTAGCAAACTCCGACGACGTACGTAGCAGCGCTGGTGATCTTCGGTAGCAACACCGGTGCCCTTGGGTAGCAACACAGCCGCACGGCTGAGCAACTTCACCGGAAAGAGGCCATGGAGGGAAGGCGTCATGACCTCCTCAACGTCGGCACACGCAGCACGGGTCAGCCGCGAAGGTCAGGCAGCGAGTGCCTGCAAAAGAGGAGGAAGCAGCAAGCTCCGGCGGCGAGCCCGTCCGTCGTGGCCACTATTTCCGGCCAGCGGGGGCGCACAGCAGGTAGGCGAGAAGCAGGGAGGTGGGGGACGAGCTTCTCCGGCCAGCGGTGCGCAACAGGGAGGTGGGGGAGGAGTTGCTGCTCCGGCTAGCAGGAAGGCGAGGGAGGAGGCGCTTCGGCCAAGCGTCGGCGCTGCGAGGTACGGCGGCAAGAGACAGTCCGGAAGGACAAAATAAGATAAAAGGAAGAAGATGAATCGGTGTGGGTCCATGCAAGATACGCGGGCGGAAGTTGCGGAGCTAGCGATCCGGGGGATCGATTCCGGGGGACTAGTATCCTTTTCCTTTATATATAGGGTACACCAGGTATACAATACAGATTACAGGAGTTGTACATAGGCTCATATATACAGTTTAATAAATTTTGGCGCACGAAAACGCGTATGGAGCGCGCGCGATAGTGGTTTAGCGCGCCGCATATGAATCTCCTCCGATGGAGGCGCTATTTCACGCCCGCTAAATTTGAGCACCAACCCTCCAACATGCGCGCTAAAGTGGTACGCGCGCAAACACGATATACGAATCTCCTCCGACGGAGGCGCTATTTCACGCCCGCTAAATTTGAGCACCAACCCTCCAACATGCGCGCTAAAGTGGTACGCGCGCAAACACGATTTTGCAATAAGGAAAAGGCGAAAATATATTAAATAAACATAAAAAAAATTACATACTTCCTCGGTGAAAGAAAAATACTAGAAACTACTACTAGACTACGGGCAATTACTAATCTAGTCTGACGAGCAGACGGAGATGTAGCCATCGCCGGAGGAGACCGGTGCGTCTCGAACACCGGTGTCGACGAGAACGCGCCCATCCAACGAGGATTGTTCTTATCGATGGTCACTAGCCCGGCAATCTACGCGTCGATGAAGGTGCGCCTCTCCGCCTTGTCCACCCGGCGCGGGAGGAGGTTCTGGTGCTTCGCCGCTCGCTCGGCCGCCTTGGCCGCAACCCGCTCGGTGTCGTGCGCGCTGCGCTGCGACGTCCTCGGGGAAACGCGCCTTCCACTCCTGGCGTAGACGCTCGTCGAGCTCGAAGATGAGTAGGCGGCGCTCCGCGTGGCCCCTGCGGCGGCGAGGCGAGGCGGCGGCGCGAGCGTCTCGGCCTGCTCGCACGTCCACATGTCGTGGAAGTTCATCCACGAGAGCGGACACCTGATCCGCCATGCGACGGCATCGTAGGCGCGCGCGGCCTCATGCGTGGTCTCGAAGGTGCCGAGGAAGATGCGGTCATCACCGGACCGGATCTCGGCGTAGAAGTTCCCCGTCGAGCGGGAGCGTACGCCACGGTACCCGGAGCTTCCGCGCCGTGGTGGCATGGCGGCGGTGGCGCGGGCGTGGGCACGTCAGCGGCGAAGCGGTGGCAAGAGGAAGAGGATAGCGACGGGAAGAGGAGGGAGTTTCTGCGCGCGCTGAAGTAGAGCAGGCGGTTGGTTTCACGTGTGGGCGCGACATTTAACGAGCGCGTGGTGAGCGGTGCGTCAAAAGATGCGTGCGCAGCTGAGCACTTTCCCCCGTGCTGGAAGATACATCGGCTGCTGGAGCGCACGGCGCAGGCACTCGCACGGGAAAATGACGGTTTTTCACGCGCGTGGGTGGGGGGGGGGGGAGGGGGTTTAGAGCGTCTGCTGGAGTTGCTCTAACATTCTTCCTTAATCTTAAATGTGTCCTGAAGTACAAATAAAGTTAATATTGCATCTACAACCTTCAAACTAAGGCTGGGCTTCATGAAGATGTCAGCAAGTTGATCTTTAGAAGAGATAAATTTGATGTGGAATAGCTTTTGTGCGGCACATTCCCTCACAAAATGATAATCAACTTCGATGTGTTTCGTTCAGGCATGAAATACCAGATTGGATGAAAGGTATGTAGCACAGATATTGTCACACCAAAAGACCGGTGGTTGATCTTGAAAGATTCCCAACTCTCTTATTAAAGACTGCACCCATATGAGCCCAGTTGTGGTATTGGCAACCGCCTTGTACTCAGCTTCAGTAGTGCTACGAGAAACTGTAGCTTACTCGAGAACTCCAGGCGATCAAGTTAGGACCAAGGAAGACCGCGTATCCCCCGTGGATCGCCTGTCATCTGTACTACCAGCTCAGTCCACATCCGTAATTGCCGATATGACACATGACAACGCAGTTTGGAGATATAGACTGACGAGGGGTAACCTCGGCAATGTCCATGGTTATGGACTTAGGGTTTTGTGGAAAAGAGAACGCTAGGGATTTCTTCGGATGATCAGACAAATAAAGGAGTCGATATAGTCTGATTATGGAGAAAGCTCGGTTACAAAGTCACTGATTCGCTAGTTGCAATCTAGCTCATGGCGGATTACTGGAAAACTAAGATGCCCTCTTTATTGGGTCCTCCCAGCCTTTATATGAGAGGCTGAGTCTTGGAGCCGCACCGGAGAAGTTACATTTTTCAAGTACAACACAAACTCTTTATCGGGTCATGATTCTTTCTTAGACGTTGTAATTCACACGAATTTTCACAGGGACACATATTGACATATGTTTATCTCCCAAAAGACCGAGACGCAGACCCATGTCTCAGAACAGTCTACAAGTGCTTCTTGAGTGTTTCTATCTCACTTTTTTGGTACTCTTCTATATGATCTCCAGATGTTGATGCATCTCCATCTCCAAATAGAAGCCATCTTGCTCCTCTTTTCTTTCTTCCTATTCTACATATGCCTCTTCCTCTTCTTGTGCACATATTTGCAATTGTTCTTTCTGTGCCCCTAGTTTTTCCTCTTCCTCTAACTCTTTCTCTTCCCCTCCCTCTACCTGTAGGTGTTGTTGCGGCTGTCGCAACTCTTGAATTTCTCTAGTTAGCAAGTGCAGTACTGTTTCTCCCGGTCACTGGAATTGCTTCTCTATGCTCGGAAACATATGATGAATCCTCGGGCATCTCTTCTCTAATTATTGTCTTTATTGTAGCAATCTTTTTAATGAACAAGAGAAAAATATCAGATACATAAATATGTGAAATTCATGTGTAGCAACGAGATACCTGACAGTGTCGTCACAATCTGATCAGAATGCACGTTTGTGGCAATTTCATGATCTGGAATTCACGGTTAGCAAGTTTGTGACTAAAGCACACATCCGCGGAAACTTCATAGACCAAATTGGCATTTTTTTCAAAAGAAAACGATGGATGTGGAGTTGTGCATCCTCTCGAGAAATTTCACGCCTTTTAAGATGTGGAGCAGCTCTATTCCCGTCACCCCAGGTGTGCTGGACGAGAAGTACTATACGCAAACCCTCGCCGTCCCTATGCCCATTCGAATTCGTACATCGTACGACCGTGCTATTACAAATCGTCGCTGTTGTACAAGGTCGTCCATACTGTTCGCTCCACATACATCGGGCTAAGCCTTTGCTGACGAGACGAAGAATATTTCCGCCCTGCCTTCATGTACTGGTACTCCCATTCACTTAGTCCGCATGACAAATTAGTGTCTCACTCTACATCTCTCTGTAAGTAAGTATATTGGTTTTCTCTTGCTACAAAATCCTTTGGTTTTCTTGCAGAGGTTACAGTGAAGCATGCCAGCCAGATAATTTTTTTCATACTTTCTTCATACTGAACCTTTTTGTGTGTATGGTATCACCTGTTCCAGCAAACGACACAACATGGATCATGGATGGTTTTCTCGAGTGTCATGTTGTCCACACACGGACACATGTGTCACAAACTCTGTTAATGCATGTCATGTTCCTTTCTATTTATTACCCACTTTGCTAATCAAATTCTAGAAATCTCTTTTTTCACCATGGGTCCGACAGATAATGCATATATATACTGTGTATCATGGAGGTATTATATCTCATTCATGTAGGCCGCGAATCCTATCAGAATGAAAAAACTAGATGGATTCAAGCTTCGTTGTCCCAGGTGATCTATTCTTTCAATGATGGTTTCAGGGCTTGCATTGGTCTTTGTTGGTCATACTAATAGTTGATATCAAATCAAAGTATTTTTTTTCTTTGGTTTTTCATATCAGCATGCATGCTACCATCAGATTACAATGGAATTATAATATCTTCATTTCGATTTTCTCACTTAACTTAGAATTATCATAAAGGTTGATGAGGTTAAGTCAGATTGTACATTCATGTTTGATCTGTAGATCAAATTGCAAAATGGTCATTGATGGATATCAGATTAAGACAGACAAATATTTAGGTAGACCAAAATTTCATTTGGTAATCTTAGAGATTATACAACTGACTATACCCTTATATGTTGTGGACTCAAAATCTATATGTTTTAGATGTTTTGTCTTGGCCTTCTCACATATTCCATCATTGGAACATAAGATCTATCCAATCAGTCTGCAACCTTTTTTTTGGATTCTCTCTAATCTATGCTTAATTCGATAATGTTGTGGCTTCGTACAATGATTAATTCAAAGCCTTCATTTCTTCCAGGTTTTTCTTTCTCCAAACTAATGAATGGTTTTAGGTTGTTCATGATTGTTCTCTTTGGATTGTTCTCCTATAATTATTATGAGTTTCTATAACTATTCACTTTGATTCCGCGGTTGCAACATGAGATATGGGTTGTTAGCACCTAGAGAACAATGAAACTATGAATATCGCTTCTTTCAACCATCTTATTTATTCACAAAACAATGATTGCTACAAATTGCCACAACAATGTGCGGGGTATTTTCTAGTCTATATTAGAAGCAGATGGATATGGAGAATTATGGGAAGGGATGTGGAGATGGCGGTGATGGCAACAGAGTTTCCTCGTTGAGAAATGGATGACATTATCTTGAGGTGGCTGGGTAGTGGACAATCCTTGAACACGTGATTCTTACCCATTTTCTTAGATTTCAACATTAACATGTCCATTTATGCAAGTAAGTAAATAACCATAGGGATTTGCACATCTATGCCAGAATTAGTGATTAGAGACGGGTCAGGGAAATTATTTGATCAAAATGTTTTTTTCATGAAATAATCTGATCAAGATGTTGAGAAATCTCTAGTTTAAGCGAGGATAAAAATGAGTGAATTTTTCAATCAACAAGCACGAGGGTGATCAGGGGCCATGGAGAACAAGAGGAGGTGGCAAAACATAGTACAACTTTGGCTTGTCCTAAATTGTGTGTAGCCAAATGCATGGGCATGTTAATTATAGCAAGATGTGCACACACACGAGAGGTAGGGAGGTGGGGTTGGCTAGTGGATCTAGAGGTCACCTTTCATCCCATCCTAGGTGTGTGCGTAGGGTAGAGGACAAGTTGAGGTTTAAATTTGTAAATTTTAATATTTACAGGTAATAAAGATATTGAATACCAAAGAAAAATTACGCAAACTAATGACCGAGTGATGTACATGTGAAGTAGGTGAGACTGATGCTATTTGATATTTTAGAAAAATAGCAAGTGGTAGAATTTTAAGAAATACGATTTTACAAATAGAGAAGATTTTCATATTTCAATTGGATTCAAATATTTTAATAGAAGATCAAATTATTGTTTGATAATGTTGTTGAAATGTATTAATAGAAGATCAAATGGTTGTTTGACAATGCCGTGAGGAATGAAAAAGTGAGTCCGGCTCATTTTTCTGTGGGGTGGATGCAAAACCTAGTCACCCATGTTCAAGTATTCATAGATGCGAATTTGGGTTCTTAGTATTTGAAAAACACTATTCGTTATTGTATCACCCGTTATTGGAAAGAGCCGGCGACCCGCACAGTGCAGAAATCAGTGTATTGGAAAGATATCCACTGTTTTTCCGCCGGTACACACATGCGCAAAACCACCCGGTGGTAAAAAAAATCCACACTCAACCGAACTAGCAATAAAATAACATTTCTAAGAATTTTAATTAACATGGCATTATGATTATGATACCACTAACCAAGTTGTAATTTTAGAGCCATGAAATGCAATCTCCCGGTATGGACATATATGTGGAGAGGTTTTAATAGAAGGTTAGAGATATAGAATACTTTTTAGTCGTAGTTGTTCCTAATCTTCTAATTTGTCCCATTTTTGTAATGAGTAGATATCACCGGTCATATTTTTTTTATATTGGACCATTTGTATAATTGTACTGCTAATAGACAACAAAATATGGTAGACATGCAAGATTGGTTTTTTCAACCAACATGCTAACTCGTTCTCATTTTATTGGATGTTGCTATTTTCCTATGTAATTATATTGCTCTCAAGATGCATAATGTAATGTAATTCCTAAATCTAGCGCAAGCCAACCGTAATAATTATACAATACATATTATGTGTGCTTTGAGAATGCATGTCCCACGCGTAACATACAATGTGTGCCATGATTTATCGGATATAGTGATTTTTAGTCTAAATATGATTCTAATTGTAGCCCATTTTTCTATTATAGGAACAAAAGGCCCGAAGCAAGTTCCATACTTTCACTACCATATTATGAATAGAATGACCACTTGTAGATGACAAGGCTCCTCGTAGAGGATCTCTATGTGCAATCCTTTTAATTGTTCAAATGTATGGATACAATTAATACCAGATAGAATTTGACCACAATTGTGTTATACAATTAAATAGCAGCTTCTAGGAATTAACTCCTCATTAAATCTTGAATGCGTCTAGATAAGGATGTGGATGTGTCTAGATAAGGATATGGAGTAGAAGTGTTTAAATGGTACCGAATAAGGATGTGCATGCATAATTATGAGTAAATACATTAATTGGCAATTCCAAAAAAGGGCGTGAATGTACCCACATAGGATAACTAGATAATAATGAAAATATCTATAAACTAGCATGTTTATAAATTATGTATTAATATGTACCAAAGATTTATAGGATATGTGTTTAATTGAATAGTAACGGTCACATATAATTTTGTAACGAAATTTTGCCTATAATATTTCTATGCACAATAAATTTTATTCTATATAAGGGGGATGGGATATTTCTCCTCATATCTCACACTCATATTTTGTTAGCCAACGGTACTCATACATCTCCATCTTTTTCTAGATCATTGTTCTACCTACTTCTCATAATAAGTTTCTTTCAAGTTACCCTAGTTAGTATGCCTAGGAGGGAGAGGCGAGTGGGTACCTTTTACATAAGTGACCGCAACGAGCGTGGCATCACTTTCCACAAGCGGCGCAATGGCTTGAATAAAGGTGTCGCTGACCTCTCAGTCCTCACGGGCTCTAGGGTTAGTGTCGTACTAGAGGCGGAAAATGGAAATATGCACTCATTTGGTACACCATCAGCCAAGCCAATTGTTTGTGCTTTCTTATCAAGAACAACTCCATCTGTTGACGAGGAGAAAGCAACCAAGATTGCGCTGCTGCAAAGTGAAGCGGTTCGTATGGACATGAAGAACACGACAAAGGATAAGACAAGTGAAGAGTCCATCCAACATATGAATAAGGTCCAAGGTGAGAACCCAGGTATGGCAGCAAACCTTGTCTTCTCGAAGGAAGAGGATATTAGTCTCGAAGATCTCCATAAACTCTTTAATGACCTTTGGTGGGTCAAGGAGGACAATCGAAGTCGGTTGCCTCAAATGCATCATGGCCAGGAAGCCAATATTGGAGGCCAAAGCATGGCGAGAAACACGCTTCCACAAGGAAGCATGTCATATGATCACCTACAAAGTAATCCTTTATTGAAACAACCGGCGTGTTCTCACCATCCTCCGCAACAACAGCTGCTTTCAGTTCCACTAACATCACCACCAGAACAAACTTTGACACCACATTATGCTATGAAGGTTCCACAAATTCTCCATACAACACCCTCAAGTGCAGCGCCTCCGCTGACTTCCCTGCTACAACCGATTTCTGATCCTATACATGAGATACCTCTACCACAAGATCTACACCTTCAGAACTACCCAAGCCCTAGCATAGGGCAACCACCGCAGAACCACGTGGGTACTAACATAACCTTCAAGCATAATTTGGAGGACTCTGCATTGTTGGCCAACTCTAGTGTCAATTATTTTCCTAGTGATGGCCTTCTCGGCTATGATCCGTGGGGATATCCTATCTGAGATAATGTATACCACAATAGACTCCTAGGGATGGGTGCTTACTTGGGCTAAAATGGTACCAATGTCGAGCAACCTTCCTTCAAAACCGATGGATGGTCCAATTCAATGCCATAGTACTCTTCTACCAGACAAGATGGGGATAGTCATGTACAACTTGGAGCACTTCACTAAATGCTAGCTTGTTTGAGCATCCATTAAGTGATATATCGAGGAAAAGCTAGTTATATTTCCATTAGGTAATTCAGCCTTTTGTGGCAATAATAATTCATGTTCAATGTTTTAGGTCTTGTGCCAAGATTTTTCATATGTAATACCATTGCATCTTTGTAATGATGTGTCTCTGTTATGACAAAATAGTCAAAAAAGTATTATTGAAGTGTTGCATGGAGACAGAATATATTTTAATACCCTTCTTGTGATATTTTGAGCCAAACATTATTAACTATAATAAATACATGACTTGTGCTTGTCAAAATAATGGAAAAGCATAGCAAAAACTTGCTACAGTACCTGAGCACCTGTGTGCTCATTATCTCGACCTACCATCGCGAACATCTTGGGCCGTACTCATACATGCTATTGTATGTATTAGATATTCGTTTGTTGTATTCTTATCAGTATTCACTATGCTTCCCAATTCATCACAGACACGTCAATACCAACTGGGCCACCACCTACCAGCCGTAGTGAGGCACACAGATATATGCACTCTGTGTTCATCTTCATATGAGCACAATTTTTTGTTGGGGGGTGGCATTGTGTCAACTATATCACAAATTGTTATTTGGGGGAGAATTTTCTCAAGTATACTGCCTTCCAAGCTAATGTTGTTACATGTGAAAATGAGCATCATTGCATCACTGTCTCTATATTTTTTGTTTGGCAAAAGACGAAATATCTTACCATTAGACTAATTTTACTGCATATGGAAAGGACTTAATCTATTTTCACAACATTACATAAACTAGTAAGTAACATAATCAGTGCTAAGTAACATACCTCGCATCCACAAAACCAGTTCTTGCATGCACTTCACTCTTTAAACATTTATCCTGCTCTTGCGGTACCTCACACCAACCCCTCCGTATCTTGGAAATTTGAATTCAGTTATGCATTCAATTTTCTAGCCATCACCCCGGAATTTTAGCCAATGCATCTACTTTGTGGGGTTTATTTTTAACAAAACAAATGTGTAGAAAATGTTAAAAATGGACAGGTTTACCAAAACTCATGACTCATGAGCGACCTGCAGATTCAGCAATAACCCAACAACCCATGGAACGCAAACCTAATTAATATTTAATACAGTTGAGTTTTGGAACAAGGGAAAATTGAAAAATAATGTAATATTAAGAACATTTAGGATTTATATGACAATGAAAATTATGTACTCCCTCCGATCCATATTAATTGACTTGGATTTGTATAGATTCGGATGTATTTCGAATCTAGACAAATCCAAGTCAACTAATATGGGTCGGAGGAAGTGGTAATTTTCCAATTACCAATTCAAATGATATCTATCTGATTGTCCACTTACACCACTAAGTTACTGAATAATCTATTGTCTTTGCCATCCAGTTAAACACTCAACATTTGTTACAGAATATTATCATGATTAACAAATGTTAACTACTACCCATAATATATGAGAACGTGTGCGAAACAGCGAGTACAGCAAGTTACCTTTTGGTCCAAGACCTAAATAACGGATTCATTTTCTTTTGGTCCTCTGGTTCAAAAAGATCTGATGGATCATCCGCAACACCATCCCTCCTTTTCTTCCTAAATTCTTGTTGTACAACGTCCATCGTTCCATCACTCATGCCCAGTGGAGGAGTTAGGGGACCAGCAGGGGCCTAGCCCCCCTATGGCGTTCACCAACATGAAAGAAAAATTTGATTAAGGCTAGCTTAGACAGATTTTTTTTTAAGGATTTAGCATAGTCGACCCCCTCTAATAGAAAATCATCAGGTTTGGCCCCCTCTAAGCTGCAATCCTGCCTCCGCCACTGCTCATGCCTGCCCCGCAATCCAATGGCAAGTTGAATCCCCTCCCCAAGGAGCTCGACTGATCCCCACACGGCACCAAATAATGGACTCACACCTAAAAATGATAAGGAGATTAGGCAATTTCAAAAAACATCTATGCAAGAAATAAACTGATGGAATCAGAATTTTACCTGGAGTCCTGATTCACATCCATAACTTGTCTGAGAATCGCAAGGGGACCCGTTCTTTTGATTTATCAGGACAAAGAACGATTGAATCGATTGTACAGATCATGTTGAGAACAGGTCGTAGGCTTCTCTCCACCTCTCGCACACTGATGGAATTGGTGAAGAAGAACATTGTATTGAGTATTGTGGCAGTCAACTCGCATAGATGATTCAGTGCGATGGTCATAACTACGGCACAACGACATACTTAAATTTTTGTTTTGTTTACCTATTTCCCTTCCCACGAGCATTGTAGTTCATCACAATCCTCCATGTATAACCATTTTTACAACCGTTCTCTTTATTTTTTGAGGGAAACAGCCGGACTCCGTCCTGCTGTGGGATTTTATTAAATTCAAACATAAGTTACAACGTTGACGAGTTTCTCTAAAATAAAGCTAGGGGATCATTGACCCAATTATAAGAAAATTTGTCTATAAAATAGGACCTAGCAAGTTCATGCGCAACTCCGTTTTGCTTCCCTCGGACAATGTTGAAATAAGACAAAACCAATCATAGATGCATCATCAATACAATCAGCCAAAACCGTAGAACATTCACCCCACCAAGCTTCTTCTTCATTGCATGCATCGACAATCTCCATAGAATCCGATTCGGCCACCACATTGCTACATCCTAGGCGATTAGCCAAAGCTAAACCTTCTCTCATGGCGATTGCTTCAACAACTGGTGATGCTGCATTTGGAATATACATTGTCAAAGCTGCAATGAAACGATTGTCCTTGTCTCTAGCGATGGCTCTTGTAGCTCCCGAGAAACTGTCATAATGAAACGAACCATAAAAATTTATTTTTATCTGTCGAGGGTCTGGTCTAGTCCACTTGACCTGGGCAGGTACATGACATGAAGTAGCTTTATTCCCATTAGTAGCAATTGATAGGATAGACATGCGACAATTTAAAATCGGAGGGACCGGTTCATCGCGGGTGCGTCACTGCCTAACCCACCATAGATACCAACATGCAATAACAATCACTTCCTTTAGGCCTAGACTAGAGAACCCTAGTATATTGTTGCTCGGTTGAGTGATTAAAGATTCTAGTACCACAGAACCTGATCGATCAATGTCGCTGGACATTTAAATAGCAAGTGTAGGATATCTTCAACAGCTAAGGAGCAGACAGGACATTCACCACTCGTACCGATGTGTCTGTTCACTAGAATAGATTTCAAAGGAATTATTCCATGTAGAGCAGTCCAGGCAAAGATTTTGATTTTACTAGGGATCCTTAGCTTCCATACTAATTTCCAAACAAGGTTGCTAGCGGACGAGCCTGGCACGGATAGCTGTGCTGAGGAACCAAAACGGTGTCGCCGCTATAGGTGGTAAGCCGACCTGACTGTAAACCTGCCGTGTTTAGTATATTGTCATGCAACAAAATCTTCAAACCCCTGGCTATTTAGCGGTATCCGAAGGATCCGATTAACATCCACTAAACAAAAAAGGGTAGAGGAGCTACTCATCCCATAATCCATTAACTGGGCCAATTAACTGAGAGACTTTGGTTAACACCGAATTACCTCTAGGCGTGATCACCTTCCTATCAGTGCTTGAGGGAATCCATGGGTCGCTATAGATGTTAATCTTTTCTCGATTACCCACTTTCCAAATATAGCCGCGTTTGGAAGTCGCCAGCCCTGCAAGAATACTCTGCCAAGTAAACGATGATCCCGTCTTCGGTCCAGCTTGCAAGATATCTCCTTGTGGATAATATTTGGCACGTAACACTCTAGCACATAGAGACTCCGGATCAGAAATAAGCCTCCACACTTGTTTAGCCAACATGGCCAAATTAAAAGAGTGAAAATCTCGGAAGCCCATGCCACCTTTCCTCTT
Source organism: Avena insularis (assembly GCA_023614405.1). Lineage (NCBI taxonomy): Eukaryota > Viridiplantae > Streptophyta > Magnoliopsida > Poales > Poaceae > Avena > Avena insularis. The sequence continues at coordinate 319,151,644 of CM042691.1, forward strand.
AGGATAGCACATTTTCCACCAAGCCAGCCAATGAATTTTTTGCAACTGTTCTCAATGATTCATATTTTGATTCTGCATGAATCTCTGATGACCAGTCAATGGCGACAGATACCGAGCAGACTGACGCTCGGGTGCCGCAAATCCGTGTACCCGTAGCTATATTGTCCATACTTCCATCCAGGTATGAGCATTATTCACATTTTTTGTGCAATTCTGCCAATTTATTAGTAACCATCAATAGGAGTACAAAAAATTATAAAAGTAATAAAAATTACAAGCAGGTTAATGGACCACCTAACAACGACTACAAACACTAGCATGAGATGAAGACGTGTCATCGTCCTCGCCCCTCCATCACCGGAGCCAGACAAAGCTTGTTGTAGTAGATAGAAGGGATGTCGTCCTGCTAGGCCTCCAAAGGACCATCACACTAGAGTAGCAACCATCGCTAATGATGACATCTGTAAATCAGAAGATACTGACTTGAATTCACACCTACGAACCCGAAAATGATGCAGGTCCCAGGAGATCCGCCGGCACTAAATGCACCACCGGAGTGAGAATAGGGTGAGAGGACCTTAGTCTGATTTCAAGATGTAGCCGCCGCCTCAACAACCTGAGAAAAACACCTGACCTAAATAAAAAAACGAGAAACCTCCCACCAGCGAAGCACCGTGATCCACGAGACCTTCTAGGCCCCGAGGCCACTGAAGGCGGAGCAGACCAGCGGTGTCGCCGGTGGGACTACCGAACCAAGATGGGTTTTAATGTCGCCTCCCAATCGCCTTCTATCCCTCGTACCGGTTCGATGATTGGGTGGCCCTTAATAACAGTATAAATATGCCAACATTAATTGCATAAATATGCCAACATGCCTTTCATTAAACTAGAAACATAGTATAAATCTAAAAACGAAGCCTACCTAAATGTTCCATTATTATCATCCATGCACCGTTATCGGCATAGAAAATCTGAATCTAGCTTTCCATGAATATAGTGTGAAGTGGATGTTGTTTTAGCACTTGGTGTTAACTCCGCTCGAGAGTGAAAATCACTACAAGCTAAATGATGTAAGCACACATTAATTTATTAATTAATACAAGTACACACAGCTTAAATCTAGACTCGCAAAGTTTTTATTGATAAACCTACGTTTTTTACTGGACGTGATGAGCTTTGGTCATTAGCTGAAGCGAGAATAAGCATGATGCGGAGATAAAAAGCATGCCTTGGATGCACGAATCTTAACTCCATATGCATACTACTACGACTGAGACTTAACTATCATATTATGTATTCGTATTATGATATGACATATGCTCTTTCCATATTAAGAAACAAATGTGTAGAGGAAATATACAATTTACACTTGCACACATCATTAACACCGGTTGCCCTCTAGTACCAACATGGAAAACATATGAAATTTGGAGGTCACTTGAAAACATTACTATCCTAGACGAAACTATAGTTCTATATCTGTAGAACAAAATAGTAGAGCTCGATCTTATTTACCTACAATGGTCCTTTTCTTGGTACCAATACCACACATAGAACATTATGTAGTAGGTCTACGCAAGGACAATGGGTGATCTATGAGCCTCGTAACTTTTTTCTGCTTGTTGATAGTATCACGATCTAGTAAATCATGATAGAGATATTACATACTAAATGATACCATGACATCGAACACTAATTGATTATCAAAACTGCATTCTACAGAATTAATACGTTATCATCTAGTATGTATTCCTTTTGGTTCAATGCCACATTTGCAATGACAGGAAAGCGAAAATTCTATTCTGTTAATATTTCATTGAGCTTCTAGAGCAAATAAAAATTAATCGAGGAAAATAAAAAACCCACAAACCAAGTTATTTATCACATGAGAGCCATAGGAGCTAGTCTGCTTTGCGTAGATGGAAGAATTTATTAATTTAGAAAAGGATTGTTATCCTACATAAAAAGAAAAGAGGCATTTTGTTAATGGCAAAAATGTTCTTATTGAAAGGGTTATCGCAAAACTGACAAACTCAAAGCAGTAGAGGTCTCGAAACACTAGTAAAAAAAAGGCTATCCGTTCGTGCCTCCTAACAGCATTAGTCCCGGTTCCGTCACGAACCGGGACTAATGCTGGCAGCGTCCCGGTTCGAGCAGGCACGGGACTCGGAGGCATGCGTCCCGGTTGGTAGGGGGCATACGTTCCGGTTTGTAACACAAACCGGGACTAAAGGTTGGGCTTCAGCCACGTGACGTAGCACACACATTTAGTCCCGGTTTGTGTTACAAACCGGAACGTATGCTCCCGCCCTCTATAAATGCAACGCCCCAGCCCTCTGCCTCCACTCTGTTTTTTCTTAGTGGAAGGTGTGAGGGGTGTGCTAGTTTTTCCCCTATGCATGCATTCAAGGTGTTTGATAAAATGTTTGAGTGAATGATTCCGTTCAATTTCTCATAGAACAAAAATATAGAAGGTGTCCGAGACGCATCTCCCTGAAACTGGTCGTAGTGGTGTCCCTGCTCTCGAAAACAATATTGCAGCTTGTAACTTCTCTAACTAGATCAATATACCTAGGAGCTAACTAATTTCACATATTAGGGAGTGCCTCTATGACCAGTTTCTTGGAGATGCCGGAGGACTGGGATCCGGCGGCATCTCCCTAAAACTATTTGTAGTGGTGTCCCTGCTCTTGAAAACAATATTGAAGATGCCTCAATCTGGCTGGAGGACTGAACTCACAAGGATGCCTATTTATAGTACAAAAAGCTCGGCATAATGTCGACACTCACCCCTATTATTAGTGCTGACTCGTGTTTTGTCCCGGTTGGTGTCTCCAACCGGGACTAAAGGTTCATCTTTAGTCCCGGTTGGTGACACCATCCGGGACAAGGTACACGCCGCACGACATAATGTCGACACTCACCCCTATCATTATAGTGCTGCCCAGCCCAAATGCGAAATCCCTCCAACCGGGACTAAAGATGAACCTTTAGTATATTGAAAATCCGAACAATGAAAATCCTTCGCGTGGTGTCATATTATGTGACATAGTTGAAAGGAAAAATACCAGCCTTGGTATATCGATCATGTCTCCAAAAAATCTTCACAAAATGACCTATCATGTTCGAGGTTTCATGGCTTTCGGTCCAAATGACCGATGTTATATGCCGAATCACGGCATAGTTTGTGATATTGTGCCCATATTATGCATGCATGTGGACATTGGTATGGAGAACAATGTTGCAGGAGGAAGTTTTCCTTTTTGTCGCACGGAAAAGCCCTTTTCCATTTTTCGAGCGCAAAAAACGGGTCGTTTTGTGAAGTAACCACCAAAATGCCGTTTCAGAATGCTACCGTCCCATTTTCGTAAAATACTAGACCACCTTACATGGACTATCTCCCAACCGGGACATCTCAAACCTTTTCGTCCATCCTGGGTAAAAAGGACAAATGTCTGCCGAATCGGTAGAAAGTGGGTCCGGTTTGTACTACAGGTACATGATCTATCACCCGTGATTTTTTGAAAAAATCATTTTTAGACTCGCAATATGTGGTTTCTTCAAAGATCCAATGCAAGTTCTAACGATGCTCCTCCCCTATCTTCATGCACGCTGGTTCGACCATAGTTAGAAATTCAAAAAATTCAAAACGGGCATAAGAAATTCAAAAAAAATCCGAACAATGAAAATCCTTCGGGTGGTGTCATATTATGTGACATAGTTGAAAGTAAAAATACTAGACTTGGTATATTGATCATGTCTCGAAAAAACCTTCACAAAATGATCTATCATGTTCGAGGTTTCATGGCTTTCGGTCCAAATGACCGATGTTATGTGCTGAATCACGGCATAGTTTGTGATGTTATGCCCATATTATGCATGCATATGGATATTGGTATGGAGAACAATGTTGCAGGAGAAAGTTTTCCTTTTTGTCGCACGGAAAAGCCCTTTTCCATTTTTCGAACGCAAAAAACGGGTCATTTTGTGAAGTAACCACCAAAATGCCGTTTCAGAATGCTACCGTTCCATTTTCCTAAAATACTAGACCACCTTACATGGACTATCTCCTAACCGGGACATCTCAAACCTTTTCGTCCATCCCGGGTAAAAAGGACAAATGTCTGCCGAATCGGTAGGAAGTGGGTCCGGTTTGTACTACAGGTACATGATCTATCGCCCGTGATTTTTTTAAAAATCATTTTTAGACTCGCAATATGTGGTTTTTTCAGAGATCCAATGCAAGTTCTAACGATGCTCCTCCCCTATCTTCATGCACGCTGGTTCGACCATAGTTAGAAATTCAAAAAATTCAAAACGAGCATAAGAAATTCAAAAAAAATCCGAACAATGAAAATCCTTCGGGTGGTGTCATATTATGTGACATAGTTGAAATAAAAAATACCAGACTTGGTATATTGATCATGTCTCGAAAAAACCTTCACAAAATGACCTATCATGTTCGAGGTTTCATGGCTTTTGGTCCAAATGACCGATGTTATGTGCTGAATCACGGCATAGTTTGTGATGTTGTGCCCATATTATGCATGCATGTGGATATTGGTATGGAGAACAATGTTGCAGGAGAAAGTTTTCCTTTTTGTCGCACGGAAAAGCCCTTTTCCATTTTTCGAACGCAAAAAAGGGTCGTTTTGTGAAGTAACCACCAAAATGCCGTTTCAGAATGCTACCGTCCCATTTTCCTAAAATACTAGACCACCTTACATGGACTATCTCCCAACCAGGACATTTCAAACCTTTTCGTCCATCCCGGGTAAAAAGGACAAATGTCTGTCGAATCGGTAGGAAGTGGGTCCGGTTTGTACTAGATACATGATCTATCGCCCGTGATTTTTTAAAAAAAATCATTTTTAGACTCGCAACATGTGGTTTCTTCAGAGATCCAATGCAAGTTCTAACGATGCTCGTCCCCTATCTTCATGCACGCCGGTTCGACCATAGTTAGAAATTCAAAAAATTCAGAACAGGCATAAGAAATTCAAAAAGAAATCCGAACAATGAAAATCCTTCGCATGGTGTCATATTATGTGACATAGTTGAAAGGAAAAATACCAGACTTGGTATATTGATCATGTCTCGAAAAAACCTTCACAAAATTACCTATCATGTTCGAGGTTTTATGGCTTTCGGTCCAAATGACCGATGTTATGTGCTGAATCACGACATAGTTTGTGATGTTGTGCCCATATTATGCTTTAAAGTGGATAGGAGCATAGCAGCATCATTCAAGCTAAACTTCAGTCAAAGGTCTTCTCACGCAATGAACATAAAAACCTTACAATTGATTTCTATTATTGCATGTCACCCACCCGGTCTTAATAAGACATCTTATTCTAAGAAGGATTTTTTTGTAATTCTTAACTAATAGTACTCATAATGGCTTTTTCATATTCTGAAATTATGTCACACCAATTACATCTTCTAAGTCCTCCACACTAACAATCCAACCTTCTAAAAAAACTAACAATCCACCCTTCTCCCCAAAACGATATTTAGGTAAATAACCACGTAACGCTTCAAGGAGAGCATGTTGTTCGCACATGTTAGAAAAAGTTCATATATTTTATGGGAAATAACCAAAATAAAAATGAATAGGAAAATTAAACAAAATAATTATAACTAAACACGAATAAAAATAAAAATAGAAAGTAAAAAAATCATGTACATACGATAGAACAAATAATAAAAAGGAGAATGAAGGGTGAAAGAATACATTTATAATAAACAAAAAAAGGAAAAATAAGAGAGGAAAAGGAGATGGCAAAAATGGAAAATAGAAACAATCAAAATGAAAAAATGAAAGAAAAAAATGTTATCATGAGAAAGGCAATGTTTAAACTCCATTTAGATGATGGCTCGCTTGTGCATGAGTTGCATGAAAAAAGCAATGGACGTTGAGATGATGTTTTGTGAATGTTGTGTTTTTTCCAGGAAAACTAACCAATACCGACTCTCAAGATGTTGAAACGAATTATAACATGTTGAGTGGGCTTATTGGCATTATAGGTTCAATTTGAGGATCCGAATTATAATAATTTTATCTTTCTAAAATCACTTTAAATTATAGGGATTTCTATTTTTGTGTGTCTAGTTCGTTAGTTGTGTTCAGTTTTCCCTAGCCGCTTAACTTTTCCTACCTTTTGCCCATCTCCTACTATGAAACTCTCACACGGTCTGAAACTTGTTGTCCGTCAACCTTGCGTTATGTTGATAAGTGGGACCGCGTTCAGTCTAGTCCTGTAGTGGACCCTCGCCATTACATGCTGACAAGTGGGACCGGTTGGTTAGGTACGCGTTATGCTGACGTATGGGGCCGTGCCATGTTGGACTGCGTGGGGCCGGCTCGTTGGGAACGCGTTATGGGGGACGTGGTGTGGGACCATGTGGGGGCGCGTTTGGTAGTTACATGCGCCCTGTCGTCTAAATTGGAAGTTTTCTTTTTTGTTATTTTTATGATTGGCCTTTTTAAGAGCGTCTTTTCCCATTTATCTCGCTAACAGTTGTGTTTTTTGCCCAAAAAAGTAGCGAATCTAGAGCAGCTTCTTGATACGTCGTAAATGTATCTATAATTTTTGATGCTACATGCTTATTTTGTACCAACTATCTTATGTTTTGTCTACACTTTGAGGCATTTTATATATTTTCTGGAAGAAACCAATTGATAAGATGCCGCAGTGCCAGTTTCCTGTTTTCTATTGTTTTTTATTTTAGAAAATCTAGTAAAGAAATATTCTCGAAATTGGACGGAACAAAAGCCAAAGTCAATATATTTTCCAACACGACATGAAGACATAATGGGAGACGAAGAGGAGCCACGAGACGGCCACACCATAGGGTGACGCAGGCCTACCCTAGGGCGCGTCAGCCTATGGTGTGGGCCCCTCGGGCGTCCATCGACCTTGCCCTTTCGCCTATATATACATCTCCCCGAGACGAAAACCCTACTAGGATGAAATCCACGAAAAGTTCCACAACGCTGCCACCACCGAAGAGGAGATTTAGGGGACAAAAGTCTCTGTTCCGGCACCCTGCCAGGACGAGGAATTGCCCCCAGAGCCATATCCATCGACTCCACCACCATATCCATCACCGTTGCTGACTCCCATGATGAGGAGGGAGTAGTTCTTCCTCGAGGCTAAGGGCTCTACCGGTAGCTATGTGTTCATCTCTCTCTATGTGTGATCTTATTATGATCATGAGCTTTGTAATATAGTTGAATAAGTAGATCTACTCTGCTACTCAAGTGCTTTAATTAATCTCTACTTATCCCCATGTGTGTGAAGTTGACAGTGTGCACACCGTGTGGCACTTAGGCTAAAGATTATAGAAATACTTATCATGAGTTATATTTTGACTTGGATGTCTCTATGAGTTTGTGGTGTTTGTTGGAAAACTAGTGCAAACAGGGTCATGCGTCCCGGTTGGTAAGGGGCTTTAGTTCCGGTTGCCCAACCGGGATGGGGCAATCGGGACTAAAGCCCCCACCCTTTAGTCCCGGTCCGTCCACACACCGGGACAAAATGTGCTCCACGTGGCTGCTGCTCCGCGCGAGGGGGAGGAGCAACCGTCTGGTTCGTGTTACGAACCGGGACAAATCACTCTCTGCCGCGGCAGAAATTTATATTTCTGCGCGTGAAGAATTCATTTTGCCAGCTTTTTTGTCATGCGTATAATTCATTTATATTGTTTTATTTTTTATTTTGTGTTTTGCACTTATCAATGAAGGAACCATTATATTACACAACATCATCATGACAATAGAGATCCAAGTGTCGAACATATTACATTCGATACACGGGTTTCATGCACAAATATACATACAAAATAAGCTCTTTGTACATTCCCTATTCCCTATACACCCAAGTCCGCATAGTATTCTCCTTTTGGGTTTATGACTTCTGCATTCAAGAATCCCGCCAATTCCTCCTGAATTGCTCATACGCGATCCTTTGGCAGAAGGCCGTCACGTAGCCGTTCGAGATGATTTCAAAAAGGAGTCAACCTATATGAATGAAACTAAACACAATTTAATGGTAATATAAAACTATGAAAATTGTTTACATACGTTAAGTTTCTTTAAATTTCTGCCCTTCTCACAGCATGTCTGACGGATGAACTCGCAAACATAGTATCCACATAAATTATTCCCTGGTCCCTACGTTAGGCATCTTTACGAGAACAGAGTTTAATCAAAATAATAATCAAGTATGATAATAGTATCAAAACTAGAATCAAAGAGATGCGTGGATCTAGCTAGTGGTACTTACATCTAGTGGTTTAAATGTAAGATCCTCTTTCCAAACACCCCTAGCCTTCTTGGTGAAGCGTTTCCAAGTACTTCCCGGCAAAGAAAACGAATAAGTTATTAATTACTTGATATCATGAAATTCACGAACATTGCCGATATAGTGCCGTAATGATTAGAATTGCCGCTGGAGCATCATGTGCATGTCAGCCCACGTCTCAAGGGGTTTATGTTTTGAGTCCATGACTAATACCCGCCCTTTATCAGGTTGAATGATTAGGAGAATATAGTGAAAGCTGCACATGCATAACTCATCAATTATACACTTAACATCGAGTAAGCGAAATAGAAAGTGTATACAAGACAATAACACTCACTCGAAGTTGTAAGGAAATAGTATTTCCCTTCTGGATTCTTGAAACCTTAACGCGTATACAATATTATCCTCTGTATCCTGGGGTCTTTTTTGAGATTAGCTTGATGAACAAAATATGGGTCAACAAACCCAATGTCATAGATTTGTCCTCTGCTGTATTCGAGAATCTTCATTTTGCATAATATAGTATGATTATATACATGCAATAAACGAGGTGAGATAGCTAGAGATTTAATTACAGAATTAGTACTTATAGACAATAGGCACTGATTATCGATTTGTCCAAGGCGTCTTGATTGAATAGTTGAAATAGTTCAACAAATTAAATGGCTACCATGTCATCTTCTTTCCCGTAATGCTTTTTTGTAACCCTCAGCACTATCCAGTTAGCCCCGGCCTTTGTGGCATTCATGTACCAGTTATGCAATCTTTGCATTTTTTGGTAGATTCTTTACCTCCTCAGGTTTGACGAGAGGATTCCCGTACTGGTATTTGTATGCTACTTGAGTCTCGGGGAAGTACTGTAACTGGGATAAGTAGTGGACAATACTCATACCTTGAGCAGCGGACGCTTCTCCATATAGTGCAACTACCTCTGGATCATACTGCTCTTCGGCCGTATATTTGCTTGACCCCACATTGGTATGGGAAATCACCTTGAGAGGGGCGCAATATTGTTTTTTGTTCTTCGAGCTGGGGAACAGATTTCCCGCTTACACTAGTGCTCTTCGACAGATTCTGTGCCGCATGTGAATTGAAAATAGAGCACTCATAGTCTGATGACAGCTTTGGATCGGGTTGGTGAAGGCCCTTTAGCATTTTGAACACTCGGGCTTTATCTTCTTAGGTGCTGGGGAACTCTGGATCTTTCGGCCGCCTCAGCTTAGCAAAAAACGCTGTCGTTTCTGCCTCGATGATCGCAGTAGTCTCCTCTTGAGTACAGTCATAAGCTCTTTTGGGAGGAACCTTTGGTACTTTTGGAAGAGACTACTATTTACGTGTCGGTGATCGCTTACCACTGCAGTAGTGGTAGCGCTTACGCTTTTTTCCGAGGTGCCGATGATGGCTGCAGTGGCTGCCGACGCAGGCGGCAGTGAGACGTGAGGCGAAGATGGCCTTGACGTTTGATTTGGAAGCATGATATATTCCTTTGGCCATAGAATGGTGATGTTTGTTGCTTCTCCCAGTTTAGTCACATCCCCTTCACCTGCAGGGTAGTCAAGCTTCAACTGGTGAAAGTCATGCATGACTTCATCCACCCCGACAACAACAACATAGTCCTATGGAACCAGATGACAACGGTAAGTTGGTGTAGGTCCAATTGGTAAGGCATAGCCGACCGCCACCTTCATTGTTATGTTCACAACTTTGACATGTAGCTCGCAGTGTGTCATCTGCATGATATCATCCACTGGGTAGCCAACACGAGCCATCATCGGTGCACCATCATCATCGTCATCACCCGAGACCTCGGCGGAAGCCACACTGCTTTTTTGATTATTCGATAGGCCGGTAGCATCGAATGCAATTTCTACCTCCATGTGCTGCTGAGATGGGCCGGTAGTACCTTGCTGGCTAAGTGCGTCAATTTGATCTTATTGCTGATGGGGATATGCCTACCGGGGTATACCCAGCAGGACGTTTCCGACTGGCCCAGGAACTGGCGAGTGGGCCTGCAAGACGGCGACTGGATCAAGGCCTGGCGTGGATCCAAGCTACTGGAAGCTGAAGGCCCAGGAGAGTAGATAGGCCCGGTCGGATTAGGTTAAACGAGTACCGAAGCCTTAATTGATTCGGTTGAGATATGTAAACCCTAGGGGGAGGTGAGTCTATATAAACCTCCCTACAGGGCGTGTAGACGCACGTTCCATCATACACCCAAGCGACTCGCCGTCGAGCTTGCCCCATTGTACCTCCATCATAATACAATCTAGCAGGAGTAGGTCTTTACCCTCCGGGGGGCCGAACCTGGGTAAAACCCTGCGTCTCCGCCCTCATCTCGCACCGCAGATGGCTGGCCGCCCTTGCCCTTCGTTCTACTACTCACTGCCAATTGCAGCATCTGCCGTGACCATTCCCACGACAGTGGCGCCCACCGTGGGGCCTAGCCGGTCTGGCCGGTGTTCTGCGGCGAGATCCAATCTGCCCATCAACGAGTCGGTCGCCACCGGCCGCATGATAGCGATCGGCGAGATGCTCCAGATCTTGCCGAGCAGCTACGTCCCGGCGGCACGACCCGTCACGCACATCATGATCTTGCCGGTTGGCACGATCAGCCTCTTCGTCGGCCTCACCGACGTCATCATCTCGGAGGACTCGGCTCGCATCCGCGAGTCGCCGCCACGCGACCGACTCTCCGAGAGCCAGGTCCGCACGATCCATCGCCTCGCCTCCGAGTACAACTCGGCCCACAGCGACGTGGCTGAAAACACCGCGACCGCGGAAGACGCGGCTCTCAACGACAACGCCAACTCGGCGACCCCGACGTCACTCGCCGGATCCATCACCGCGGCTTCGCCTGCGGGCTCCATCACCCAGGTCTCCAACATGGGAGACTTCGAGGATCCCTCCATCCTTGGCATCTTCGACTTCGACTCTGGGTCGGAAAACTCCGCCGACCTCTGCGACGGGACCGGTCGCCACGCTGCGACCTACATGGCAACCGGCACCGACCCGCCGGAGGATCCCTTCTCCACCCCGGTCCCTCCTAACGCTACGACAACGGAGGTCGAGGAACTCCGCTTGAAGCTAGCGGAGGCAGTCCGCAAGGAGCAAGCCGAGCGCGAAAAATTTCGCCTCGAGCAGGTGACGGCGCAGGAGCTGTCGCGTTACCACGCGCAACGAATCAGGTCGCGCTTGAACCCCACCGTCCAAGGGCGCGCCCTGAACTTCGACGACGAGAGCGACCCGGCCCGTGCGGCCGAGCGCGCGATCTGCGAGAACGCGCCACCAGGAGGAAGCGCCCGGCCCCCACCAGGGTCGACGGCGATGGGCGCCCCACCTCCACCCAACCGCGCACCCCCCAGGGACCAGCCGCGGATAGTGGTCTCCTCACGGGAGCGAGACGCGAACGGCCTACCACTGTTCTCCACCCCGATGGGCAACCTCGTGGCAGGCCGAGCAATGGTCGACAACATCACGGCCACCGGCGACGGTGCCCTACAGATCCAGTACGTCAAGGCACTGCTCGCAAAGGCGGTCGAGCAACAAAACGCAGGCGCCGACTCACAGGGTCGGATGTACTCGCGTTCATCGGGCAGCAGAGCAGCCTCGAGCGGCCGTCCATTGGCGGCAAACACCCTCAACTGCCCGCCACCCGAACCACTGCAGCTCCAACACCGACCCGCGAACGCGGCACTCTCCACCAACAATCCAGGCCAGTGACCAACTTCGTCGCTGCCAACGGTCAACCCGTCGACGCCCGCACCCACATCATCAACAACCAAAGCTGGCGCGCACGCCAGCCCGACGACCTGCGACACACCCTAACAAATCGTCGTGATGGCGAGCCATGGGGTCGCTAAGCCGACTCGGGCCCAGGTGCTTCGGACCGATGATCCGAGGCGAAAAATACCCGGCGAACTTCAAAGCGCCGAAAGAAATAGAGAAGTACGACCCTTCGTACGACCCCTCCGTATGGCTGGACACATACCTCATGGCGATGGGGATCGCTGGCCACACCGACCAGCTAGCCGCCCATTACCTCCCCCTGATGATGGAGGGAACGTGCAGGCAGTGGATCAACACCCTTCCCCAGGACAGCATCGATTCCTGGGAAGAGATGCGAGATGCCTTCGTCAGGCACTTCGAGTGCTCCTACACGCGCGCCACCACCATCGAGGACCTGGAACAATGCGTCCAGGGACCCCGCGAGTCGACTCGCAGCTGGGTCCAGCGGTGGCAAGAACTGTGGTACAACGCGGTCGGCATCCACCCAGACACCGCGATCCATTGATTCAAGACCTCGTGCCGCTACGAGCCCTTGGTCGCCAAGCTCAAACGACACTCCCGCACGCTCGACAACATATCGGACCTCCTTGAGATCGCCAAAATATACGCGGAGGAAGACCCGAACCAGGAAACCGACGACGAGTCGGGAGGCCAACGTCGCACGAGCGGCAACGACAACGGACGACGGTCCGAGCTACGCTACAGCAACACTCGCCTCCGCAACGCCTAAGGACGGGCGAGTCGACTTCGTCGCCAACGCCGGGCACGCGCAGCGCGAGCCCAAGAGCTTCCGCCGCGACGGAGGACAACGCCGCGACGGCGGCAACTACAAGGCGAAACCAAGGTTCGATCCCGCGGCCCTCCTTAACCAGCCTTGTGCGTTTCACAGCAGGGAAGGGAAACCCGCCACGCACACGCATCCGATCGCCACTCTCTCAAGGAGATCGAGAAGGCACGGCGAGCACGGGAGGACCCCGACAACAACCCGCCAAACGGCGGAAAATTCGGCAGTGTGGCCGGCTCGCTACACACCTTCACAGGCTTCAACACGAAGCGCGAGAAGAAGGTCATCACCCACGCCGTCGCCGTCAACGCGGTGGCCCAAGTGGACGTCCCCCAGTTCCTCAACTGGTCGGAGCAGCCCATCACCTGGAGCCACCACTCGCCACGCATCGAGTACCCCGGCCGAGTCGCCCTGGTGGTGAAGCCCAAGGTGGGATACTACTGGCTCCCCAAAACACTGATGGACGGCGGCAGCTCCATCAACATCCTGTACCTGGAAACTTTCAGGCGACTGCGGCTCCCGCAGTCGATGGTCGAGACGACCTACACCACGTTCCACGGCATCGTCCCTGGTCGGAAGGCGTACCCGATCGGCAAGGTCACGCTGCCAGTCACCTTCGGCACATCAGCAAACTTCCGCACCGAGCGGATCGTCTTTGAGCTGGTACCCTTCGACAGCCCCTACCACTGCATCCTGGGGCTCTAGGCGTTCGCCAAGTTCATGGCAGTGCCCCACTACGCGTACAACGCGATGAAGCTCCCCGGGCCGCGCGGTGTCATCACCATCAACGGCGGCCCCGACATGGCCGCCGAGTGCGAGGCCAAAGGAGCAGAACTCGCCGACGCCGTCATCACGGCAGAGACCAACCACGCCGACGAACTCGCCAAGTACGCGAGCGGGGTCAACAGCGACGACCCCACCATCCTCAAGAAGCCCAATTCGGAGGGCAGCAACACCTCAGCCTTCGAGGCAACGACGCACACCCGCACCGTCGAGCTGGTGCGAGGCGACTCCAGCCAGACGGTGACGATCGGGACGGGCATGAGCCCAGCCTAGGAAGGCGCGCTCATCGAGTTCCTCCGTGAGAACAGGGACATCTTCGCATGGAAGCCCTCTGACATGCCTGGTGTCCCTAGGGAACTCGCTGAGCACAAACCAGCAAACGCCGTACCCCAAGTGCTGCCCGTCAATGAAGAGCGCCGCTGAGCCATCGCCGAGGAGGTGCAGCGACTACTCGCTGCAGGCTTCATCCGGCCAATCAAATACTCCAAGTGGCTGGCAAACCCAGTCCTGGCCGAGAAGAAAAATGGGACCTGGAGGATGTGTATCGACTACACAAACTTAAACAGCGCCTGCCCGAAGGAGCAATTCGTCCTCCCGCGGATCGACCAAATAATCGACTCCATCGCGGGCTCGGAGTCGTTGTGTTTCCTCGACGCCTACTGTGGGTACAACCAGATCAAGATGGCCGTTGAGGACGAGGAGAAGACGGCGTTCATCACGCCATTCGGAGCCTTCTGCTACACTGCCATGACCTTCGGCCTCAAGAACGCCGGGGCAACATACTAGCGGTGCATGCAGGAATTCCTTGCGAGCCAAATTGGCCGCAATATCCACGTCTACATCGACGACGTGGTAGTAAAGTCCGCTCGCCAGGGCAATCTACTCGCCGACCTGGCGGAAACATTCACCAACCTGCGGAAATACAAGATAAAGCTCAACCCAGGCAAATGCACCTTCGGTGTACCAGTAGGGCAACTGCTGGGATACGTCGTCTCCAAGCGCGGGATCGAGGCGAACCCCACCAAGATCGACACGATCGCTCGACTCGGCAAACCCGAGTGCCTACGCGACGTCCAGAAGCTGGCCGGGCGAGTCGCGGCTCTCAGCCGCTTCATCCCCCGATTGGGCGAGAAGGCGATGTCCCTATACCGCCTGATGCGAAAGAACCCCACCTTCCAGTGGGACAAGGAGGCGGACGACACACTCCGCGACCTCAAGAAGGTGCTACTCGCAGCACCACTGCTCGCCGCCCCCGTCGACAAAGAACCCATGCTGGTCTACGTCGCGGCTTCCGAGCGCGTCGTCAGCGCCGTCATGGTCGTCGAGCGACCGGAGGAAGGAAAGGAGCGCCTGGTACAGCGACCGGTGTACTACATCAGCGAGGTCCTCACCGAGTCGCGCCAGCGATACCCGCAATACCAGAAACTGGTATACACGGTCTTCAGAGCACATCGGCGCTTGCCGCACTACTTCTAGGAGCACCCGATCACGGTCGTCTCCTCAGCACCGTTGTAGGACATCATCCGCAACCGTGAGGCGACCGGGCGAGTCGCGAAGTGGGCCGTCGAAATCGGCGTCCACAACATCAAGTATGAGCCATGAAAAGCGATCAAGTCGCAGGCTCTCGCGGACTTCATCGCCGACTGGGAAGAGGCCCAGCAGCCAGAAAAGCTGCCATACCTCCACTACTGGAGCCTACACTTCGACGGCTCCAAGAACGCGGACGGCGCAGGAGCAGGGATCGTGCTGACTTCCCCGAAGGGCGACAAGCTCCGCTACATCCTCTGCCTCGACTTCACCCCCTGCACCAATAACATGGCCGAGTACGAGACACTACTCCACGTCATGCGAGCTGCCAAGGAGATGAACGTCAACCACCTACGTTGCTACGGAGACTCCGACCTCGTCGCTGGGCAAGTCGCTGGTACTTGCGACGCCGTCTCTCCCACCATGGCGGCTTACCGCCAAGCAGTAGACAAGCTGGGAGGACACTTCGCAGGCTACTCCGTCGAGTGGATTGACAGGCGGAAGAACGAGGAGGCCGACGCACTCTCTCGCATCGGTCGGCTCGACTCGCACCACCCGCCGGCGTCTTCCTCGACACGATCACCAAGCCATCAGTCTCTCCCCCAAGGGAGATCGACATCGGAGTCCTGCTGCAACCAGAGGCAGCCCTGGTCGCACTCGTCGCCGAGCCAGACGACTGGACCAAGCCATACATCGCCTACCTAGAGGCTGGCACCTTGCCGACAGACGAGACAGACGCCCGGATGGTTGCACGTCGATGCAAATCCTTCACCATCATCGACGGCGAGCTCCACAAGCACAGCGTGACTGGCGTGTTCCAACGCTGCGTCCAACCCGCCGAAGGACGCAAGATCCTCCACGACATCCACTCTGGCGACTGCGGCCACCACGCCATAGCCCGCTCTCTGGTCGCAAAGGCTATGCGGCACGGCTTCTACTAGCCCACCGCACACGCCGACACCGTCGACATCGTCCAGCGGTGCGCCGGGTGCCAGAAGTACACCAACCAGACACATGTGCCGAGCTCAGCGCTCAAGACAATCCCCATCACCTGGCCACACGCCGTGTGGGGTATGGACATGGTAGGCCCCTTCAAAAAGGCCCCATCCGGCTTCACCCACCTCCTGGTCGCGGTCGACAAATTCACAAAATGGGTGGAGGCCAAGCGAGCCCGGAAATGTGACGGGAAGACTGCACCAAATGCCTACGCGAGCTCATATATCGCTACGGGTTCCCAAACAGCATCATCACGGACAACGGCACCAACTTCGCCAAAGGAGCCATGGCCGAGTTGCGAGGAACATCACATCTGGCTCGACCTCGTGTCAGTCGCCTACCCGGAGTCCAATGGCCAGGTGGAACGGTCCAACCAGAGCATCCTCCACGGCCTAAAGCCGCGGCTCCAAGTACCACTCGAGCGCACCGCCGGGTGCTGGGTCGAGGAGCTACCCTCCATCATCTGGGGTATCCGCACCTCGGTCAACAGGTCGACAGGGTTCACCCCCTTCTTCATGGTGTACGGCGCCGAGGCAGTCATGCCCACCGACCTCGAGCACGACTCGCCAAGGGTCGTCCACTACACGGAGGCTGCGAATGAACTCGCACGACAGGATGGAGTCGATCAACTCAACGAGGCACGCGACCTGGCTCGCTCACACACCGCCATCTACCAGCAAGGACTCCGCCGCTACCACAGCCGGCGGGTGAAAACTCGCACCTTCCAAGAATGCGACCTGGTGCTACGCCTCATCCAGGACAAGAAGGGCATGCACAAGCTCTCCCCCCTATGGGAGGGACCATTCGCCATCGGACGAGTACTCGGCAACGACGCCTACTACCTCATCGACGTTCGAGACGGCAAACTCGACGTCAAGCGACCATGGAATGTAAACCTCCTACGGAAGTTCTACTCCTAGAACCCCACATATGTATCCTCCAGTCGCTATGAAATAAAAAATATTGGTTACCGCAAATTGCGTCTACTCTCCGTGTCTTGTGCCACTCGCACTCGTAGTAACAGCATCAAGCTAACTGCAAAAGTCAACCTCTGGTACAGCGATCGACACGGCCAAGTAGTGCGCTACAAGGGCACTGGGTTACCCCAGATCTTGTAACGTCCACGAAAAAAGCCTACCCGGAGCCCCATTGGAGTCGCCTAGATCGACTGGCTCAACGAGCCAAGACAACTGCCTTCGCTTCTCATAGCGACCATGATCCTCCGCATCTTCGACATAGCGACTCGAATGGCCAAGTACCACGCTCGGGGACTGACGACCAGTTCAGCGCGAGCGGCTAGGGAAAACGCCAAGTATGAGAGCATGCCCAGGACTCGCCATGCGACTGACCCAACGGGCCAGGCAGGAGTGATGCGCTTATTCTAACGCGCCCAGTCCTCAACCACCCTAGAGTTGCGCCTAGAACAACCAAGTACCACGCTCGGGGACTCGGCTACCCGACCTCTTTCGCGCAAGGGAAAACGGTGAAGTACAGAGCACTCATGGGAGTCGCCTTGCGACTGGCTTTCCGAGCTCGGGCGAGTCGACATCAATAACAAAACATTCAAAACCACAAACACATAATAAACGAGGTAAACCCCATAAAAAGGGCGGACGCGCTCGGGGACTCGTTCAACCCTCAATCACAAACACACGACAATTCACAAAATACCATGATATCTCGTTATAGCAGATCACAATCGTTACAAAGTACAATGTGTGCCCAATGGCCGAACTGCTACTAACGCCCCAGGGCACAATGTCTTACTTCGCAGGCTTCGATGACGACTCGCCACCACCCTTACGGTTGCGAATGAAGGGAGTGTACGGGTTCGACGGGTACGTCGTCAACTCACCCGCCATCGCCGCACGGAAGGGCTTCTCGATCTTGAAGTCCCGGTGCTGTGGCTCGGGGTCGTTGGGTGCGACGACCGTCTCCTGATAAGGAAGGAGGTCGCCCATCGCCCAGACGCACTCGGAGTATACCGCGGCGCGGTCCATCAGCTTCAGCACCTCGGCGATCTCCACCGAGCCAGTCGACGACGGGTAGCCACTCGTCACGTCATCAAGATCGAAGTCTTCCGGGAAGTGGGCGAGCCCAAGGCTAAGCGCCGTCGCCGCCACGCGCCGGAACGCCGACCGCGTCATAAACTCAACGACTGACGGCGCCTTCTCCAAGTATTGCCACACCTCGACGAGGTCGCTGGGAATCACTTCCGTGGGCGACATCTCCTGAAGATACGCCCGTATACATGTCGCCGACAACGTGGCCGAGTCGACCAGCGTGGCTACACATTGCCGTGCATCGAACGAATTCGCCTCTTCCGCGCTATCGATGATCTGACCTGTGGATAGAGGGTGACAGTGAATACATCAAAGATTACACAACACAAATGTTACAGGCATAGGCAGGCACACTCACCAATCAAGGGACGGGAGAGATCCGTGATGAAACTCTGAAGAGAGGAGTAGTCATCTTGAAGCCCATCAACAAGGGCGTCGGAGACCTTACGCTCCTCAGCGGCGGCTGTAACAACAGCCTTGGCTCGCCCATCCGCCGAACTCGCCTCCTCCCTCGCTTCCTTCAGCTCGCGCTCAAGATCGGCGATTCGCTTCTCAGCCGAGCTCAATGCAGATTGAGCTGCCGTCAATTCACTCGCTGGGACAAGGCCCTGGCGGACCTCCTCTGCCTTCGCAGCAATCGCCTGGAGTCCCTTGTTCGCCTCTTACACGGCGGCAAGTTCCTTCTCCGCGTGACGTTTCGCAGCAAGTCGGTCGGCTGATTCATGCTGCAAACCCTGCGCAAAAGCCAAACAGTTAACAAAAACGAAATCCTAAGTGCTCACCCGCTGAAATTCAGCGACTAGGCACTCGGGGACTGGAGATCAAAAATCCTAAGTGCCTACCCGCTGAAATTCAGCGACTAGGCACTCGGGGACTGGAGATCAAAAATCCTAAGTGCCCACCCGCTGAAACTCAGCGACTAGGCACTCGGGGACTGGAGATCAAAAATCCTAAGTGCCCACCCACTGAAATTCAGCGACTAGGCACTCGGGGACTGGACGCGAGAAACAAAAACAAGACACTAAAAGAATCCGACCGCTGCAATTCAGCGGCCCGATCCTCGGGGACTGGACATACCTAGATGGCTGCGCCAAGCATGCCATGAAGCTGTATCGCGTCCACGGATGTGAGAAGAGCCGAAGTGTGCCTGCGACGCTGCTCGACCTCCGTCTCGGCGACCCCAGGTGCGCGGCTCGAGGGCGAGGTACCACTCGCCGTAGCCGCTCTGGCCATGAAGCGCAGGAAGGTTGCGATGGATGTGCCAGCACCAAAAGAGGTCGGCTCGGCTGCCCCAGACGAGGGAGCACCCTCCTTGATCGTCAAGGCCGCCTCCGCCACATGATCACTTGGAGCAACCATCGTGTCGTCAAACACCGTGACGATATCGTCGCCCTTGGCCTTCTTGGCACTATCCGTGGGGGCAACGACCTCGTCAGCCTTCCTCTTCCAAGAGGTGTCCTCCTCGGCGACGACTGGCGGCACCTTGGCCACGGACGGGTGGCCTATCTTTTTAGCTCCAGTCCTACAAATTGATTACATGAGCAAAGTGGTCCGAGTACAACAAAAAACAAAGGCAGGTGAATAAAACTCACTTGGCGACTGGTAGGAACCGCAGCCCCATGCGGATGCCGGCCGGCTTCTCTAGTTCGGGGCCCAGTTTACGACTGAGACCAATCTCCAGGACGTCGTGCGCCCAAGACACGGACGGTTTCTTCGTCGTTGACGCCACGACAGGAGCCTCCGAAACATTTTCGGCGGGAGCCTCCCTAGGAGGTGAAGCCGCCGCGACCGGAGCAACCTCGACCCAGATACTGGGGCGAATGGGGGAGGTATAGAGGCCAGAGGCGCCTCACTCAGAACGGCAGCGACATCCACCGCTGCCATCATCTGTGGCGCTTCATCCTTGGCCAGGCTAGTGGCGTCGGAGCTGCTCGCCGAATGAGGCGGAGATGCCTGTCTCGCTGGCTTCGTCTTCCTCTTCAGAGGGGCCTTCACCTCCTTCTTCTTCTTCTTCTTCTTCTTCGACGGAGTGGCCTGGCGACGCGAGGTGGTTTTGGGAAGTTCGTCGTCGTCATCCTCGTGACATTCGAGGCTTTTACTCGCCTCGAGTTCACGCTGACGCTGCCCGCGAGTTTTGCGAACCAGCGGGGCGACCTCTTCCTCGGACTCGTCGTCGTCATTGCTTCTGTCGCTCTCGATGCCGCCTTTGGCAGGAGGCAACTCGCCCCCGTCCCGGACGGACGAGCTCGAATTCTCGTCGTCTGCGGGCGGAAGCCACCCTTCCACCACTTGAAATAACTGCAAAGAGCATAAGACAATATCAGTATGACCGCGACTGCATTAACCGCGACTGCGAATGATAGAAAGTGACTTACTGTCGGGGCTGGATGCTTCACGGTGTAGGGGGCGACCCCGGCCTTCGCGTCCAGGTACACCGCCTGGGTGATCTTCTTCAACGCCGGAATGTAATCCTCGAGTTTCTACTCGGCGAGGCAGGATTTCGTCGAGTCCTCCCGGCCCGTGTACTCGTACATATAGTGGTCACGTCGGGGGAACGAAGTCGCTTCGAGCCAACAGCCAGGCTAAGTTGATGGTCCGAAGACCTTCTTCTTCGTGGCCGGATGGTTTGAAGCATCTCATCCACGACCATCCGCTGGTCTGTTGGGAGCTTGCCGACTTGGAGTCGGCGCGGATCGGGCCGGTCGGCGGAGTATCTTGGGATCGCCACCTCGCCCTCTGGAGTCGCCTCGGTGACGTAAAACCAAGACTTCTTCCACTCGCTCGCCGCCTTGGCGGGTATCATCAGGTCAAAAAAGGAAGCCTTTGACTTCAATTGAAACGTCAAGACGCCCGCGGCAAGCGTTGGGCCACCTGCTTCTTCGCGACTGATCCTCCCATGGAACAGATCTTGCCACAGGGGGAAGTAGGACCTGCAGTCCAGGTAGCACTCGCATAACGCCACGAAAATGGCGAGCTGCTTGATGCTGTGCGGGCCCAGGTCCGACGGCTGGATCCCGTAGAAGGCGTAGAAGCGCCGGAATAAAAGAGATGTGGGGAATCCCAGCCCCCGTTCCTGGTGGCTGGTGAAGCAGACGAACTCTCCCTCGCACGGGTCCAGAGTCACCTCTCTGGCCGCGGGGATGCGCCACCTGCTGGCGCGCAGGATCCCGGCCTTCTCGAAGGACGCTAGTAGCGCTCTCGTACACTTGGACCTGCCCCAGGGTTCGGTGGAGGGGGGCATTGGCGACAAGGTTTGTGGAGGTCGGAGGATTTTGGATCGGCTGGATCGCGATGCAGAGGAAAATGGAGGTGCGCGCAATCGGAGGAAATGACGAGGGGGTGGTTTTCTGATCGCCTACCATTCCCTTTATATAGCGGTTGTTACCCGCCAAATCGTGGAGCCACATTACGCGGTGATTACGCCAAAAGTTACCGTTGGATTATCCCAACGGCTAGTTTTGACTGCGTTTGACGGTCCAACTTCAGCCACTCGGCTCGCCGACCCGATCACTACAACAGTGACTAAATATTTCGCCGACCCGTTCGCCAAACCTGCGACCAAAATGACTAGTTTTCTCCTTTATTCAGGAGACCGCCACCGATTCGACTGGATGTCCGCATTGAACTCAGTATGCTCAACTGCGGCGACCACTGCGCCCAATCGACGGCGGCCTCGGGAACTCGATGGGGATATGCCTACCGGGTATACCCAGCAGACGCTTCGACCGCCCAGAATCGGGCGAGTGGGCCTGCAAGACGGCGATCGGATCGAGGCTGGCGTGGATCCAAGCGATCGGAAGTCAAGGCCTAGGAGAGTAGATAGGCCCAGTCGGATTAGGTTAAACGAGTACCGAAGCCTTAACTGATTCGGTTGAGATATGTAAACCCTAGGGGGAGGTGAGTCTATATAAACCTCCCTACAGGGCGTGTAGACGCACATTCCATCATACACCCAAGCGACTCGCCGCCTAGCCGTCGAGCTCGCCCCATTGTACCTCCATCATAATACAATCTAGCAGGAGTAGGTCTTTACCCTCCGGGGGGCCGAACCTGGGTAAAACCCTGCGTCTCCGCCCTCATCTCGCACCGCAGATGGCTGGCCGCCCTTTCCCTTTGTTCTACTACTCGCTGCCGATTGCAGCATCTGCCGTGACCATTCCCACGACAATTGCCGTTTTATTTGTTCTTCAATTTTACGCATCCGGTCTGCCTGAATATTTGCTTCAATTTCCGCCTTGTCCTTTCTCCTCTTATGACTTCTATCAGGATATTTCTTCTTGTCTGCAGGAAACCCAGTGCTCCATGGTTGGGAGCCTATTGTGCCTCGTGTTCGTCCATCGTGTTCCTTATTCCCAAAGGCGAGTGTGAGCTTGTCATTCTCTCTATCGGGAATGAACTCCCCCTTTTCAATAGCCTTTACTGCATTTCTTATGTCCTCGATGGGCAAGGGGTTTTCTTTATGTATTATGTTATATATATACACTTCCCTTCTGTGTCCAACGTGCCCCCATGCCCGTAAAACCAATTCTTTGCACGTTTGATCCAATCGTCTGTCTCTGGGATGACCTCTTTATCACGCAGATCATCCTCAAGTTTCTTCCACTTAGGAATGCCAGCCCTATAGCCACCTTGCCCTATAGTATGGTGATACTTCTTGTTAGCAGCATTTAGCTTATTCGTTCCAGACATTTTCTTAGCTTCCACTGATGTCTTGTTGTAACACCCCGGTTCTGAAAAGACCGTGGCTTCTATGTGACATGCCAATCCCTAGATCGGTTCATTGGCCCATAATAGAATAAGATGAATAACATAGCACAATATCCGTGTATCATGAATAACGAAGATCCATAGTACCATTATTACAATAAAAGCTTAGCTCAAGGCTAGCTCAAATTATTCAGGTAGCAACATAAATAAAGTAAATCCTCCATTCTTCAAATTGCCCACAAGTGAACAAGTGCCGAGTGGAGTACCGTGGCCTATATCGATTACTCAGAATCGGAATAACCTGCAACATGAAACGTAGCAGCCCCGAAGGGTCAATACATGGAATATATGGCAAGTAGAGCTAGTAAAGGAGACAATAGTACTAACATCTACATGCATATTTGGCAAGTGGAGCTGTGTTTGGCTTGCATTTGCAAATAACTTTGTCCTACTTTCATAAACAGTTTTTGATTTTCTTTGAAAAAATCCCAATTAAGTTAACCCAACAACATTAAAACAATTAAGAAATTGGAATGAGCGAGAAACATGTCATGGAATCAATATCAAGCAACTCAGTAGTCCATAACCGGGGACACGGCTAATCGATTAGATTATACACCCTGCAGGGGTTAGTACACTTTACCCATGTGACTTGGCCAGCCCAGCTCGTACCATCACTCTCATTTTAGGTGATGATAGGGAGAAGTCCAGGAAGAGACTGTTCGGGAAGTAGCTCCCCAATCCTGACACGCACCGATCCAACCTACCAAAATTCTACATCTCCGGATACGCGGGTTCGGGTCACCACAACCTACTAATTCCAACCAACCGCCCATTCCATTATTGGCGCATGGTTGTACACGTAAGCTACACAATAAAGAAGCCAATCATTCTCTCTTGATACCTGGGTGCCTTTCCGCAATGAAACCACCAAAAATTATCAATACCATCACACCCAGGGGATTCATTGATTAAGTTGTTTTAGTTTTCACAAACCAATACTTTTAGAAACAAGCTTCAGCGATGTAACCCAGCCCTCGTTCATCATAGCATGGCTA
Source organism: Avena insularis (assembly GCA_023614405.1). NCBI lineage: Eukaryota > Viridiplantae > Streptophyta > Magnoliopsida > Poales > Poaceae > Avena > Avena insularis. Next base: position 319,175,654 of record CM042691.1, read on the forward strand.
AGCACATCTACCAACGGTGGTTCATCTACAAGGAAGGCCCTACCACATAATAGGACATAACATAGCGATAGTATCATCCTACACATGCATCTACAAAATACACGACAATGCATTGAAAATAGTAGGACGATATTATAAACAAAGTAGCATCTACTTGCCTTGGTTGTAGTGGTCGAAAGAACAATCCACATACGAGCAAGCGTTGCACTCGTCACAATCTACACGATACAATTGCATTCATAAACAACCAATTCACAATCAAATGCAACAAAGATGATGCATGAAGGTATGCAAAGCAAGTGAATTTGTGCTACAGATGCACCACATAATCTTATTCAATAATACTACTGATTGCATGCATGGAAAATAGTTTTAGCGCAAGGAAAACTATTATGCAAAAAGTAATGCTCACAACTAGAGCTAGAACTCAAATAATTCACTACCGGTAGTATACTGTTTGTAAAAAATCTTGGGAAAAATCTACCGCATAGGCATCGCTGATTAGAAACAGTACCAACTGGAATTACTCAAAAAGGAATTATAAAACTCCCCGAGTAATTAAAACACTGCAGAAAGCCACTAGACAGTTTCTGCAGAAGTTTTTACTATAAGCCTATCTTTTTAATTCACGATGAGATTCCCTTCGTTCCACTGAATCCAGGGACATATCATACGCGATTTTTGGAGCTACGGATCTTTTTCTACGAATTTATTACTCCGAAAAGGCCACTAGCTAGTTTGATTAAACTGTACTAAATCTTGCTGCAAAAGTCTGAACCAAAGGTACATCAAGATTCTACACGACTCACTGAATCTACACATATTTTATTTACAATTTTTGGCCAAGCGGTTTAATTTCTACGCAATTTACAAGTTTCTACCGAAATCTGTCAACTAAAACGATTAACGAAAATAACCAGTCAACTGTGTCTGTTGACTGGTCAACGCGTCTGCTGACTGGGCGCTGACTGGGCGTCTGACTAGTCAACGCCTGAGTCTGACCGGTCAGTGGCTGATCTGAACCACTGATCTGAGATCCGACGGTGGCTGCAGACTTACCGGAAACGAACGGCGAAACGAACGGCGGCGAGTTCCGGACGGCGGTGGCGATTGATTCCGGCGGCGGTGTTTTTCCTGCGCGGAAAGAAACGGTCAGCGCACGGGTCGAGATAGTCAATGCGACGGCGCAAGACGGCGCAAGGCGGGCGTCTGCGTCGGTGGGCAGCGGCGGAGCATGGCATGGGGTGAGCGGCGGCGGGATCGGCGAGCGGGCGGCTGGCGGGAAGTGCGGCGCGGGGAAGAGGGCGAGGCGCGGGCGGCGTGTACCTGGCCGGCGGCGGGAGAAGGCGACGGCGCGAAAAACGAGGAGGAGGCGGGGCGATCGCGGGCTCCAGGCGCCGCGCGGGGTGCGGTTCCCGAGGCTGCTGGCGCGGGTATCGAGGTGGGGCGGGGTACGGAAACCGAGGCAGCCGGGTGCCTCTTATGTGGGGCCCCTTCGTGGGGTCCTACGCGAATTCGGCGTGCAATTGGAAAAGGACTCGGAATATCGGCCCGATTTTCGGCCCGTTTTCCACCTTTTAATAAAACGGCCGTATCTTTTCCGCACGAGCTCCGAATCGAGCGATTCTTGCTCCTACGGTTTTGTAAAATCGAGGGGAACAATCTAGGGTCAAGGGTTGAGCGAAACCACTAGGCTACAAGGGTGGCAACACTAGTTCTTCTAATGCCTCCCGTAGGAGCCTCGTAGAAGAATAGAAAAAGGGTTTTGAAAATAGCGTTTAGCCGATTCTTTTCGATCGACGGTTTTGTATGGAAAGGCATGATGCAATGATATGAATGATATGCAGAACCAAATCTAAAATTTGGGATGTGACAAGACTAACCCCCTTAAGATGAATCTCGTCCTCGAGATTCGGCGCGGCTAGCAAATAGGTGTGGGTAGTCCTCTCGGATGTCATCCTCACGCTCCCAAGTGGCTTCCTCTTCGGTGTGGTGGCTCCACTGCACCTTGCAAAACCTGATTGTCTTGGTATGGGTAGTTCTCTCCGCTGTCTCCAGAATCTTGACCGTTTTCTCCTCATAGGTCAAATCATTCTCGAGATGAACCTCCTCTAGCGGTACCGTGTCTCTCAATGGTGTATCCACCATCTCCGGATGGCACTTCTTCAGCTGGGATACGTGGAACACATTGTGAACAATGATGAGAGCCTCCGCAACTCCAACTGATAAGCAACTTCTCCTTTGCGTGCTAAGACCCGATACGGTCTAATAAACCGAGGTGCCAGCTTACCCTTAATTCCAAATCTCTTGATTCCGCGAAGTGGCGATACTCTGAGGTATGCTCTATCACCTATCTCATACACCACTTCCTTGCGCTTGGCGTCAGCGTAGCTCTTCTGCCTTGATTGTGCTACCTTTAGCCTGTCCCTAATCAAGGCGACCTTCTCCTCAGCATCCTTGATCAAATCAGGCCCAAAAAACTGACGTTCTCCTACTCCATCCCATAGCAATGGAGTCCGGCACCGTTTCCCATATAGCACATCGAACGGTGACGTCTTGATGCTGGTTTGATAGCTGTTGTTGTAGGAAAACTCAGCATATGGCAGATTCTCATCCCAACTAGAACCATGAGCCAAGGCGCAAGCTCTCAGCATGTCCTCCAAAATCTGATTCACCCTCTCGGTCTGTCCATCAGTCTGTGGGTGAAACGCTATGCTAAACTCCAATCTAGTCCCAAGTGACTCGTGCAGCTGGCGCCAGAAGTGTGAGGTAAATTGGGTGCCTCTATCAGATACGATACTCTTGGGAACTCCGTGTAGGCTCACAATTCTTTCCATGTAAATCTTGGCCAACTTTGCACTCGTATAGGTCGTCTTTACCGGTATAAAGTGGGCTACCTTGGTCAAATGGTCGACCACTACCCAAATAGAGTCATATCCTGACCTGGTCCTGGGCAATCCTGTGATAAAGTCCATTCCCACTCTATCCCACTTCCAATCCGGCACAGGCAATGGCTGTAGCAGTCCTGCTGGCTTCTGGTGTTCCGCCTTCACTCGGCTGCACACATCACATAGGGCGATATGCTTGGCGATATCTCCCTTCATGTTGTTCCACCAAAATCTGCTCTTCAAATCCATATACATCTTTGTGTTGCCCGGATGTATGGAGTATGGCGAGTTATGAGCCTCCTGCAGAATCAACTCCCTTATCTCCGGGTCGCTGGGCACACACAAACGGTCTCCATACCACAAGGTACCATGCTCATCCTCGCGAATATCCTTTTCCCGATTCTCCTTCATCTTTTCCTTTATCTCCTCTATTTCCTTGTCTCCTACCTGGGCCTTTATGATCCTGTCTCAGAAGCGCGGTTGGACTTCCATTGTAGCCGTGTATCCTTCAGATACTACCTCCGCTAAGGTCCTTGAATTGCTTGCACAAATCCTCAGGCAATTCACCAATTGTCAATCCATTGGCATAAACCTTCCGGCTCAGAGCATCTGCTACTACATTGGCCTTTCCTGGGTGGTATTGTAGATTCATATCATAGTCCTTGATAAGCTCCAACCATCTCCTTTGCCTCATGTTCAGTTCCTTCTGTGTAAATATGTACTTCAGGCTCTTGTGGTCGGTGTACATGTCACAGTGTTTTCCCATTAAGTAATGCCTCCATACCTTGAGCGCATGAACCACTGACGCTAACTCCAAGTCGTGTGTGGGGTAATTTCGCTCATGGTGCTTGAGTTGTCGTGAGGCATATGACACCACTCTCCCATCTTGCATCAGCACACTCCCAAGTCCCTGTCGAGAAGCATCACAGTACACTTGGAAATCCTTCTGAAGACCTGGTAAACACAGAACGGGTGCGGTTACTAGTCGCCGCTTCAGTTCCTGAAAGCTAGCTTCACACACATCTGTCCATTCGAACTTCCTCTCCTTCTTCAGAAGTTCAGTCATCGGCTTAGCAATCTTGGAAAAGTTTTCAATGAACCTCCTGTAATATCCAAAGAAGTCCCGAAAAGCTGCGAATCTCTCCCGCATTCTTGGGTGCTTCCCACTCAGTTACTGCAGTCACTTTGCTTGGATCAACAGCGACTCCTTCTCCTGACACTACGTGTCCAAGAAACCCAACAGTGTTAAGCCAGAATTCACACTTGCTGAATTTGGCATACAGCTTGTGTTCCCTCAGTTTCTCCATAATCAGTCGCAGATGTTTCTCATGCTCAAAGATCATCCTTGGAATATATCAGTATGTCATCAATAAACACCACCACGAACTTGTCCAAGTACTCCATAAATACCTTGTTCATCATGGTCATGAAATATGCCGGGGCATTCGTTAGTCCAAAAGACATAACCGTATACTCCTATAACCCATACCTAGTGGTGAAGGCGGTTTTGGTACGCCTCCTCCGGATCTTCAATTGAAGTAGCCCGATCGCAGATCAATCTTGCTCAACACCTTCGCTCCTTCCAGCTTGATCAAACAAATCATTTATGTTCTAGAGGGTACTTGTTCTTGATGGTTACTTCATTCAGAGCGTAGTCCACTACTAATCTCTTGTCGCTGTCTTTCTTCTCCACAAATGTAACAGGGGCACCCCATGACGACGAACTAGGCTGAATGAATCCCTTTTCCAGCTGCTCTTTCAACTGCTTCTTCAATTCCTTCAGCTCATCCACATCCCTCTTATATGGTTTCTTTGCTATTGGTCCTGTTCGCATCGTCGATGAGAAACTCCAAGTCCCTGTCAGGTGGCATTCCTGGCAGCTCTTCCGGAAACACGTCGTGGTAATCCCTAATCACCGCACGGTGTCCATGCTAACCCCTTAAGAGAATTCAACTTACACCTTCCTGGTCGTACAGCCGACTTGAATCTAATCCTCTTACCATCCGGGGTTTTGAGTGAAACAGCTCGCTGTGCACAATCTATGTGTCCCCCATGCATAGACATCCAATCCATACCCAGTATAACATCCAACCCTTGTGATTCCAACACTACTAGATGTGCAATGAAGTTGTGTGTTCCAATCCTCACAGTTAAATCGCGGCATCCCGCGCTAGCTATCATATCTCCTCCAGGTGAACTCACTCTAATAGACCTTTTCATAGACTCAGTAGGTAACTTATACTTATCCACAAATGCCCTTGATATGAATGAATGCGATGCACCAGTATCGAAAAGTATAAGTGCAGGGTAAGTGTTGATTGGAAACTTACCAATCACAAGGTCAGGCTCATCTGGAATCTCCTCCACATTCATGTGGTTCACTGTGGCCTTCTCGTTGTTGGTTGGCTTCAGTCCTTTCCTCTCCGGACAGTTGTCAGCATAGTGTCCCTTCTGTTTACACTTGAAGCATGTCACCTCACTCAGATCCTTCTTCACAAAGCTGCGATCACGGTTGCGGTCATGTCCACCGTGTCCTCCAGAGTGGTGAGAGTGTCCTCCCTTGTGGCTGTGATGGCTGCTCCTATGGTTGTCATGACGATGCCCATCGCCTCCATGGTCACTCCCTCCATGCTTGGAGTATCCATCATATGAAGTACGAGACTTGTGGTGTGAGCCAGAGTGATGATTGTTTCTCTTTCTTTTGCGGTTCTCCACCTGTTTGTGCTTCCCTTCCAAGATCCTGGCCTTGTCCATAAGCTCCTGGAAAGTGGGGCAGTAAACCACCAGTAGCTGTACTGAAAGCTCATCACTGAGGCCATCTAGGAATCTCTCCCTCCTTTTCGCATCAGTGTCAACATCCTCGGGTGCATAACGGGACAGGTTGTTGAACTCCTCAATGTACTCGGCCACGGTGCGATTGGTTTGGCGCAAGTTGCGGAACTCCTTCCTCTTCAGGCTCAGAACTCCTGAAGACACGTGGTTGGTCCTGAAACCTTCCTCAAACATTGCCCAAGTCACAGTATCCAGCGGGTGGGTGATCTGAAAAGTGTCCCACCAAGAAGCGGCTGGTCCCTCCAGTAGGTGAGCGGCAAACCTCACCTTCTTAGCATCAGTGCATCCAACAGTTACCAGATCCTTGTTGACTGAACGCAACCAGTCGAGAGCAACCATTGGTTCCGTTGCAGTAGAGAACTTAGCTGGCCTTAGCCTCAGAAATCTGGTGAGAGCATCTCCCTGAGGCTGATTGTTTCCATTGTTGTTGTTCTGATTTGCCATGAACTGAGTCATCACTTGGGTCAGCTGTGCCTGAGCTGCCATAAGTTTCTCCAACTCAGTGGGTTGATGGCGGGGAGGCATCTGTGGTTCAGCACAGGTAAGTTTAGAAAGAATCAACTACGACAATAGGATTTCTACCCATGCATATGATCAAACCACAACAAACAATGGCAGACAATCACAAGCAAGCAACACATCAACAAACAAGCGATCCAGCAACATCTCAGGGGTTATCCCAGCAGTATATACCTACTGAAATAGTTTTACAAGAGTTGGCAATGGTTAACTAAACAGTAGATCAATTAAACAACAAAAACAGCAATCTGCCAGAACAGTCCAGCAGCGTTCGCGAATTTTTCTGCCTGACTTAAACTCGTCAGAAAATTTAGCTGATTTTTGCACATATAGTACAGAGAGTTCCGCATCAGCCCAATTTTTTTCAGATTTTTCCGAGTTACCAGAAAAATATGAAAAATCATACAGTACTGCTGTATCAGCAGAAAAACTGCAGCGAAAAATAACACAGATAGTAACCAAAATTGCCATAACTCTTTCATAAAATTCGCACAAATAATTCCTGGGATATTGGAGTACACAAATAAGCAACTAATCACTCTTAAACTAACACGAACTAAGCTTCTCATCGATCGAGACTAATCCTAACGAATTTGCCTAATGTGGACTAATTGGTGGACTTCTATCTACTCCTTGAAGAGGTTGCGGTAGGTCCTTGCGATCATGCGTTGACGCTTCGGCTCGCGGTACAACCATGGTGGCGGAGTGTACACCTCTCCTGAATCATCACTTGAGATCTCAAACTCCACCTCTTCTGGATCCTCCTCTTCTTCTTCACTCTCAGCTGCAACTGCAACATCTTCATCTCCTCCACCATCATCGTCTCCATCATCATCCTCATCCTCATCATCATCGTCCCCACTGTCATCATCATCCCCATTGTTGCCATCATCTCCATTGTCATCATCAGAGGGTGGATTCAGCTGTGCTTGGAGAGCGGCAATCTAGGCTGTCATAACTTCAATAGTTTGATCCCTTTTCTGGACGGCCCCTTGCAATTGTTGTATGTTCTGGGTGTTCTCCTGCACAATACCATGAAGATGAGCTATGGTTGCATCTCTGGCTATCAGGGCATTCTCCAGAACTCCCACAGCTTCATGCAGAGTGTCAATCTCCTGTCCTTGGACTACCATACCATTGCTAGCAAAGTCTGCAATCTCCTTTATCATCCTCACCTTCTCAGCTAGAGCTCCATTCTCCCTTTCCATGTCCTCTATGTGCCTCCGACGGGGTGGCATGTTGTTCCTGTCACCCGGGGTAACCATAATGTGCCCATCTTCATCACGCCTCCCATAGTCACGGTAGGGTGAATCTGCTGGCAGTAGGTGTCGGACTTGATGGCACTGGCGAGACAGGGCTTCATGTATGGCCAAGTTGATTCCAAGTCCCCAGTTGCAGTATGTCTTGGTGTAGATCAAGTGCACGGGGTTTGGCAAGGCGGCATCTCTGAATATGAAGGTAGTGATCTCCCATGCATCCTCTCCATATCCATAGGTGTACAACCTTCTTCCCTTGAACATGGGTAGTGGCAATCCCAATGACTGCGAGAGCTGTGATAACTGCCTTGCAAAGGGCCTTGGTGACTCCATGGTTGCATACTCAGTCCTGACTTCTCCCATCTATCAAGTAAAAGAGGAAAGTGTGAGAATAGCATATGGTAAGAATTTACGAGGGTGAAAGGCGTAAGATGAAAGACAGAGTTAATATAGGCTTTAATAAATCTATGGCTTCCTAATCCAATTCTAGGTCACGATCCTACAGTCGACACACGGGCTCTGATACCATCCTGTAACACCCCGGTTTTGAAAAGACCGTGGCTTCTATGTGACATGCCAATCCCTGGATCGGTTCATTGGCCCATAATAGAATAAGATGAATAACATAGCACAATATCCGTGTATCATGAATAACGAAGATCCAGAGTACCATTATTACAATAAAAGCTTAGCTCAAGGCTAGCTCAAATTATTCAGGTAGCAACATAAATAAAGTAAATCCTCCATTCTTCAAATTGCCCACAAGTGAACAAGTGCCGAGTGGAGTACCGTGGCCTATATCGATTACTCAGAATCGGAATAACCTGCAACATGAAACGTAGCAGCCCCGAAGGGTCAATACATGGAATGTATGGCAAGTAGAGCTAGTAAAGGAGACAATAGTACTAACATCTACATGCATATTTGGCAAGTGGAGCTGTGTCTGGCTTGCATTTGCAAATAACTTTGTCCTACTTTCATAAACAGTTTTTGATTTTCTTTGAGAAAATCCCAATTAAGTTAACCCAACAACATTAAAACAATTAAGAAATTGGAATGAGCGAGAAACATGTCATGGAATCAATATCAAGCAACTCAGTTGTCCATAACCGGGGACACGGCTAATCGATTAGATTATACACCCTGCAGGGGTTAGTACACTTTACCCATGTGACTTGGCCAGCCCAGCTCGTACCATCACTCTCATTTTGGGTGATGATAGGGAGAAGTACAAGAAGAGACTGTTCGGGAAGTAGCTCCCCAATCCCGACGCGCACCGGTCCAACCTACCAAAATTCTACATCTCTGGATACGCGGGTTCGGGTCACCACAACCTACTAAGTCCAACCAACCGCCCATTCCATTATTGGCACATGGTTGTACACGTAAGCTACACAATAAAGAAGCCAATCATTCTCTCTTGATACCTGGGTGCCTTTCCGCAATGAAACCACCAAAAATTATCAATACCATCACACCCAGGGGATTCATTGATTAAGTTGTTTTAGTTTTCACAAACCAATACTTTTAGAAACAAGCTTCAGTGATGTAACCCAGCCATCGTTCATCATAGCATGGATAAGCACATCTACCAACGGTGGTTCATCTACAAGGAAGGCCCTACCACATAATAGGACATAGCATAGCGATAGTATCATCCTACACATGCATCTACAAAATACACGACAATGCATTGAAAATAGTAGGACGATATCATGAACAAAGTAGCATCTACTTGCCTTGGTTGTAGCGGTCGGAAGAACAATCCACACACGAGCAAGCGTTGCACTCGTCACAATCTACACGATACAATTGCATTCATAAACAACCAATTCACAATCAAATGCAACAAAGATGATGCATGAAGGTATGCAAGGCAAGTGAATTGGTGCTACAGCTGCACCACATAATCCTATTCAATAATACTACTGATTGCATGCATGGAAAATAGTTTTAGCGCAAGGAAAACTATTATGCAAAAAGTAATGCTCACAACTAGAGCTAGAACTCAAATAATTCACTACCGGTAGTATACTGTTTGTAAAAAATCTTGGGAAAAATCTACCGCATAGGTGATTAGAAATAGTACCAACTGGAATTACTCAAAAAGGAATTATAAAACTCCCCGAGTAATTAAAACACTGCAGAAAGCCACTAGACAGTTTCTACAGAAGTTTTTACTATAAGCCTATCTTTTTAATTCACGATGAGATTCTCTTCGTTCCACTGAATCCAGGGACATATCATACGCGATTTTTGGAGCTACGGATCTTTTTCTATGAATTTATTACTCCGAAAAGGCCACTAGCTAGTTTGATTAAACTGTACTAAACCTTGCTGCAAAAGTCTGAACCAAAGGTACAGCAAGATTCTACACGACTCACTGAATCTACATATATTTTATTTGCAATTTTTGGCCAAGCGGTTTAATTTCTACGCAATTTACAAGTTTCTACCGAAATCTGTCAACTAAAACGATTAACGAAAATAACCAGTCAGCGTTCATTGACTGGTCAATGCGCTCGCTGATCAAGGCCGATCAAGGCGTCTGACTAGTCAACGCTTGAGTCTGATCGGTCAACGGCTGATCTGAACCACTGATCTGAGATCCGACGGTGGCTGCAGACTTACCGGGAACGAACGGCGAAACGAACGGCGGCGAGTTCCGGACGGCGGTGGCGATCGATTCCGGCGGCGGTGTTTTTCCTGCGCGGAAAGAAACGGTCAGCGCACGGGTCGAGATAGTCAACGCGACGGCGCAAGACGGCGCGCGTGCGTGCGTGGGCAAGCGGCGGAGCTCGCGGCCGCGGGGGTGAGCGGCGCGGGCGGGATCGGCGGAGCTGGCGGCTCGGCGGCGGGGGTGCAGCAAAGCGGGAATGAGGCGAAGGCGGGCGTGTACCGCCGGGCGGCGCGGAAAACGAGGAGGAGGCGGGGCGATCGCGGGCTCCAGGCGGCGCGCGGGATGCGGTTCCCGAGGCTGCTGGCGCGGGTATCGAGGTGGGGCGGGGTGCGGAAACCGAGGCAGCCGGGTGCCTCTTATGTGGGGCCCCTTCGTGGGGTCCTACGCGAATTCGGCGCGCAATTGGAAAAGGACTCGGAATATCGGCCCGATTTTTGGCCCGTTTTTCCACCTTTTAATAAAACGGCCGTATCTTTTCCGCACGAGCTCCGAATCGAGCGATTCTTGCTCCTACGGTTTTGTAAAATCGAGGGGAACAATCTAGGGTCAAGGGTTGAGCGAAACCACTAGGCTACAAGGGTGGCAACACTAGTTCTTCTAATGCCTCCCGCAGGAGCCTCGTAGAAGAATAGAAAAAGGGTTTTGAAAATAGCGTTTCGCCGATTCTTTTCGATCGACGGTTTTGTATGGAAAGGCATGATGCAATGATATGAATGATATGCAGAACCAAATCTAAAATTTGGGATGTGACACTTGTAATCCACAAACTCATCCCAGAATGGATTTAACTTCTAATACCGAATCTTCTCGAAATCAGGAGTCTTCTCTTTCACGACATAGTCAAGGTGCAATATTTTCTTCCAGTTGGTGAATTGCTGGTCCATCTTCTTAAAAGCCCACTCCTTGACCTTCTTCTGGGTGGCAGAGGCCTATTGCTTGGCCTCCTCAACTGGATTCTCCGCATTTGGATCCACCTCTACCATCGGTAGGGTGAAATTAAGCATGAGCCTCTTCCACAGTAAATCTTTGGCCATGTCCGGGACATATAAAGACGTTCCCTCTTCCGTATTAGCAGGCATATTCCAATTTCAAATGGTGATCGGGACGAAGTCCCAAATGATTACTTTGCATTGTGCCACAAATTTGTTTGCGACAAGAAGAGGAGCCATCGGTTTGCCATCGTCACCGACTTCTTCGATCTTGTACCTCTCATGGTCTTCCAACCTTTTGGTTGGGCCTCGTTTGCTCTTTGCAGTAGATTTGCTCGATCCGGAGGGCTAAAAAAAGAAAGATCGTTAATATATGTATATAGACAACAGATGATTAATTAATTAATATTACATGCACCTCGCCGGAGTTTGTAATATTGAATGTTCCTATGGAGTGGTTGTCTTCTCGATCACAGAAGGCATCGCCTTCTTCCTCGCGGAAGTCATCACCTTCTCCCCCAACTAAGTCGACGCCTTCTCCCTCAAAGAAGTCGTCTCTTCCGGCAAAAAGAGCATCACCCTCACCGGAGTTGTTCAAAAATGTCGATACATCCACATTTTCCTCCCCGCGGATCACACCATGGATCAACTCTTCCTTTTCTTTATCTCTGCCACGTGGTTCCATATTTTCTGCATAGGTGAAAAAATGGATAAGTCAAAGCGGCTAAGGGAGAAGGTTAGGTAGGGCGTTGAGAGATATAAATCCTAATTCAGAGAAACCCTAATATATACATACATAATAATAAAAATGAATTTAGAATATTTACAATAATAAAAATCAACTAAAATCAATATTCCAGAGTTCTGAGGGGTGTAAACCCTAGTTCGGAGAAACCTCGGATGCATATGAGAGGGGTCACTTTGTTCTCTAAATAAACTTGTCATGCAAATTGTTTAACAATGCATCATTATATCTTAAACTTAAGGCATGCTCGACAATTTCATCGGGGTTCTGAGGGGTGTAAACCCTAACTCGGGGAAACTCCGGAACCACCAGCATGATCTTGAAAGTTATTGAACAATGCATGATTATAGATTAAATAGGTAGATAAGTTAACAGGCTCGTCTATTTAGAACATTTTAAAAGAGATAAGATAATGACTTATTCATCTTGATAAGATAACATAGGTTCAGAATGAGAGGTTGCGCTTGCCTTGTCCTTCAGTAGACAAATATGGATCTTCGGTGTCATTGACTTCTGCCTCGGGCTCGGATCCAATCGTGAAGAACCAATACCGGAAAGAAATGTAACACCCCAGTTTTAGTTAAATAGTAAATAGGGTTTTGATTGTGCATTCATAAGCATCATCTCTTAAAAATGCATGCAAAGAGAAATATACAAAACCCTAAACCCTAGTTTCCCTCTCCCTCTCAAATCAATTCAAAATGTTTTGAATTATAAAAACTACCAAAAATTATGGAGCCCAAATGGATTAAAAGGGCCCCACACTATTCCATATATTTTATAAAGCTCCTTGGTATTTTTTTTGAAATGCCCAAAGCAGATTTGAGTTTGAATTACAAACAGAAAAATAATTGGAAAAACGTTTTGGAAATTAAAAAAAGGGCAGCAGCAGCCAAACAGGCCAGCCCATCTCCCCTCACCTCTCTCTGCCGCCCGCGTGCAGCTACCACGGCCTACCTCAGCCCAGCTGCAGCCCGCCACTAGCCCATACCCCTTCATCCTTCTGTCTCGTTCGTCGTCTTCGCTGCGACGCCAAACAGCTGGGTGTCGCCGCCAATGCCGTCGATCTGTGCCGCTCGCCTGCCGCTGTTCGTTGCACTGTGGAGTGGGGATAAGAACGCCGCGACGATCCTGCCTCAACCCTATCTCCTTATCCTCTCCCCGGAGATCCCTCTCTCTCTCGCCCTCTGCAGCACGCTGAAACCCTAGCCGACGAGCTCGCCGTTGCCCCGCCGCCTCTGTCCTTCCCTCGCTCAACCGAGGCCACCTTGAGCTCTACCGCACAGCCCTGGTTCTTCTGGTCAAAGCACGCAAGATCGAAAGCTCCCTGCTCGCCGGAATCGACGTTTCTTCCCCGAGCCCGACGCCGTTCACCGTCGCCATTACCGCCGCTCCCGAGCTTCCCCGTCCTCGCCGAGGTCACTCACGTGTCGAGGGTGAGCCTCCGGTCCTTCAGGACCCCTCCGTTCTTCCTCTCTCGCGTCGTGTGCTGCCGCTCGCCGCCGTCGGGCACCGTCAACGCCACGCCTCTGACAAGCAAAACACAGCGGCGTTGCCACCTTCGCGCTCGCCTTGTTGCGCTGATTCGATTAGACTAGGTTTTGCAGCCCCTTGCGTGCTCCTTCGCCGTCCCCGTGTGTCGCCTGGGAGGTCACCGCCGGCGTGATGTCATCGTGACGCCAGCGTGCACGGTCAGCTCCTGGTCAAACCCCCCCGGGTCCCACCTGTCCACGTGGAGGCCGATGTGGCTCTGAGGCCCACCGTTGAACCATTGTGGCTAGCCCAGCCCTCTGTGTAAAATGTTTTTACTGCTTATGCTGATGTCAGCATGACGCAGTAATCAATTAAAAAGGCTTTAATAATTTCAAAAATTATTATAAACTTGTAAAATCAATAACTAATTATTTATAAGTCAGAAAAATACAAATAATATATCAAATGTTCAGAAAAATGAGATCTATCTAACTAAGCTATAATCATGCATTGTTCAACAACTTTCATAGCAAGTTTAATTATAAGAACATAGTAAACCCTTAGAGGTGATTCCGGAGTTTCCCCGAGTTAGGGTTTTCACCCCTCGAAATCTCGATTAAATGGTCGAGCATGCATTAGGGTTACTTTTTAATACAATTTAACTTGTCATATCATCACTCTTGTTTGAGCATTGCATCGATGCCATGCGTTGATTGTTTCCCCTTTCTTTCCGGTGTTAGGTTCTTTCCGGTAGAATACGATATCGAGATCGAGATCGAGATCTAAGACCGAGATCAACACCGTCGAAGTTCAAAGATCGACGAACAATACTTGACCAACTGCAACCAAGTCAAGTAGAAGGCTTCCGAAGATCTATTTATCTGCTATCAACAGGCAAAGGTAAGCATAGCCCCACCATGATATAATCCTATGATTTCGAAAGCATTTAAATTCTTGCCATGATGCATACAATTCTGCTGTGGTCTTTTATCAATAGATAGAGTATCCTATCTATTACATTACTCCCTTTGAGCTTATATTACCTGATCCACTACTCCTAGCATAACTAGGTTTGACTTGTGTGCACTGCTAGAGCTATTATCTGTGTCCTGCTTAGACATGATAGCTATCAGTGCTAGTTCATCCAGATGATGTATCAGATGCAGAGAATCTAGTATGACAGGAGAACGTGATGAGATGATATCAGAGGTGATATGAGTTTAACCATCCTAAGGCTTGTATGGGAGGCCACAGTGGGATGTGGTTTTTCTAGTCCCATGCTCGCCATCACTAGGAATCGAGTTCTTGCCTTTGGAACCGAGATGAGCGTATAGCCACACGGGGCTTGGGAACCCCTCGCCTGATTAACTTTCCTAGTAGATTCCATGAGTCACATAGTTCGGTGTTCCATTAGACATATGCATAGAAAACCTTTTGAAAGATTTGGCGGGTGAAGGTGCATTCATAACAGGTAGGGAAGCGTGGACCGGGTTGCTTGGGGTCGATGGAGCCCCTGGTAAACCAACCTCGCCTCACATCTTTAAGGACCGGTTTCGGGATTTGAGCCGTTACGGCGGAACCATCCTTATTGCGTGACTCATGGTGTCGATGAAAGCAAGGTAAAGGTCGTGGCCAACCACCCTCTGCCAGCCTTCCAAGGAAGATGGCTAATAGCTTGGCATTAAGAGTCGGTTGGTACGTGTGGGTAAAGTTGTACACCCTTTCAGGGTTAAATCTTTTCGAAAAGCCATGTTCACGGTTATGAACGCTTGGTGACCAGATTCTAAGATCATAGAGAACTATAACCTAATCGTAAAACTTGGCAGATCAACGTGTGTTTAAGGATGCTTCCTCATGGGTACGAGGGGGTGATCCTAGATAGGGTTCAGATGATGATGATTTGGTGGATATAAAAGATGATGATCAATACTTGGAGATGTCACTCTCTTATCCCCTTTTAAAATACTCTGACTAGACGAGCTTTCTCTCCCTCTTGTTTTTTAAACAAAGATAGATCTATGCAAAACAACTCCACCAGCCATAAGTCTTGCGGAGTACACCCTGTATTCACCCTTGCTTTGTTGATACTTTTGGCAGAGTAAGTGTGCCCCTGAAGACAAGTTCCATACTACATTGACACCGACGAGTAGCTTCGGGTTCCTGGCCGGCAGCCTGGGATCTATGGGCTGGGATGTCATCGTTATGATTCAGGCCTCTTAGGCCATTTGTTAAGTTTGCTATACTTAATAGCATAATTTGCCTTCCGTTGTTTGATGTTTGTGGTCAGTGACCTCTTCTTGTAATAATTTGGTTCTCTTCTCAGTTATGAGCTTGCTGTAATAAATTTTGTGTCATAGGGTCACTGCTGTGTTACCAATTCTTCACTGGATATTCTCGAGCTCAAGGTTAAGCTTATGTCAGACGGAGGTCTGAGATTTGTTTAGCCCTGATACTGGGAGTGTCACGAGAAAGAACGCAATCAATACATGGCATAATGCAATGCGCAATCAATATGTATGGCATGTCAGATTTAGAGATCCTACACTAACCCTAGGTGAAACATCAATTTAAAAGGGTTCGGGATGCCCTGGCAAGGACACACCGTCGAACCCACATGTACATAAGGGGTGTCGATGTTTCTTTAACAAAACTAGGGATTTAAGTTCTTGACAATGTATGATGATAGCTTAAACAGATAGATATCAATTTTCTGAAAATTTTGATATATTATTCATATTTTTCTAATTAAATATGAATTAGTTATGAATTTTACAAGTTTACATCAATTTCTGCCATTTTTAAACATTTCTGAATAGATTAAAAGATTATTGCGTCACCCTGACATCATCAAACCCTAACCCTAAAAATTTCTGTACCACATGGAAATCTACCCATAGAGGCTGGCAGCTGGGCCCCTGGCCACGTCGGCTTGCCACGGTGGCCACGGCGGCACCACTAGGCTATGGTCGTCGGCGGCGACACAACGCACCCTATCGAGCGCGACTAGGCGCGTTAGAACCGCACGGAGACGGAGATCAACCTAGCACTAGCGGTGCCCCCCTTTTTGGTCACTGAAACCTCGTCGGCGGCGAGCTCCTACGGCGGCACGGTCGGGCTCGCGCGGGCAGAGCGCTACGGCGAGCAAGCGGCAAAACTTAAGGCACATCACGGTCGAGAAGCTCACCCTGAGCGCAACAAGCTTGACGAGGAGGCGAGGCGAGGCGCGAGTTGACGGCGAGCAACGGAAACTGACGGCGGATGGAGAGCGATTCACCAAGAGGTGGAGGCCGACGGCGGGGCAGTGCGTGGAGGCTGACAGCGAGCGTATGGAGGCCGACGGCGGGGCGGCGGTTGGGCAGCCTGACGATGTCCGAGCACTTGTCCTCGCGGCGGCGGCGATATCTGTTGCGGGTGAGTGAGAAATAGGAACGGGAAAGAAGGAGAAGGGGCACAGCAGTTAACTAGTAGGGCCCCTTTTGTCCCGGTTGGTGCCACCAATCGAGACGTATGCTCCACTTTTTTTTGCAAATTTTGGGCTGAGCCCAAGCGACACGTGCAAGGGGACTTTAGTCCCGGTTGGAGCCACCAACCGGGACTAAAGGTCCTGTTTTCAAAATTTTCACAAATTATCTCTTTGTTCTCGCCTTATTTTTTATTTTGGGGTTTAAATTTGTAATGTTTTTTAAATGATAATTAATTTGGAATATTGAAAAACTTTAAACATAAAAAGTGTTTGAATTTGAATGATTAATTCAAAACCATTTCTATTTTTAAAAATAATTAATGTAACCATTTAAACTATGAACCGTTTTAAATTAAAAATGAATTAACTTATATTTTTTTGCATATTAATTTGGAATATTCAAAAACTTTGAACATAAAAAGTGTTTGAATTTGAATAACTAATTCAAAACCATTTTTTGTTTTTAAAAATAATTAATGTAACCATTTAAACTATTAACCATTTTAAATTAAAAATGAATTAACTTATATTTTTTGCATATTAATTTGGAATATTAAAAAACTTTAAATATAAAAGTGTTTGAATTTGAATAACTAATTCAAAACCATTTTATGTTTTTAAAAATAATTAATATAACCATTTAAACTATTAACCATTTTGAATTTCTTATGCTCGTTTTGAATTTTCCCCGTTTTGAACTAAGGTCGACCGGCGTGCATGAAGATAGGGGATGAGCCATGTTAGAACTTGCACTGGATCTCTAAAGAAACAACATATTGCGAGTCTAAAAATAATTTTTTTTCAAAAAATCACACGCGTTAGATCATATACCTGTAGTACAAACCGGACCCACTTCCTGCCGATTCGGCAGACATTTGTCTTTTTCAATCGGGAAGGACGAAAGGTTTGAGATCTTCCAGTTGGGAGATATTCCATGTAATGTGGTCTAGTATTTTAAAAAATGGGACGATAGCATTCTGAAACAGCATTTTGGTGGTTGCTTCACAAAATGACCCTTTTTTCGCTCGGAAAATGGAAAATGGCTTTTCCGTGCGACGAAAAGGAAAACTTCCTCCTTCAACATTGTTCTCCATCCCAATGTCCACATGCATGCAAGTGGTAGAAAAATAGCAAGTGGTAGAATTTTAAGAAATACATTTTACAAATAGAGAAGATTTTCATATTTCAATTGGATTCAAATATTTTAATAGAAGATCAAATTATTGTTTGATAATGTTGTTCAAATGTCTTAATAGAAGATCAAATGGTTGTTTGACAATGCCGTGAGGAATGAAGAAGTGAGTCCGGCTCATTTTTCAATGGGGTGGATGTAAAACCTAGTCACCCATGTGGGTTATTAGTATTTGAAAAACACTATTCGTTATTGTATCACCCGTTCCTTTCCTTTTAAAAGAAAATGTTGTGAGGTATGATCCAACATATCTTGGTTGAATTTTCGAGGGATTTTTAAAAAGATGCACATGTGACATGACATATTACAATCCAACCATTTACTTACCTCAGAAAATGTAAATAGGGATATGGTTTAATTGTGTTCATATCCATGTGTATAGTGGATGTATGTGGCGTGGTAAGAAGTGAAAGGTATGATAAAGTTGTAAGCACATTTGTATTTTATAGAATTTTAGGATTGTAATAAACGCTAATATGTCCTTACCACCGGTGGGCTTTACTCCCCATTTAAGAGCCGTAGGATTACTCATCTAGATTCGGTCCGGCGGCTATGTTAAATTTAATTTAGGTGCCTATAATCAGTCTCAACTCCCGCAAATCGTCTGCACAACCTGACACATGGACGCCGGTGAGTTTTTGGTAGTCATGGGCGCAGATATACTTTACACGTCAGGACATTCAATGTGTCATGGGGGAGCAGCCAAATCACCCGGCGTGATCGAACTTCTTTTGATTTTCAACTGAACATAAGAGACAACAGTTGACTCCGGTTTAGCAAAACATCTCACGCAGCTGCAAGCCTTGGTGCCGGAGTTTTGGAGCTGATTCTGTTCGTCCTGCTGGTGTCCAACAACAGAGATGATAACTCCGAGCACATAAGACCGATCATTTCATTACTCCTAGCGTGTTAAGTGGAATCCCGCTTAAATCCTACTCTTTTTAAAATATAAGATGTTTTAGCTTTGTGAAGCAAATGTATCTAGACTAATTTTAGTATATAGGTTTACTCATGTTTGAAGTGAATCTACACACTAAAACAAGTCTAGTATATTTTCTTCATAAACCTAAAACATCTTATATTTTAAAACGGAGGGAGTACTTAACAAAGCCGGTTTGAAGAATCAGGGGACCTAGAGATAGAACTTATAGTGAGAAATCAGTAGGTACGAAGTAGTCAAGCTAGATATTTTTTCAAACCGCAATGCTGTGTGAGATAACTCAATTTGTATGGTAGTATATTAATCTTCGAAGTTGTGCATACACAACCGGTGGAGAAATGTACGTATCTATTTTATCCATAGTCGTTCGGCTTTATCTTCCGTTTGTCTTATACTCCCTCTGTTTTAAGATGTTTTAATTTATAGATATAATTATCTAAACACCTTTTAATACGTAGATTCGAAGTGAACCTCTTTAAACCTACACGCTAAATATGTCTAAATATATTATCTTCATAAAGCTAAAACATCTTAGAGCATCTCCACTAGCAATTCCAAGAGACCATTCTCAAACGACTTTTTTCATCCGAATAGCAAAAAACGCCCTAGTAGCATTCCCAGGAGAGGTTCCCAAGTGGATTTTGGGACCAAGTACGTCTCGGGTTCCAAGCCCGATCCCAGCTAGTCGGGAATGTGCAGATGAAACCGCCACCACTACCTCTCCAACACGTGTCCCTCTCTCTTCCCCCACCTCAGTCCTTTCTCTCCCCACCTGGCTGCCCATGTACACTGCGCCCTCGCCTTCCACCGCGCACCTCGATGCCCCTCTCCCGGACCGCGCAGCGGCCGCTCGAGCCCAAGCCCCTCCCTCGCCGCGGGAGCCCCTCTATCGCCTGCAACCCCCATGTGCGCACCCCTTCGACCCGAGTGCCTCCGGCGCGCCTCCATCTTCACGACGCCGCGACGACGTCTTGTCGTCCTCCGCCCAATTTGCCGCTCCAGTCCGCTCAGCGCTAGGAACGCGACTGAAAAATCGTCATTCCCAGCCAAAAAAAAAAATCCATCCGAAGCTATTTCACTTCATCCGGCCACGAATTTGGCCCTGGGAACCACCAAACGAGTAGAATGCGAGCTGCCATTTTTCGCGGGTAAGCGTTGCGTTTACTCTGCTGGTGGTGGGTCGTCTAGCATTCCAACCATTTAGTTTGAACAGTGCAGTGAAAATATTTAAGAAGAAATCGGTGTATTGGAAAGAGCCGGCAACCCGCACAGTGTAGTCATCGGGTCGCAACACCTGCCTGATGGATATCCCCTGTTTTTCCTTCGGCACACACATGCGCAATAGTATATCGGAACACACGTAGTACTACCGGCGTTCGATTTTACCACCGGCAGGACGCAATGAATGCACACGATTGATGGTGAAAAAAAATGAATGCACGCGATTGATGGTGTTTGTGTGCACAGTCGAGTCCCTATTTTCTTGTCGCCACTTCGTGGTGAAGCCTGACACACTGTCTCAATGGGCGGTGTACAGACCTGTTTTGGTTGACTCATCAGCAGCCCGTGTCATTGTCAATAGCTGCAATTCTGACATTTTTACCTGTCGTGTCGACACCAAATTAGCTTCTAATCTAGCTATAATGCGTATCAAACCGAAGCCTAACCACATTCTGCAAGACATCTGACATTCTAGTTCGAATCTCCGGCCCAGAATCGGAGCAATAAAATAAAAAATTCTAAGAATTTTAATTAACATGGCATTATGATTATGATACCACTAACAAAGTTGTAATTTTGGGGCCATGAAATGCAATCTTCCGGTATGGACATATATGTGGAGGGGTTTTAATAGATGGTCAGAGATATAGGATACTTTTTAGTAGTAGTTGTTCCTAATCTTCTAATTTGTCCCATTTTTTGTAATGAGTAGATATCACCTGCCATAATTTTTTTTTATCTTGGACCATTTGTATAATTGTACTGCTAATAGACAACAAAATATGGTAGACATGCAAGATTGGTTTTTTAAACCAACATGCTAACTCGTTCTCATTTTATTGGATGTTGCTATTTTCCTACGTAATTATATTGCTCTCAAGATGCATAATGTATTGTAATTCCTAGATCTAGCGCAAGCCTACCATAATAATTATACAATACATATTATGTGTGCTTTGAGAATGCATGTCCCACGCGTAACATACAATGTGTGCCATGATTTATCAGATATAGTGATTTTTAGTCTAAATATGATTCTAATTGTAGCCCATTTTTCTATTATAGGCACAAAAGGCCCTAAGCAAGTTCCATACTTTCACTACCATATTATAAATAGAATGACCACTTGTAGATGACAAGGCTATTCGTAGAGGATCTCTCCAATCCTTTTAATTGTTCAAAAGTATGGATACAATTAATACCAAATAGAATTTGACCACAATTGTGTTATATAATTAAATAGCAGTTTCATGGAATTAACTCCTTATTAAATCTTGAATGCATCTAGATAAGGATGTGGATGTGTCTAGATAAGGATATGAAGTAGAAGTGTTTAAATGGTACCGAGTAAGGATGTGCATGCATACTTATGAATAAATACATTAATTGGCAATTCCAAAAAAGGGCATGAATGTACCCACATAGGATAACTAGATAATAATGAAAATATCTATAAACTAGCATGTTTATAAATTATGTATTAATATGTACCAAAGATTTATAGGATATGTGTCTAATTGAATAGTAACGGTCACATATAATTCTATAATGAAATTTTGCCTATAATATTTTTATTCACAATAAATTTTATTCTATATAAGGGGGAGGGGATATTTCTCCTCATATCTCACACTCATATTTCGTTAGCCAACGGTACTCATACATCTCCATCTTTTTCTAGATCATTGTTCTACCTACTTCTCACAATAAGTTTCTTTCAAGTTACCCTAGTTAGTATGCCTAGGAGGGAGAGGCGAGTGGGTACCTTTTACATCAGTGACCGCAACGAGAGTGGCATCACTTTCCTGGCGGTATGAACGGCTTGAATAAAGGTGCCGCTGACCTCTCAGTCCTCACGGGCTCTAGGGCTAGCGTCGTACTAGAGGCGGAAAATGGAAATATGCACTCATTTGGTACACCATCAGCCAAGCCAATTGTTGGTGCTTTCTTATCAAGAACAACTCCATCTGTTGACCAGGATGAAGAAACCAAGATTGCGCTGCTGCAAAGTGAAGTGGTTCGGTTGGACATGAAGAACACGACAAAGGATAAGAAAAGTGAAGAGTCCATCCAACATGTGAATAAGGTCCAAGGTGAGAACCCAGGTATGTCAGCAAACCTTGTCTTCACGAAGGAAGAGGATATTAGTCTCGAAGATCTCCACAAACTCTTCAATGACCTTTGGTGGGTCAAGGAGGACAATCGAAGTCGGTTGCCTCAACTGCATCATGGCCAGGAAGCCAATATTGGAGGCCAAAGCATGACGAGAAACATGCTACCACAAGGAAGCATATCATATGATCACCTGCAAACTAATCCTTTATGGAAACAATCGGCGTCGTCTCACCATCCTCCGCAACAATAGATGCTTCCAGTTCCACTAACATCACCACCAGAACAAACTTTGACACCACATCATGCTATGAAGGTTCCACAAATTCTCCATACAACACCCTCAACTTTAGACCCACCGCTGACTTCCCTGCTACAACCGATTTCTGATCCTATACATGAGATACCTCTACCACAAGATCTACACCTTCAGAACTACCCAAGTCCTAGCATAGGGCAACTACCGCAAAACTACGTGGGTCCTAACATAACCTTCAAGCATAATTTGGAGGACTCTGCATTGTTGGCCAACTCTAGTGTCAATTATTTTCCTAGTGATGGCCTTTTCGGCTATGATCCGTTGGGATATCCTATTTGAGATAATGTATACCACAACAGACTCCTAAGGATGGGTGCTTACTTGGGCTAAAATGATACCAATGTCGAGCAACCTTCCTTCGAAACCGATGGATGGTCCAATTCAATGCCATAGTACTTTTCTACCAGACAAGATGGGGATAGTCATGTACAACTTGGAGCACTTCACTAGATGCTAGCTTGTTTGCGCATCCATTAAGTGATATATCGAGGAAAAGCTAGTTATATTTCCATTAGTTAATTCATCCTTTTTGTGGCAACAATAATTCATGTTCAATGTTTTAGGTCTTGTTCCAAGATTTTTCATATGTAATACCATTGCATCTTTGTAATGATGTGTCTCTGTTATGACAAAATAGTCAAAAAGTATTATTGAAGTGTTGCATGGAGACAAAATATATTTTAATACCCTTCTTGTGATATTTTGAGCCAAACATTATTAACTATAATAAATACATGACTTGTGCTTGTCAAAATAATGGAAAGGCATAGCGAAAACTCGAAACAGCACCTAAGCACCTGTGTGATCATTATCTCGACCTACCATCGCGAACATCTTCGGCCGTAGTCATACACGCTATTGTATGTATTAGATATTCGTTTGTCGTATTCTTATCAGTATTCAGCTGTGCTTCCCAATTCTTCACAGACACGTCAATACCAACCGGACCACCGTGCCACCACCTACCAGTCGTAGTGAGGCACACACTCTGTGTTCATCTTCATATGAGCACAATTTTTTGTTGTTGGGGGGAGGGGGGGGGGCATTGTGTCAACTATATCACAAATTGTTGTTTGGGGAGAATTTTCTCAAGTATACTGCCTTCCAAGCTGATGTTGTTACATGTGAAAACGAGCATCATTGCATCACTGTCTCTATGTTTTTTGTTTGGCAAAATACGAAATATCTTACCATCAGACTAATTTTACTGCATATGAAAATGACTTAATCAATTTTCTGCAAACATCATAAGATTATATTTTGCTTTATTGGTTTACCCTCACAACATTACATAAACTAGTAAGTAACATAATCAGTGCTAATATAATCACATTTTTTATGAATTACACAGAAAATATCCACACGTACCTCGCATCCACAAACCAGTTCTTGCATGCACTTCACTCTTTAAACATTTATCCTGCTCTTGCGGTACCTCACACCAACCCATCCGTATCCTGGAAATTTGAATTCAGTTATGCATTCGATTTTCTAGCCGTCACCCCGGAATTTTAGCCAATGCATCTACTATGTGGGGTTTATTTTTAACAAAACAATTATGTAAAAAATGTTAAAAAATGGACAGTTTTACCAAAACTCATGACTCATGAGCGAACTGCAGATTCAGCAATAACCCAGCAACCTGTGTATTCCTGGAATGCAAACCTAATATTTAGTGCAGTCGAGTTTTGGAACAAGGGCAAGACTAACAAAATAATGTAATATTGAGAATATTTAGGATTTATATTACAATGCAAAAAGATACGAACTTCAAATATTACATAGTAGTAGTTTTCCAGTTACCAATTCAAATGACATCTATCTGATTGTCCACTTACACCACTAAGTTACTGAACAACCTGTTGTCTTTGCCATCCAGTTAAAGACTCAACATTGGTTATTATCCATGATTGAAGTGTTTCAGAACGCGTGCGCAACGCGAGTACAACAAGTTACCTTTTGGTCCAAGACCTAGACAATGGATTAATTTTATTTTAGGCCTCTGGTTCAGAAAGATCTGTTGGATCGTCCGCAACACCATCTCTCCTTTTCTTCCCAAGTTCTTGTTGTACGACGCCCATGGTTCCATCACTCATGCCTGCCCTGCAATCCAACGGCAAGCTGAATCCCCTCCCCAAGGAGCTCTACTGATCCCCACCTGACACCAAATAATGGACTCACGCCTACAAATCGTAAGGAGATAAGGCAATCTCAAAACATCTGTGCAAGAAATAATCTGATGGAATCGGAATTGTACAATCGAGTCCTGATTCACATCCATAACTTTTGATATATCAGGACGAAAAACGGTTGAATCGATTATACAGATCAGGTTGAGAACAGGTCGCAGGCTTCTCTCCACCTCTCGCACAGTGATGGAATTGGTGAAGAAGAACAGTGTATTGCGTACCGTGGCAGTCAACTCGCATAGATGATTCAGTGCGATGGTCATAACTACGGCACAACGACATACTTAAATTTTTTGTTTAGTTTCCCTATTTCTGGTCCCATGAGCATTGTCCTTCAATACAATCGTCCATGTATAACCCTTTTTTACAGCCGTTCTCAATGATTCATATTTTGATTCTGCACGAATCTCTGATGACCAGTCAGTGGCGACGGATACCGAGCACACTGACGCACAGGTGCCGCAAATCTATATCCCCGTAGTTATATTTTCCATTCTTCCATTTAGGTACGAGCATTAATCACATTTTTTTCGCAATTCCGCTGATTTATTAATAACCATCAATAGGAGTACAAAATTCCAAAAAGTAATAAAATTACAAACAGGTTAATGGACCACGTAGCAACAGACACTAGCTGAATGCTCGTGCGTTGATACGGGTTAACAAATTACTTATGTATGAAGATACTATCTCACATGTTATACAACTTTATTGCCTGTGTCAAGTACAGAATTGAACAAGATGCAGAACCTTAGAAATGTTTTACGAATTTGTAACCGAAGTGAGATATCCGAACCAATTATTTCAACCAAAAAAGTTAATAATATGGCAATTGGCAAAAACAAGAACCTAAGATAAATATATGCTTTTGTTGAGAAGGTCGACATGACCAATTTGGATTGATAGAAATAAAATGATAAAATGTAGTGGTATGATATGATTTTTTTTGTCGAGCTAAATTTGTTTGTGAATTATTATCTTATATGCAAATAATCTTATTTTTTTTTGTAAATGGTAGCAAAGGATATTATATGATTTTTTTACCAAAAATAAAAGAGATTACTCGTAATAACACATGTAGTACCTTACATATACACTCGCACCCACGTAGCTACCAGCACAAACGCATATACCACGTCCCACCTAGCGCTACCTTAAAAATGGATGAAAAAAGGTCGCCTACTGTCGAGCCCACAACACGGTGGACACAACACCGCCACACCCGACATGTTATACAGACGCACACGTCTCCAACGCACACAGACACATGCGGCACGCGCCCCACACGATCCTCACCTATCGATCGATCCCACCTACCATGTGTCTTTCTCCATGGAGAGCCTCCCCCCCTCCCGCACGCTGCCCTTGGTCCCTGCCCGATTCCGCCACCTCCTTCCTCCCTCGATGCTATCCTCCCTCTTTGCTAGCGCTCGAGCTCTGGGCGCCCCCATTGGGCCCCCTTCGCCTGAGGTCCTCGCCGCCAGTTCTACCTCGCGCGTGTGCCCCTCCTCTTTCCGACCACGCTAGCATGGGGCCCTCGCCCCTCTCCACTCAAGCACAGCCGAGTGCATCACTAAAATACAAATAGCAAATTGCCATGTTTATACTTCTAGATGTTTTTTACAATTATACAGAAATCACGTAAGATTTGCAAAGTAGAAAAATATTAACTATGAATTTATTTATATGGATACATTTGTCGTCGCTTGTCCGGCTGTAACCACATTAACTTGTTCTTATGATCTCATATGACAAACACTGCGATGTGTACGCCTGCTGCATCAGGTATCAACGACTTTGATGTCTACCCCATTAGCCTTTTGCTTTGCTCTACTGTCTTCTCCAGTCTCCATGTCTTGGAAAATGGGGCTAGCTTCTTCGTTACCCGATTCGCTTGTCTGATTTTCAACTGTAGAGAGAAAAAAACGAGTACACAACAGTACACATGTTCTGAACTTCAGAACTATTCTTCATCATCTGCGTGTGTGTCGCGAGCTGCTGCCTCTCCACAGACCACGCCCATGCACATCTTCCTCGGCCGCCACCAGCACGCATCGACGCTGGCGCACGCGTCCATGCTGCGGCCATCCTCGCCACCACAACCCGAACCCTCCACTCGACGCGCGCAAGCCCTGCTGCTCGCCTCCCTCTTCACGTCGACGCGTGCGGTACAGCGGCTGCAGCTGGCGGCGCGACGGACGCTGTCCTGCGGTACACCGCCCGGTGGCCCACCATCCTCCTCTCCAACGTTCTGGCGGCTGCAGCTGGCGGCGCGACGGACGCTGCCCTCCGGTACACCGCCCGGCGTCCCACCTTCCTCCTCTCCAACGTTCTGGCGGCTGCAGCTGGCGGCGCGACGGACGCTGCCCTCCGGTACACCGCCCGGCGTCCCACCTTCCTCCTCAACAAGGTTGGACGGTGCGGAGAACGCTAAACGGCGTGGTACAGAGACCGGCGTCGAGGGAGGAGCGGATTTTGCGACGGATCGAGTTCTCGGCTGGCGGCGCGCGAGGAGGCAGCGGTGCGGGATTTGCGGACCCTTTTCCCCATACCGCACAGTACCAATTTTTTTACTTGCGCACATTACAACTTGGCGGTGGCAGAAGAGGTAAATACCACGAACAGACGGGGGTAAACTCGTCCAAAAAAAATCGGAACGAAAAATTTGGGTGTGGACAAACCTACCTCAACGTAGATTAGTAGATAGATTAGTAGATAGATAGATAGATAGATAGACTAGCACGAGCTGAAGACGTGTCATCGTCATCGTCTCTCCATCACCGGAGTCGGGCAAAACTTGTTGTAGTAGACAGAAGGGATGTTGTCATGCTAAGCCCCCAAAGAATCATCGTACTAGAGCTGCAACCATCGTCAATGATGATGTCTGTAAGTCGAAAGATACTGACCTGAATTCACACCTATGAACCCAAAAACGAACCTGATCCTAGGAGATCCGTCAGACACACGACTTCACACGCCCTCTGCTGGCGCTAGATGCACCACCGGAGCGATGATAGGGAGGGAGGACCTTAGTATGATTTCCTCAACATCCCAATAAAAACATTCAAAAAGGACCTAAGCAAAGGACGAGAAACCTCCCACCAGTGAGGGGCCATGATCCGCGAGACCTCCGAGGCGGCGGCGTTGCCAGCGGGAATACTGAACCCTAGATGGGTTTTAACGCCGCCCCCAATTGGCTTTTATCCTAGATGGGTTTGGTGATTGGGTGGGCCTTAATAACAGTATAAATATGCCAACATTAGTCGCATAAATATACCAACATGCCTTGCCACTAAACCAGAAACATAGCATAAATCTAAAAACAAAGCCTACCTAAATGTTCCATTATTATCATCCATGCACCGTTATCGACATACAAAATCTGAATCTAACTTTCCATGAATATATTGTGAATTGGATGTTATTTCAGCGCATGGTGTTAACTTCGCTCGTCAATGAAAATTACTACAAACTAAATGATGTAACAACCATCGCATATGCACACACATTAATTTATTAATTAATACAAGTACACCGTTTTTATGTAAGAACACCTTAAATCTTGACTCGCAAAGTTTTTATTGATAACCTAGGTTTTTGCTTGACGTGATGAGCTTTGGTCAATATCTAAAGCGATAATAAGAATGTTGCGAAGATAAAATGCACGTCTTGGATACACGAATCATTAACACCATATGCATACCACTATGACTAAGACTTATCTATCATATTGAGTATTCGTATTATGATATTGAAGGGAATATGCCCGAGAGACAATAATAAAGTGGTTATTATCGTATTCCTTATTTATGATAAATGTTTATTTTGCAGCTATAATTGTATTAATACAGAAACGTTAATACATGTGTGTTTAATAAAAAAACAGAAAGTTCCTAGTTATGCCTCTCTCATAAACTAGCTCGTTGATTAACAAGATGATCCAAGTTTCCTGATCATAGACATTGGATGTTGTTAATAACGAGGTCACATCATTAGTGTAATGATGTGATGAACATTCATCCGAAGTATAGCATTACGATCAAAGTCATTGAGTTTACATTGCTATAACAACTTACGTAGTGATCCTAATCCTTAGACCATGAGATCATATCAATCACTAACACCGGAAGAGTTTCTTGATAACATCAAACGTCACACCGTAACTGGGTGATTATAAAGATGGCTTTAGAACTACTAAAGTGTTATATTGAGGCTCATGGATCGAGAGTGGAATTTGTTCATCCCGATGACGAATAGATATATTCTGGGCCCTCTCGGTGATATCACATTGCAAGCTAAGTGATTTGATCACTAGAATGTTACATCATGGGAACGAGAAATGAGTGCATGTCGGTAACGAGATCAAACTAGGTATGGAGATACCGATGATCGAATCTCGGACATGTAATATATTGTAAAACAAAGGGATTAAGATACTAGCGTGAAAGGTTCCGACGATCACAGAAAAGTCATCGTTGAATGTGTGGTAGTCAGTATGGATCTCCAGGTCCTGCTTCTGATTATTAATCGGAGAAGGGTCTCGATCATGTTCGCATTATTCGCTAATAATAGGGTGGCACACTTAAGGGACACCGATATCCAATTGGAGCAAAAGTTTCATGCCAGAAAGAATAACAAGCGCATAAATTTATTTCACTAGATACTGAAACAGGTTTTCGGGTGAAATTGCAGAAACTGTTTTTGCATGTGAAATGAAATACTAGCAAGGGGTTATACGTGAATCTTTGTCATTAAAGTAATTGACAAAATTATGAATAAATAAAATGAGTTTTATTTAATAAGAGTTTGCATTAAATTTGGTGGAAATTTAATGGGAATTTGAGTGGGCTTTTGAGTGGAGGGAATTGAAAGGCATTTGAGTGAGTGGAGTGTCCACCCACATGAATGTGGAAGAGGTGGGGGCATCCCCCATGGCTGGGCGACATGCCCCTTGGGTGCCCCCTCTTCCCTATAAAAGGAGCCCCCTCCCTCTCTCTCACTCACACCTCCTCGTGAAGGATATATCTCCCCCTCTAGTATTTATTACCCATGGTCTCAGACTAGCGAGATACATGTTTCCGGTGGCTATTCGGTAAGAAAGAATTGTGCTTCCGCTGCATCGCTGGAGCGAGGAGGCGGAGGTTGCTCTGTGTCTTGTATGTGTGTGGGAGCACGGATGCGCTGCTGTTTTGCGGCGCTAGGACTTCCTCTCAATCTTGAGATCGGCAACAGATCGTCTACATCAACCACGAGTTTGGACTCATTAAGCTTTGTCGGTCTTCATGGGTATGTTCTCTACGGATATACATCTGCCCGTTGTTTGTATCTAATAGATAGATCTTAGTACATAGTTGTTCCCATCGTAGGAATTTTTGTTTTCTATGCTGGGAACCCTACAGTGGTATCAGAGCCGGATCTATGTATAGATGCTTTGCATTGGTAGTACACATATGAGTATGTGGGCGATGATGATCATTTTATTTCTTCTTAGTTATACTTTGGATATTGGTGGCATAGTGGGATGAAGCGGCCCAGACAAACTTTATATGTCCTCGCACATGAGACCTGTTCCACGCTTGACATGCAACTAGTTTTGCATAAGTGGCTTGCGGGCGTCTGTCTCTCCTACTATAGTCAATATATAATTTGCAACGAGTTGTCAACAATTTGATTATCCTCGTTGTGCTTCATGTTCGTAGGTAAGAACGGTTCTATCTTCGAAAACCCTAAGCCACGTAAAACTTGCAATGGATAAATTAGAGGCGTCTAGTTTAGATTGTTGCTGGGCTAGTGTTATGATATAGTGATATTATAAGTAGAAGTATGAGATGATACTCTTACAACACACATAACGTGTAAGTTCCATAGACATTGGCCTTAAACATAGAGGTATGATAGTGATCATACCACGATGCACATGATGGAGATCGAGTGCAAGAACCATATCATTCCACTTACAAACATGTGATGTTTGATTGCATCTTATATTGCTTGTTTTGCGTTTTATTAGCATAATAAGATGATCCCTCATTTAGATATCAAGATAAAAAAATGTGTTCTTCCTTAAGTATGCACCGATAATGTTTCGTCGCTTCAAGACATCACGTGATGTTCGGGTGTACTTGAATCCACGAGCATATCTCGGGTGTAATACAATTACACACGCGAATACTAAGGTTCTTACTTAGCGAGCCTAGCATGTACAGACATGGCCTCGGAATACGAAACGAAAGGTTAAGCATGAGTCATATGTTTTGATATGATGACCATATGGATCCTTGCCTTTGAAGCTACACCGACTCATGTGATGATTGGACTTGGTGTAGTGAATTTGATTCATGTAATCACCAAAAAGACACGAGGGGTGTCATTTTTGAGTGGGAGTTCATTTCTAATTTGGATTAGTAGAACTCAATTTATCATAAATTAAATCAAAATGAATTTGCATAATTTTTTGTAGTCATTGGCATTCGTTCTCCACCTTATGCATAGTTGTAATTGAGATAATAGAACTATAGAATTCTAGATATATACTTTATGAACTGGTATCGTATTGTGTTGAGTGTCAATCTGAAGTTTAAAGTCGTATTGCAAACTTTTAGCAAACTTTGTTTACTCCGTGAAATTTAATAATTGGTATTAAATCGAGAGTAACAATTCCAGTGTTAGTATCTTAAGTATCATGTTTGCCTCCATGATTCTTGATTGTTTTAATATCAAGTTTATCTAGGAGCTGAAAGAATTGTTTCAGAAACCATCATGTGTGACAGATATAACAATATCTGAAACAATGTTTTGGTTGCAATATGATAGAGTATAATATATGTTCTCATATTGGATGAGAATTTACAAAGGTTGGAGATGCTAGACATCCTAATCATCCAAAAGGGGTTTGGAAAGTAATGTTATACTCATGATTCGCCTTTATCAGCTACATTAGCTTGATCATGAAAGTCGTCATGATAAGGATGAATAAAAGATGTATGTAAAGTGTTTACTACACTAAAAGATTACTAAAGAATGGATTTTGAAAGAATGCTGATCATTTCGATGATGGTGATCTACTTCAAAGTGCAACTCCAAAGGTATTATTATTAGAATATACACGCTTTGGACTATGTGTCATGTATATGGAGCCACTTTTGATGTTGATACATTCTTTTAAAAAGGAAAAATGAAATGCTGAAAGAGAATCTATAAAATATATTTGGCAGAAAAGAAAAGATTGGAAATATCCAATTTAGGTATATGGATGATATACATGTTATGGTTGTATTCTTTGCTTGTTAAACAATGTGGTTTTTGGGTATTGGATACCGAATTGGTTTTTATGAAATTTCATACGGAACGACGCAATTCATAAACCACAATGGCCTAAGTAACTAGCAAGAGAATATGTGATGATGTTCATCGAAAACAAACAAACTGTTGTTTGTATTTCTCGTTGACATCAAAGCTTGACTTCAAGATTTATTTTAATAATTGTTATTTAAATCAGGTATTATGAGAACAAAGGTTGTTCAAATAATTACCCTATTCCATATAAGATGGATGATTTACAAATCTAGTTAAAGAAATCACATCCATAAAGCTAATGCTAAAATGTCGCAAGACAAATGATTGGAAGATCACTTATGAAGTGACATCGCCGTTTAAGTTATATTGGAAAAAAACATGAAGAAACTCCATTTTCATGGATTTTTGGAGTCTTTGATTTGATCAAATGACGCTTGTGAGACTTTCCTTGGGATAATTGAAACTTTGTTCAAAAGCCGAAGAAGAACGAACGACTAAAATATTGGAATTTATACATATCGATGTATGTAGTCCATTATGTATAGTCGTAAGCGATAGACTTCAACTTCATATGCTTTCTCCGGAAATTTGAGTGAATATTCACTTAATGAGAAAGAAGTACGAAATATTTAAAAAACGTTTCAAAGACTTTCAAGATGAAGTGGAAAATCATTGTAATAAGAAAATAAATGATTTATGATTTTCTCATAAAGGGATTTATTTGAGTTACAAGTGTAACAAGAAAAATAAATAAATTATGGTTTATCATAAAGGGATTTATTTGAGTTATAAGTTTAGCAAAACACCTAGATTTACATCTGCCGAAACACCATAGGAGTATGAAGTGTTTGAGATTTGTAATGAAACCTTGTGTGACATGGTTGGATCAAAGGTGTTATTTATAAAACTGCCATTATGTTTTAAAAGGATTAATGCTTTAGAGACTACTGCTTTTACACTGAAAAGAGATCCATCTTGATCCGTTGAAATGACACCATATGAGTTATGGTTTGGGGTAAAAACCAAGTTGTCCTTTCTTAAATTTTGGTATGCTAAGCATAAGTAAGATGTTTACAACCAAAGTCGGATGAACATGTCTTTATAGGTTATTTCGAATAACCATTGGATATTCCTCCATAACACCGAGGACAAAAGGGTTTGTCGCTTGAAATGTGAAGTTTCTTGAAAAAGGATTTTTTCGCAAAAGTTAAGTGGGAGGACAATAGAACTTTGATAAGGTTAAAGAACCTTAGCTTAATGTGCTGAGTTGCACAGCGCCGGAAATCGTTCCGGAGACTGCCATAATGCTCATAGCTTATGTGCCTCAAAGATTGCGGTCACGGAGGTCTAAGTTCCTATTGAACCAAGTAGGTCGGATAAACAATCAAATACTAAGATTTGAGAGTAAATCATTATTGTTTGACAATGATGAACCGACTACATGCAAAGAAGCTTCGATGGGCCCTGACTCCATCAAATGGCTTGAAGCCATAAATCCGTGATAGTTCCATATACGAGAAATCAAGTTTTGAACTTGGAAGACCCTGCGGAAAGGTGTAAAAACTTATCGATCATTTTTGGATCTGTAAAGAAATAGACATGGATGTTTTACATATATGAAATAATCGACATGTCGGTACAGTATTTTACGACAATGTTCAAGGAGTTGACTATGACAAGATTTGATCTTTCATAGCTATATTTAGTCTGGACGGATTAATGTAGCAACCACTACATATAATTTGGTATATGGTAGAAGAATAAACAAAACAAATTTCTTCTAATAGAATGATTACCTAGGACGTGTGCATGACACGGTCCAAAAGGGTTTTGTTAATTCAAAGGTTGCTAAAAGGGCATGCAAACTTCAATGGTTGAAGTAAGCATCGCGGAGTTGAAATCTTCACTGTGATGAAAAAGAGTTTTCATCAGGAGACGATGAAGATGCTTGCATTTGCAAGAAATTAAGTGGGAGCGCACAAACATATTTCTAATACATTATGTGGAGGACATCTTGTTGATTATAAATGATGTAATTTTTATTGACAAAGGTTAATAATTTCATTTTGATGAAAGACTTAGGAAAAACCCGAATATTTAGCATGAATGTCTATAGTGGATAGACTGTGACGCTAATATATGGTTGTGCCAAACGTACATATATGAGATATTGAAGGAGTTCAATATAGAAACAACAAGAAATGGTTCGTGTCGTATGGAAAGGAATTGAATCAAGATTCAAGTGTATCAACACTTGATAAGTGAAACAAGATTCAAGTGCTTTGACACTTGATGAGTGAAATCACAAGGATATTTTGATCAATCATACCATGATATGTACACATCTAGATATGTACCATGCTCTAAGTGCTATGAGCATATACCAGAATGAATCATAAAATGATCATTGGACGATAGTAAGGATATTCTTATGATCTTTTGGAAGAACTAAGAATATATTTGTGTAGAGGTGACAAACAATTACAAATAGTTCATTGTAAAATGTTACATTGATATTAGTTTTGTCACCAGATACAAATTAAGTTTATCTCAATTTAAACTATGGGTGGAAAAATGTAATGGAAAGGAGATTCCATGATGGATTTGGATGAATTCCAAAGTTAAGACATTGTGACGAATACTATAACAAAAGGCTAAGTATATGACTGCTATAGTAGCAGGAAAGGAGGGAATTTGTGTCAAGTAGTTTGTTATCAAACTAAGGTGTGGTTCGCAACGGGCTAACACTAAAGATATATTGTATGACAATAGTATCGACATGATTTAACCCCAAGGAACTAAAGGTCTCACCAAAAGACCAAATTTATACAATGCCATCTCATTGGAGAATGGGTGATGCGTGAAGACGCAAAGACATGCAAATACACACGGACCTGAAAGTGTCAGATCCGTAGATTATGTTAACCACTTGCAGTTGCGTATATGGAACATCATAAAGCCATAGGTGTTCAATACACAAAGTTTTCAAACTAGATTATTGTCTCTAGTGCAAGTGGGAGACAAAGGGAATATGCCCGAGAGGCAATAATTGTAGGGTTTCGTAGCATGGAAAACAAAAAAATTCTACCGCATACAAACAAACAAGCCAAGATCTATCTACTAGATTGTAGCAACCAGTCGATGGAATAACTCACCCTCGAAGATTCCAAAGTGTTTAACGAGAGCGAATTCTCGTGGGTGATGTAGTTGTACTCTTCCCGATCTCAAGATCGCATAGACGATCCTTCCGGCTGCTCCTAGCAGCTCTTCCATGATCGGTCACACGTTCGGTACTCGACGAAGACCTTCCTCTCCCTTGTTCCAGCAGGCAACGGAGGTTGTAGCACTCTCCTCGCGATTCCGGCAGCACAACGGCATGGTACCGGAAGAGGGGAGATCTCGCAGGGCTTCGCCTTAAGCCGGAGCGAGTATGGTGGACTATGAGAGAGAGCCTCGACGATCTAGGGTTTAGACACGTCGAGGAGGAGGCTTGGCCGGCAGCTAGGGTTAGCTAGGCGGTGGCGGCGGTTTGCCCTAGGGCGGCCGGCAAGGAGAGGTGGCATGGCCGTGGCTAGGGGCATGGGTGTGAGAGGTGTGTTTGGAGGGGCAGCCCTGCCCCTCCTTATATAGGTGGAGGGGCGCGCCAGGGGAGGGGAGTCCCTCCCCAACTCGTCTTCCAAGGTGGGCCGGAGGTGGAGGGGAGGAACTCCTCCCCAACTCGGTTTCCACCTTCCTCTCCACTTCCCAAAATAGCCGTTTGACTTTTCAAACTGGCGTTTGACTTTTCAAACTAGGATTTGATTAAACCCTTTATTTTGTTCAGCGATGACACCTACTACATGATGTAATCATACCAACTTGATATAACACATTCATGTACCCTTCCCCTCCGGAGTGCCGGACATTCCGGAACCTTCTAGAACATTCCCGATGAAAACACCGGAACCATTCTCCAACCCCGAAACAGGACTTTCCTTATATGAATCTTATTCTTCGGACCATTCCGGATCTCCTCGTGATATCCCGGATCCCATCCGAGACTTCGAACAACATTTGGTCTCTTACTCATCATTCCATAACTACTCAAACAACGTCGAATCCTTAAGTGTGTCTCCCTACGGTTCGTGAATTATGCGGACATGATCGAGACACTTCTCCGATCAATAACCAATAGAGGAATCTGGAAATTCATATGGCTCCCACATATTTCTACGATTACTTTGCGATCGAATGAACCACTTACATACGATACCAATTTCCCTTTGTCTCACGATAGTTTACTTATCCGAGGTTATGATCGTCGGTATCTCTGCATACCTAGTTCAACCTCACATCGATAAGTACTCTTTTCTCGTTCCCGTGATATGTGATCCCTTGTGAGCTAGTCACATGCTTGCAAGATAATTGGATGACATTTCACCGAGAGGGCCCAGAGTATATCTATCCGTCATATGGATGGACAAATCCCACTCTTGATCCATGTGTCTCAACCAATACTTTCCGAACACTCAATGCCACCTTTATAGCCACCCAGTTACGATGTGGTGTTTGATGTCATCAAAGCATCCTTCCGGTGAAGGTGATAT
The DNA here is from genome assembly GCA_023614405.1 of Avena insularis. Taxonomy (NCBI): domain Eukaryota; kingdom Viridiplantae; phylum Streptophyta; class Magnoliopsida; order Poales; family Poaceae; genus Avena; species Avena insularis. The sequence goes on from CM042691.1 coordinate 319,212,294, forward strand.
GCATGATCTCATGGTCGAAGGAATTAGTTTACTATGTATTAGAAAGCATATAGCAATTGAACTATTAAAATGACTTGATCTTTATGCTACGCTTATCTATAGGAGTATGTCCACCATATCATTCTCCTAACGATATGATCTTGTTGTTAATAACATCTCAATGTTCATGATAGGGAAACCACAATCATTTATTAACCAACAAGCTAGTATTATAAAGAGGCTTTACTAGGGACTCTATTTTAGTTTACAATTCACACAAGTATCAATGTTTCCTTGTTAATACTATTATAGCATGAATGTAAACATTTATCATAAACACAAAGATATAATAATAACTACATTTATTATTGCCTCTAGGGCATATCTCCAACAGTCTCCCACTTGCACTAGAGTCATCTAATCTAGATTACATGGTAATATACCGAACACCCATGGCAGTTTGGTGTTGGTCATGTTTTGCCCTCGGGAGAGGTTTAGTCAACGGATCCGCCACATTCAGATCTATGTGTACTTTGAAAATCTTTATGTCCCCATCTTGGACATGTTCTTGAATAGCGTGAAAATGTAGCTTGATGTGCTTCAGCTTCTTGTGTGACCTTGGTTCTTGCGCATTGGCTATGGCGGCCATGTTATCACAGTAGATAGACATTGGGTCCAGCGCACTAGGAACCACACCGAGCTCTGTAATGAACTCTTTCATCCATATCGCTTCTTGTGAAGCCTCCTAAGCAGCCATGTATTCCGATTCAGTTGAAGATCTCGCCACAACGCTTTGCTTTGCACTTCTCCAAATTAATCGCTGCACCATTCAAAATAAATACGTATCCAGATTGTGATTTAGAATCATCCGGATCGGTGTTCCAACTAGCATCGGTGTAACCATTAACAACGAGTTGTTCATCACCTCCATAAGAAAGAACCATATCCTTAGTTCTTCTCAAGCACTTAAGGATGTTTTTGACCGCTGTCCAATGATCCACTCCTGGATCACTTTGATATCTGCTAGTTAAACTAACATCATATGCAATGTCGGGTCTAGTACATAGCATGGCATACATTAGAGATCCTATGGCTGATGCATAGGGAGTCTTATTCATCCTTTCTCTATCTTCTGTCGTTGTTGGACTTTGAGTTTTACTCAACGTCGTATTGGGCAACATGGGCAAGAACCATTTCTTGCTATCTTCCATTCCAAACCTCTTTAGAACTTTGTCCAAATATGTACTTTGTGACAATGATATTAGGGGTCTTGATCTATCTCTATAAATATTTATGCCTAATATGTAAGCTGCTTCGCCAAGATCCTTCATTGAAAAACTATTATTCAAATATTCCTTGACACTATTAAGAAGGTCTACATCATTCCCAATCAACAATATGTCATCTACATATAGTATTAAGAATGCTATAGAGCTCCCACTCACTTTCTTGTAAATACAAGCTTCTCCATAAGTTTGTATAAAACCAAAACTTTTGATAACCTTATCAAAACATTGATTCCAACTTCGGGATGCTTGCTTTAATCCATAAAATGGACCTTTGAAGTTTGCATACCTTGTTAGCATCTTTAGGATCAACAAAATCTTTAGGTTGCATCATATACAACTCTTCATCAATGTCTCCATTGAGGAATGCTGTTTTGACATCCATCTGCCATATCTCATAATCATAATATGCAGCTATTGCTAACATAATCCTTACAGACTTTAGCTTCGCTACCGGTGAGAAAGTCTCATCGTAGTCAACTCCTTGAATTTGTCGAAACCCTTTTGCGACAAGTCGAGCTTTATAGATGAATATTACCATCAAGACTGCTTTCTTCTTGAAAATCCATTTGTTCTCGACAGCCTTCCGCCATCCCAGAAGTCCACCAAAGTCCATACTTGGTTTTCGTACATGGATCCAATCTCGATTTCATGGCTTCTTGCCATTTATTGGAATCTGGCTCATCATCGCCTCATATGTCTCGTGGTCATCGGTGTTATCCACCAACATGATACTCATAACGGGATCATACCAACTGGAGTGGTACGAGTTCTCGTGACTGCGAGGCTCAGAGTAACTTCAACCAAGTTTCATGATCATCATCATTGGCTTCCTCTCTTATTGGTGCAGGCACCACAGGAACTTCTTCCGGTGCTGCGCTACTCGCAAGTTCGAGAGAAGGTTCGACAACCTCGTCGAGTTCTACTTTCCTTCCAGTCACTTCTTTCGAGAGAAATTCCTTCTCTAGAAAGGATCCATTCTTGGCAACAAAGATTTTGCCTTCGGATCTATGATATAAGGTATACCCAATAGTTTCCTTCGGGTATCCTATGAAGACGCATTTTTCCGCTTTGGATTCAAACTTGTCCGGCTGTAACTTCTTTACATAGGCTTCGCAACCCCAAACTTTAAGGAACGACAATTTAGGTTTCTTCCCAAACCATAATTCATACGGTGTCGTTTCAACGGATTTAGATGGTGCCCTATTTAAAGTGAATGCGGCTGTTTCTAATGCATAATCCCAAAATGATAGCGGTAAATCTGTAAGTGACATCATAGAACGAACAATATCTAAGAGAGTTTGATTACGACGTTCGGACACACCATTACGCTGTGGTGTTCCCGGCGGTGTCAATTGTGAAAGTATTCCGCATTTCTTCAAATGCTCGCCAAACTCGTAACTTAGATATTCACCTCCACGATCAGAACGTAGAAGTTTAATCTTCTTGTTACGTTGATTCTCAACCTCACTTTGAAATTCCTTAAACTTCTCGAAAGTTTCGGACTTATGTTTCATGAAATAGATATACCCATATCTACTCAAGTCATCCGTGAAGGTAAGAACATAACGATAACCACATGATGCTACACTCATTGGACCACACACATCGGTATGTATGATTTCCAACAAGTCCGTAGCTCGCTCCATCATACCAGAAAATGGAGTCTTAGTCATTTTACCCATCAGACATGCTTCGCATCTTTCAAGTGATTCGAAATCAAGTGATTCAAGAAGTCCATCGAATGGAGTTTCTTCATACGCTTCACTCCAATGTGACCAAGACGACGATTACATATAGGTCGAGTTATCGCTCGATTTCAAACGTTTAGCCTCAATGTTATTAATATGTGTATTTCCACTATCGAGATTCAATAAGAATAGACCATCTATCAAAGGTGCATGTGCATAAAACATATTACTCATATAAATCGAACAACCATTATTCTCGGACTTAAACAAGTAACCTTCTCGCACTAAACAAGATCCCGATATAATGTTCATGCTTAACGCAGCACCAAATAACAATTATTTAAGTATAAAACTAATCCCGATGGTAGATGAAGGGTAGCGTCAATCGCGATCACATCAACCTTTGATCCGTTTCCCACGCACATCGTCACCTCGTTCTTCGCTAGCTTCCGCTTATTTCAAAGACCTGCTTCGAGTTACAAATATGAGCAACCGAACAAAGATTATCAAATACCTGTGCACTACTACAGTACTAGTGAGATACACATCAATAACATGTATATCGGATATACCTTTCTTCTTGATGTTGCCGTTCTTCAAATCCGCCAAGTACTTTGGGCAATTCCGCTTCAGGACCTTCTCCCTGCAAGGTAAAAGCACTCAAGATCGTGCTTAGGTCCAGCCTTGGTCTTCTTCGTCGGCTGTAACTTTCTTACCACCCTTCTTGAAGTGTCCCTTTTGCTTAGACTTGCCTTTCTTGAATTTGGTGGTCTTATTGACCAACAACACTTGGTGCTCTTTCTTGATCTCCACTTCTGCAGATTTCAACATGGCGAAGAGTTCTAGCAACGTCTTGTTCATGTTCTGCATGTTGTAGTTCATCACAAAGTTCTTGTAACTTGGTGGTAGTGATTAAAGGACACGGTAAATCCCCAAAGCATTAGGAATCACTATACCCAAGCTTTGAAGTTTGTTTGCGTGCCCAGACATCTTAAGCACATGCTCACCGTGAGCTGCCTTCTTCCATCTTGCAGTTAAAGAACTTTTCAGAAGCCTCATAGCTCTCAATTGCCGCGTGAGTCTCAAAGATCAATTTGAGATCACGGACAATATCATGTGGGTCTGAATTCTCAAACCTTTTCCGAAGCTCCGATTCTAAACCATACAAGATAGCACACGAATCTGGAGTACCGAGTCTTCGAGAGGTAAACATTCTTTACTTCATCGGTAGCGATGGCTGCAGGTGGGTCACCAATGTGCATCCAGCACATAGGTCAAATTACCAGCTGTGAGGACAATCCTCAAATTGCGGAACCAATCCGCGAAGTTGCTTCCGTTGTTTTTCAACTTTTCTTTCTCTAGGAACGCATTAAAATTGATGGTAGGGGCCGCCATTGATCTACAACATATTTGCAATAGTTGCATGTCAAGCGTGGAGCAAGTCTCAGGAACGATGTCATGTAAGGTTAGCCCGGTCCGCTTCATCCCAACATCCAACAAGATGCAAAGTACATAATAAGCAATCGACAATAAAAGCATCAATGCCCACAATGACCATTGTGTTCTACTCGTGCAACAGATCTACATATAGACACGACTCTGATACCACTGTAGGGTTTTGTAGCATGGAAAACAAAAAATTTCTACCGCATACAAACAAACAAGCCAAGATCTATCTACTAGATTGTAGCAACGAGTCGATGGAATAACTCACCCTCGAAGATTCCAAAGTGTTTAACGAGAGCGGATTCTCGTGGGTGATGTAGTCGTACTCTTCCCGATTTCAAGATCGCGTAGACGATCCTTCAGCGGACAGCCTCCCGCAATGCTCCTGGTCACACGTTCGGTACTCGACGAAGACCTTCCTCTCCCTTGTTCCAGCAGGCAGCGGAGGTTGTAGCACTCTCCTCGCGATTCCGGCAGCACAACGGCGTGGTACCGGAATTAGAGGAGAGATCTCGCAGGGCTTCGCCTTAAGCCGGAGCGAGTATGGTGGACTATGAGAGAGAGCCTCGACGATCTAGGGTTTAGACACGCCGAGGAGGAGTCTTGGCCGGCGGCTAGGGTTAGCTAGGCGGCGGCGGTTTGCCCTAGGGCGGCGGCAGCGGCACCAGGAGGTGGCGGCGCCGGCGGCTAGGGTTTGCGGGGTGTGAGAGGTGTGTTTGGAGGGGCAGCCCTGCCCCTCCTTATATAGGTGGAGGGGCGCGCCAAGGGAGGGGAGTCCCTCCCCAACTCGGCTTCCAAGGTGGGCCGCCGGTGGAGGGGAGGAACTCCTCCCCAACTCGGTTTCCACCTTCCTCTCCACTTCCCAAAATAGTCGTTTGACTTTTCAAATTGGCGTTTGACTTTTCAAACTACGATTTGATTAAACCCTTTATTTTGTTCAGCGATGACACCTAGTACATGATCTAATCATACCAACTTGATATAACACATTCATGTACCCTTCCCCTCCGGAGTGCCGGACATTCCGGAACCTTCTAGAACATTCCCGATGAAAACACCGGAACCATTCTCCAACCCCGAAACAGGACTTTCCTTATATGAATCTTATTCTCCGGACCATTCCGGATCTCCTCGTGATATCCCGGATCCCAACCGAGACTCCGAACAACATTCGGTCTCTTACTTATCATTCCATAACTACTCAAACAACATCGAATCCTTAAGTGTGTCTCCCTACGGTTCGTGAATTATGCAGACATGATCGAGACACTTCTCCGATCAATAACCAATAGAGGAATCTGGAAATTCATATGGCTCTCACATATTTCTACGATTACTTTGCGATCGAATGAACCACTTACATACGATACCAATTTCCCTTTGTCTCACGATAGTTTACTTATCCGAGGTTATGATCGTCGGTATCTCTGCATACCTAGTTCAACCTCGCATCGATAAGTACTCTTTTCTCGCTGATATGTGATCCCTTGTGAGCTAGTCACATGCTTGCAAGCTAATTGGATGACATTTCACCGAGAGGGCCCAGAGTATATCTATCCGTCATATGGATGGACAAATCCCACTCTTGATCCATGTGTCTCAACCAATACTTTCTGAACACTCAATGCCACCTTTATAGCCACCCAGTTACGATGTGGTGTTTGATGTCATCAAAGCATCTTTCCGGTGAAGGTGATATGCATGATCTCATGGTCGAAGGAATTAGGTTACTATGTATCAGAAAGCATATAGCAATTGAACTATTAAAATGACTTGATCTTTATGCTAAGCTTATCTATAGGAGTATGTCCACCATATCATTCTCCTAACGATATGATCTTGTTGTTAGTAACATCTCAATGTTCATGACAGGGAAACCACAATCATTTATTAACCAACAAGCTAGTATTATAAAGAGGCTTTACTAGGGACTCTATTTTAGTTTACAATTCACACAAGTATCAATGTTTCCTTGTTAATACTATTATAGCATGAATGTAAACATTTATCATAAACACAAAGATATAATAATAAATACATTTATTATTGCCTCTAGGGCATATCTCCAACAATAATAAAGTGGTTATTATTGTATTCCTTGTTTATGATAAATGTTTATTTTGCATGCTATAATTGTATTAATACGGAAACGTTAATACATGTGTGTTTAATAAACAAACAGAATGTTCCTAGTTATGCCTCTCTCATAAACTAGCTCGTTGATTAACAAGATGATCAAAGTTTCCTGATCGTAGACTTTGGATGTTGATAATAACGAGGTCACAACATTAGTGTAATGATGTGATGAACATTCATCCGAAGTATAGCATTACGATCAAATTCATTGAGTTTATATTGCTATAACAACTTACGAAGTGATCCTAATCCTTAGACCACGAGATCATGTCAATCACTAACACCGGAAGAGTTTCTTGATGACATCAAACGTCACACCGTAACTGGGTGATTATAAAGATGGCTTCAGAACTACTAAAGTGTTATATTGAGGCTCATGGATTGAGAGTGGAATTTGTTCATCCCGATGACAGATAGATATACTCTGGGCCCTCTCGGTGATATCACATTGATTAGCTTGCAAGCAAGTGATTTGATCACTAGAATGTTATATCACAGGAACGAGAAAATAGTGCATGTCGGTAACAAGATCAAACTAGGTAGGGATATACCGATGATCGAATCTCGGACATGTAATATATCGTGAAACAAAGGGATTAAGATGCTAGCGTAAAAGGTTTCGACGATCACAGGAAAGTCATCGTTGAATGTGTGGGAGTCAGTATGGATCTCCAGGTCCCGCTTCTGATTATTGATCGGAGAAGGATCTCGATCATGTCCGCATTATTCGCGAACCGTAGGGTGGCACACTTAAGGGACACCGACATTCAATTGGAGCAAAAGTTTCATGCCGAAAAGAATAACAAGCGCGGGAATTTATTTCACTAGATACCGAAACAGGTTTTCAGGTGAAATTGCAGAATGTTTTTGCATGTGAAATGAAATACTAGCAAGGGGTTATATGTGAATGTTTGTCATTAAAGTAATTGACAAAATTCTGAATAAATAAAAGGAGTTTTATTTAATGAGAGTTTTCATTAAATTTGGAGGAAATTTAATGGGAATTTGAGTGGGTTTTTGAGTGGAGGGAATTGAAAGGCATTTGAGTGAGTGGAGTGTCCACCCACATGAATGTGGAAGAGGTGGGGCATCCCCCATGGCTGGACCCCATGCCCCTTGGCTGCCCCCCTCCTCCCTATAAAAGGAGCCCCCTCCCTCTCTCTCACTCACACCTCCTCGTGAAGGATCTCTCTCCCCCTCTAGTATTTATTCCCCATGGTCTCGGACTAGCGAGATACATGTTCCCGATGGCTATTCGGCAAGAAAGAGTTGTGCTTCCGCTGCATCGCTGGAGCGAGGAGGAGGAGGTTGCTCGGTGTCTTGTACATGTGTGCGAGCACGGATGCGCTGCTATTTTGCGGCGCTAGGACTTCCTCTCGATCTTGAGATCGGCAAGAGATCGTCTACATCAACCACGAGTTTGGACTCGTTAAGCTTTGTCGGTCTTCAAAGATATATTCTCTACGGATATACATCCGCCTGTTGTTTGTATCTAGTAGATATATCTTGGTACATAGTTGTTCCCATCGTAGGAAATTTTTTGTTTTCTATGCTGCGAACCCTATAGATATGGCATGCCCTTTTCATATTAAGAAATAAAGGTGTAGAGAAAATATACAATTGAAATTTGCAGGCATCATTTTCACCAGTTACCCTGCTAGTACCAACATGGAAAACATTTGAAATTTGGAGGTCACAAAACATTACTATCCTAGATGAAACTATAGTTTTATATCCGTAGAACAAAATAGTAGAGCTCAATCTTATTTACCTACAATGGTCCTTTTCTTGGTACCAATACCACACATAGAACATTATGTATTAGGACTATGCAAGGACAATGGGTGATCTATGAGCCTCGTAACTTTTTTCTGCTTGTTGATAGCATCACGATCTAGTAAGTCATGATAGAGAGATTACATACTAAATGATACCATGACATCGACCACTAATTGATTATCAAAACTGCATTCTACATAATTAATACGTTATCAGCTAGCATATATTCCTTTTGGTTCAATGCTACATTTGCAATGACTGGAAGGTGGAAAATACTATTCTATTGATATTTCATTGAGCTTCTAGAGCAAATAAAAATCGAGGAAAATCAGAAACCCACAAACCAAGTTAGTTATCACATGAGAGCCATAGGAGCAAGTCTACTTTGCGTAGATGGCAGAATCTATTGATTTAGAAAAGGATCGTTATCCTACATAGAAAGGAAAGAGGCATTTCGTTAATGCATGTCATGTTCCTTTCTATTTATTACCCACTTTGCTAATCAAATTCTAAAAATCTCTTTTTTCACCATGGGCCCGACAGATAATGCATGTATGTACTATGTATCATGGAGGTATTATATCTCATTCATGTAGGCCGAGAATCCTATCAGAATGAAAACACTAGCTGGATTCTGTTAGGAATAGACAACTTGTATTCCTCTGGGGACCAAAGGCCACAATATATAGTACATGTATAGGTGGAAATATGCAGGAAAACCCCCTAACAAGTGGAGACATACAATATACTAATATACATCTAACACCCCCCCTTCAAACTCATGGTGGCTCCACAACACTGAGTTTGGAGAGAAAGAAAGTATGCTGCGTAATGGTTTGTGTCTTCGTAAAGAAATCCGCCAACTGTAACTCTGAAGGCACATACTGAAGCGCAACAACCTAAGCCTGCACCTGAGCACGTGTATAGAAAGCATCAATACCAATATTCTTGGTAAGCTCATGCTTGACCGGATCACGTGCAACACTAATAGCACCTATACTGTCAGACAAAACCAGAGTGGGTGTGGTAATAGAGACCCCAAAATCCGCAAGTAACTACCATAACCAGGTCACCTCAGCAGTCAACAAGGCCATAGCACGCAACTCAGCCTCAACACTCGAACGGGAAACCGATGTCTGTTCTTCGTCTTCCAAGCAATGAGCGAACCACCAAGAAACACACAGTAAGCAGAAAGTGAACGGCGATCCGAAGGATCACTCGTCCACATAGCGTCCGAATAGCACTGGAGCTGGAGGGAACTGGAACGAGGATAACGTAGAACACGGAGAAGATGACTATAGTGAACAGTGGTAGGAGTGGAAACAAACTGACTAGAATATGAACAGGATAAGATATGTCAGGACGAGTGACAGCAAGATAAACAAGACTCCCAACAAGATGGCGATAACGCGTCGGATCAGGAAGAGGATCACCATCAGTAGAGTGAAGCTTAACATTAAGCTCCATAGGGGTCTCAACAATGCGCTCATCCCCAAGAGAAGCACGAGCAAGAAGATCCTGAATATACTTTTCCTGGGAGATGAAAAAACCATCAGAAGTGGAGGAAACATCAATCCCAAGAAAATATCGAAGAGGACCAAGATCAGTCATAAGAAACTGATCACGAAGACGAGCCTTAACAAAGGCGATATACTCAGGATCATCACCAGTAATGATCATATCATCAACATAGAGAAGAAGAAGAGTGCGTCCACGAGGAGAAGTGTGAACAAACAACGCTGGATCATGAGCACTAGGAGAGAAACCAACAACAGTCACCACAGAGGCAAATCGCTCAAACCAGGCACAAGGAGCCTGTTTCAGGCCATAAAGAGAACGCCGAAGACGGCAAACCATCCCAGCGGGAACAGAATACCCAGGAGGAGGCTGCATATAAACCTCCTCACTCAACTCACCATTGAGGAATGTGTTCTGAACATCAAGCTGGGACACAGACCAGTGACGAACAGAAGCGATAGCAAGAAGAGTGCACACAGTGGTCATATGAGCCATATGAGCAAAGGTCTCACCATATTCACGACCGTGCTCTTGCTAAAAACCACGATCCACAAGACGCGCTTTATAGCGCTCAAGAGATCCATCAGAGCGGGTCTTAATTTTATATACCCACTTACACGTAATAGGACGAACACCGGGAGGGGGAGAAACAAGATCCTAGGTGCTGCCAAGCTAAAGCAATCTCCTCAGCCATGGCCAGCTGCCATTCAGGATGATGCTTAGCATCCCGATAAGAAGTTGGCTCGGAGGCAACAGAAAGACCATACTGACTAGGAGAGTAACAGTTGGGGAACGACGCTGACGAATAGGACGAGTAGAGGGAGGCTCATCAGAGGAAGAAGACTCATGTGACGACGATGAAGAAGAAGGAATAGCAAAGGAAGGCTCCGGAGAATGAGGAGAACTAGGGAAATTAGACGGAGCAGAGGAGGATAGTGTCGAAGAAGAGACATCAGGGAGAGTGGGTCCTGAAGAAGACACAATAGGAGTAGAAGGAGGTGTGTCAGGAAAAAGAAGAAAAGAGATATCTTCCACCGGGTAGGTACCAGCGGTGGGACGAGGATAGAAAGGGCGCGTCTCATCAAAAGTAACATCGCGAGACATACGCATCCGACGACCAACAGGGTCCCAACATCGATAGCCCTTGTGCTCATCACTGTATCCAAGGAATACACACTCAACAAACCGAGCGGTCAGTTTGGTGCGTTCGTGAGGGGCAAGGAGAACATAGCAAACACAACCAAACAAGCAAAGCATGGAGTAGTCTGGAGAATGTCCAGGTAGGCGCTCAAGAGGGATACCACCCTACAGAGCGGCAGAGGGCTGAATATTGATGAGGTAAGTCGACGTAGCGACAGCCTCAGCCCAGAAATGCGGAGGAAGGGAAGAAGCAATCATCATGGAATGAGTGGTCTCAAGAAGATGGCGGTGCTTACGCTCAGTGACGCCATTCTGGGCATGTGCGCCGGGACAGGAGAACTAAGCAAGGGTACCTTGCTCAGCAAGAACACCTCGCAACATCTGGGAGATATACTCACCAGCAGAATCAGCACGAAACACACGAATGGGTGTAGAATATTAAGCACGGACCATGGACGCAAAATGCTAATATATGGAGAGCATTTCACTGCGAGAGCACATAAAATACAACCAAGTGTACCGAGAAAAAACATCGATGAATAAAATATAGTAGCGATGGCCCCCTTTCGAAACGAAAGGAGCCGGACCCAAAATATCGGAATGAACTAAATCAAAAGGTCGCTGCGATATAGACGCCCTAGTAGGATAGGGAAGCTGAATCTGTTTGCCCAACCTACAGCCCTAATAATGTAAAGACCCATCTCCTGAGATAGACCCCAGAAGACCACAATGAAGTAATGACGATAGGCGAGAGTCACAAAGGTGACCAAGACGATGATGCCACTGCTGAAAAGAGCTGGTAGCAGAGGCGACGACCGGAGAAGAACTGGCAGATGAAGTGGCAGCGGAAGGAACACGAAGCCAGTCTAACTCCCAAAGTCCCGAGGAGTCACGACTGCAAGGACCAGCTCCAGCCAGGGCCTGTGTGCGACGATCCTGGACAACACAAGAATCAGCATCAAGAATGACGCTACAACCAGAGTCAGTAAGCTGGCTAGCAGAGAATAGATTCATCTTAAGACGAGGAACATGAGAAATATCAGGAACATAAAAATAAGAAGTAGAAAGAGTGCCCCGACTAGAAACAGTAAGAGAGGTACCATCGGCCGTGATAACACGGACAGGAGAAGGGAGAGAACGAAGAGCGGACAGAAGAGAAGACTCAGAGGTCATATGAAAAGAAGTTCCAGAATCCAGATACCACGGGGACATACCTGACTGTGTAGAAGGTGGTGGTCGCGCAGGGCCTGAAGAATCAGTCACAGAACCAGTAGTGCCCGTTGAAGAAGAGCCTGTAGTAGCAAGCAGACCGTGAAGACTCCTGATAATGTCCTAATCAGAGAGAGCAACTACTGAAGATCCGGAAGGAGCCGACTGACCACGAGCCTGGTGTTGCTGACGTAAACTAGGATCCTGTGTATACTTTTCCTGGGAGATGAAAAAACCATCAGAAGTGGAGGAAACATCAATCCCAAGAAAATATCGAAGAGGACCAAGATCAGTCATAAGAAACTGATCACGAAGACGAGCCTTAACAAAGGCGATATACTCAGGATCATCACCAGTAATGATCATATCATCAACATAGAGAAGAAGAAGAGTGCGTCCACGAGGATAAGTGTGAACAAACAATGCTGGATCATGAGCACTAGGAGAGAAACCAGCAACAGTCACCACAGAGGCAAATCGCTCAAACCAGGCACAAGGAGCCTGTTTCAGGCCATAAAGAGAACGCCGAAGACGGCAAACCATCCCAGCGGGAACAGAATACCCAGGAGGAGGTTGCATATAAACCTCCTCACTCAAATCACCATTGAGGAATGTGTTCTGAACATCAAGCTGGGACGCAGACCAGTGACGAACAGAAGCGATAGCAAGAAGAGTGCACACAGTGGCCATATGAGCCACATGAGCAAAGGTCTCACCATATTCACGACCGTGCTCTTGCTAAAAACCACGATCCACAAGACGCGCTTTATAGCGCTCAAGAGATCCATCAGAGCGGGTCTTAATTTTATAGACCCACTTACACGTAATAGGACGAACACCGGGAGGGGGAGAAACAAGATCCTAGGTGCCAGTGCGCTCAAGCGCAGCAATCTCCTCAGCCATGGCCAGCTGCCATTCAGGATGATGCTTAGCATCCCGATAAGAAGTTGGCTCGGAGGCAACAGAAAGACCATACTGACTAGGAGAGTAACGGTTGGGGAACGACGCTGACGAATAGGACGAGTAGAGGGAGGCTCATCAGAGGAAGACGACTCATGAGACGACGATGAAGAAGAAGGAATAGCAGAGGAAGGCTTCGGAGAACGAGGAGAACTAGGGAAATTAGACGGAGCAGAGGAGGATAGTGTCAAAGAAGAGACATCAGGGAGAGTGGGTCCTGAAGAAGACACAATAGGAGTAGAAGGAGGTGTGTCAGGAAAAAGAAGAAAAGAGATATCTTCCACCGGGTAGGTACCAGCGGTGGGACGAGGATAGAAAGGGCGCGTCTCATCAAAAGTAACATCGCGAGACATACGCATCCGACGACCAACAGGGTCCCAACATCGATAGCCCTTGTGCTCATCACTGTATCCAAGGAATACACACTCAACAGACCGAGCGGTCAGTTTGGTGCATTCGTGAGGGGCAAGGAGAACATAGCAAACACAACCAAACAAGCAAAGCATGGAGTAGTCTGGAGAATGTCCAGATAGGCACTCAAGAGGGATACCACCCTACAGAGCGGTAGAGGGCTGAATATTGATGAGGTAAGTCGACGTAGCGACAGCCTCAGCCCAGAAATGCGGAGGAAGGGAAGCAGCAATCATCATGGAACGAGTGGTCTCAAGAAGATGGCGGTGCTTACGCTCAGCGACGCCATTCTGGGCATGTGCGCCGGGACAGGAGAACTAAGCAAGGGTACCTTGCTCAGCAAGAACACCTCGCAACATCTGGGAGATATACTCACCAACAGAATCAGCACGAAACACATGAATGGGTGTATAATATTAAGCATGGACCATGGACGCAAAATGCTAATATATGGAGAGCACTTCACTGCGAGAGCACATAAAGTACAACCAAGTGTACCGAGAAAAAACATCGATAAATAAAATATAGTAGCGATGGCCCCCTTTCGAAACGAAAGGAGCCGGACCCCAAACATCGGAATGAACTAAATCAAAAGGTCATTGCGATACAGACGCGCTAGTAGGATAGGGAAGCTGAATATGTTTGCCCAACCTACGGCCCTGATAATGTAAATACCCATCTCCTGAGATAGACCCCAGAAGACCACAATGAACTAATGACGACAGGCGAGAGTCACAAAGGTGACCAAGACGATGATGCCACTGCTGAAAAGAGCTGGTAGCAGAGGCGACGACCGGAGAAGAACTGGCAGATGAAGTGGCAGCGGAAGGAACACGAAGCCAGTCTAACTCCCAAAGTCCCGAGGAGTCACGACTGCAAGGGCCAGCTCCAGCCAGGGCCTGTGTGCGACGATCCTGGACAACACAAGAATCAGCATCAAGAATGACGCGACAACCAGAGTCAGTAAGCTGGCTAGCAGAGAATAGATTCATCTTAAGACGTGGAACATGAGAAATATCAGGAAAAAAGAAGAAGAAGTAGAAAGGGTGCCCCGACTAGAAACAGGAAGATAGGTACCATCGGCCGTAATAACACGGACAGGAGAAGGGAGAGAACGAAGAGCGGACAGAAGAGAAGACTCAGAGGTCATATGGAAAGAAGCTCCAGAATCTAGATACCACGGGGACGTACCTGACTGTGTAGAAGGTGGTGGTCACGCAGGGCCTGAAGAATCAGTCACAGAACCAGTAGTGCCCGTCGAAGAAGAGCCTGTAGCAGCAAGCAGACCGTGAAGACTCCTGATAATGTCCTGATCAGAGAGAGCAACTGCTGAAAATCCGGAAGGAGCCGACTGACCACGAGCCTGGTGCTGCTGACGTAAACTAGGATCCCGTGTATAACAGGTGGCCCAAGTGTGGCCATCCCTGCTACTGGAGGTGAGAAAAGCAGTAGCACGAGCATCCTCATCGACCCACTGAGTGTAGGCCGTCATATCGAGGCGATATGTCTCGAGATCAGCAGAGTACTGTTTGAGCTTCAGCTCATATGCAGCAACAACAATATCATCGGCACTCTGAGCAGCATCCTTGGCCTCCTGAGAAGCATCAGCACCAATAACAATCGGCGGCGGAGGAAGAGGAGCCATAGGAGCAGTGGGGCACTGCGGACAGGAGACCTCGCCAGAGAGCACACCCCATAAACGGAGACCGCGCATGTGAACGCGCATAAAGGCAGCGAAATCAGGATAATTCGCGCCATCGAATATCACTAGGCAGCAAGGAATCGCAACATAGCCCGATGCAGAAGACATCTCTCTCTCTCTTTTTTTGGTCAACGCTCGAATAAGGATCGATCTAGGCAACAGGCGGCCGGATCAGTCGGTCCCAATCAAGGCAGATGAGGCCGGCGGGAGGCACGACGGCTGGAGGCCGCGGGAGGAAGGCCGGCGGGGGGCTGGAGGCAGCGGGAGGAAGGCCGGGGGTGCCGGAGACAGGGAGGACGACGGTGGACCTGGCCGGCAGTTGTCGATGCAGAGGCGGGGCAGATCGGAGGTGGGGCGGACAGCAGCAGCCCTGGCCGGCGGTTGCCGAGGCGTCCGCGGGCAGGGGCGGTGGGTCCAGAACCAGCAGGGGCGGTGCGGATTGGCGGTGGCCCTGGCCAGCGGTTGCAGAGGCGGGCGAGGGCGGGGACGGGGCGGGCGGCGGCAGCCCACGACGAAGGAGGAGCAGCAGCGACAACCGGCGGCGACGACGACGTTAGGGATGGTGGCGGCGGCAGCACGAAGTTGAAAAAAAAGGCTAACCTAGATCTGATACCATGTTAGGAATAGACAAGTTGTATTCCTCTGGGGGCCAAAGGACACAATATATAGTACATGTATAGGTGGAAATATGCAGAAAACCCCCCTAACAAGTGGGGATATACAATATACAAATATACATCTAACAGATTCAAGCTTCGTTGTCCAAGGTGATCTATTCTTTCAATGATGGTTTCAGGGCTTGCATTGGTCTTTGTTGGTCATACTAATAGTTGATGTCAAATCAAAGTATTCTGGTTTTCTTTGGTTTTTCACATCATCATGCATGCTACCATCAGATTACGATGGAATTATAATATCTTCATTTTGATTTTCTCACTTAACTTAGAATTATCATAAAGGTTGATCAGGTTAAGTCAGATTGTACATTCATGTTTGATCTCTAGATCAAATTGCAAAATGGTCATCGATGGATATCAGATTAAGACAGACAAATATTTAGGTAGACCAAAATTTCATTTGGTAATCTGAGAGATTGTACAACTGACTATACCCTTATATGTTGTGGACTCAAAATCTATATGTTTTAGATGTTTTTTCTTGGTCTTCTCACATATTCCATCATAGGAACATAAGATCTATCCAATCAGTCTGCAACCTTCTTTTTGGATTCTCTCTAATCTATGCTTAATTCGACAATGTTGTGGCTTTATACAATGCTTAATTCTCTCTAATCTAGCATGCTAACTTGGACAATCCTTCAGCATGTGATTCTTACCTATTTTCTTAGATTTCAATATTAACATGTCCATTTATGCAAGTAAGTAAATAACCATAGAGATTTGCACATCTATGCCATAATTACTGATTAGAGACGGGTCGGGGAAATTATTTGATCAAAATGTTTTTTTTCATGAAATAATCTGATCAAGATGTTGAGAAATCTCCAGTTTAAACGAGGATAAAAATGGGTGAATTTTTCAATCAACAATCACGAGGGTGATCAGGGGCCATGGAGAACAAGAGGAGGTGGCAAAACATAGTACAACTTTGGCTTGTCCTAAATTGTATGTAGCCAAAAGCATGGGCATGTTAATTATGGCAAGATGTGCACACACAAGAGAGGTAGGGAGGTGAGGGTTGGCTAGTGGATCTAGAGGTCACATTTCATCCCCTCCTAGGTGTGTGCATAGAGTAGAGGACAAGTTGAGGTTTAAATTTGTAAATTTCAATATTTATAGGTAATCAAGTTATTGAATACCAATGAAAAGTTATGCAAACTAATGACCGAGTGATGTACATGTGAAGTAGGTGAGACTGATGCTATTTGATATTTTAGAAAAATAGCAAGTGGTAGAATTTTAAGAAATGCGATTTTACAAATAGAGAAGATTTTCATATTTCAATTGGATTCAAATATTTTAATAGAAGATCAAATGATTGTTTGATAATGTTGTTCAAATGTCTTAATAGAAGATCAAATGGTTGTTTGACAATGCCGTGAGGAATGAAGAAGTGAGTCCGGCTCATTTTTCAATGGGGTGGATGTAAAACCTAGTCACCCATGTGGGTTATTAGTATTTAAAAAACACTATTCGTTATTGTATCACCCGTTGCTTTCCTTTTAAAAGAAAATGTTGTGAGGTATGATCCAACATATCTTGGTTGAATTTTCGAGGGATTTTAAAAAGATGCACATGTGACATGACATATTACAATCCAACCATTTACTTACCTCAGAAAATGTAAATAGGGATATGGTTTAATTGTGTTCATATCCATGTGTATAGTGGATATATGTGGCGTGGTAAGAAGTGAAAGGTATGACAAAGTTGTAAGCACAATTGTATTTTATAGAATTTTAGGATTGTAATAAACGCTAATATGTCCTTACCACCGGTGGCCTTTACTCCCCATTTAAGAGCCGTAGGATTACTCATCTAGATTCGGTCCGGCGGCTATGTTAAATTTAATTTAGGTGCCTATAATCAGTCTCAACTCCTGCAAATCGTCTGCACAACCTGACACATGGCCGCCGGTGAGTTTTTGGTAGTCATGGGCGCAGATATACTTTACACGTCAGGACATTCAATGTGTCATGGGGGAGCAGCCAAATCACCCGGCGTGATTGAACTTCTTTTGATTTTCAACTGAACATAAGAGACAACAGTTGACTCCGATTTAGCAAAACATCTCACGCAGCTGCAAGCCTTGGTACCGGAGTTTTGGAGCTGATTCTGTTCGTCCTGCTGGTGTCCAACGACAGAGATGATAACTCCGAGCACATAAGACCGATCATTTCATTACTCCTACCCATAAGCTGGGCTTTATGTATATTTATATTAGCCTTGAATAATAGCCCGGCGATCACGTTGTTGCGGTTGATTACTTAACAAAGCCGGTTTGAAGAATCAGAGGACCTAGAGATAGAACTTATAGTGAGAAATCAGTAGGTGATGTTTTTTCAAACCGCAATGCTGTGTGAGATAACTCAATTTGTATGGTTGTAAATTAATGTTCGAAGTTGTGCATACACAACCGGTGGAGAAATGTACGTATCTATTTTATCCATAGTGGTTCGGCTTTATCTTCTGTTTGTCTTATACTCCCTTCATTTTTAAAATATAAGATGTTTTAATTTGTGAATATAATGTATCTAAACACTTTTTAATATGTAGAATCGGAGTGAAACTCTTCGAACCTACACTCTAAAGATTCTAGATACATTATCTTCATAAAACTAAAATATCTTAGAGCATCTCCACTAGCATTTCAAGGAGACCATTCCTGGACTTTTTTCATCCAAATAGCAAAATACGCCCCAGTAGCATTTCCACGAGGGGTTCCCAAGCCGATTTTGTGACCAAATACGTCCGGGGTTCCCAGCCCGATCCTAGCTAGCCGGGAACACGCAGATGAAACCGCCACCACTACCTCTCCAACACGTGTCCCTCTCTCTCTCCCCCCACCTTTGTCCTTTCTCTCCCCACCTGACCGCCCATGTACACTGCTCGCCTTCCACAAGACTTCGACGCCTCTCTCTCCCGGATCACAGCAGGCCGCCGAGCCCGAGCCCGTCTCGCTATGGTGCCCTTCTGCCGCCTGCAAACCCCCACGTGCGAGCCCCTTCGACCCGAGCACCGCCGGCCTCCTCGAGCCCCGCGCGCCCGACACCTCCAGTCGCCGCCTTCCTCTTCTCTCCCCAACTTGAGCCCCACGCGCCCGACGTTGTCGCCGCCTTCCCGCTTCGCCACCAGTGTGCCTCCCTCACCTCCGCCGCCACCAGCGCCCTGCATTCTGCCTCCTTCCTCGAGCCCCAGGAGCACGGCGGCCGCTCGTCCTCTGTCCCCGGTAGGCGCCCCGCACGTCCCTCTCCGCCGTGCCTCGTCGTCCCCTCCTCCGCGATGGGAGCCGCCGCCACGGAACCGCGCGGGCGCAGGCACGGGCGCGTGCGCGCCTGGACAGCGCGTCGATCTCGTGCACGGGCGCGTGCTCCCTCTGTCTCGTGGCCGGCGTCGGGCGAGCGCGTGGCGAATGGCGTGGCGAGTGGCCGGCGTCGAGCGCGGTCGAGTCAGGTACGACGCCCTCGCCTTCTGCCACTGGGCCCCGCGCCTCGAGCTCTTCTTCAACCCGCTCCGGCGCGCCTCCAGCTTCACGACGCCGCGACGGCATCTTGTCGTCCTCCGCCCAGTTCGCCGCTCCGGTTCACTCGGCGCTAGGAACACGACTGTTAAACCGTGTCATTTCCAGGCCATTCCTAGGCCCAAAAAAAAGATCCATCCGAAGCTATTTCACTTTATCCGGCCACGAATTTGGCCCTGAGAACCACCAAGCGAGTAGAGATGCTCTTATATTTCGAAACAAACGGAGGTAGTAGCTGCCATTTATTTACTGGCTGTGCACCCAGCAGCGTTGCATTTCTTTTTGCGGGTAAGCGTTGCGTTTACTCTGCTGGTGAAAAAAATGAATGCACGCGATTGATGGTGTTTGTGTGCACAGTCGAGTCCCTATTTTCTTGTCGTCACTTCCTGGTGAAGCCTGACACACTGCCTCAATGGGCCGTGTACAGACCTGTGGTAAAAAATCCACACTCAACCGAACTAGCAATAAAATAAAATTTCTAAAAAAATTAATTAACATGGCATTATGATTATGATACCACTAACCAAGTTGTAATTTTGGGGGCCATAAAATGCAATCTTCCGGTATGGACATATATGTGGAGGGGTTTTAATAGACGGTCAGAGATATAGTATACTTTTGAGTCGTAGTTGTTCCTAATCTTCTAATTTGTCTCATTTTTGTAATGAGTAGATATCACCGGTCATAATTATTTATCTTGGACCGTTTGTATAATTGTACTGCTAATAGACAACAAAATATGGTAGACATGCAAGATTGGTTTTTTAAACCAACATGCTAACTCGTTCGTAATTATATTGCTCTCAAGATGCATAATGTAATGTAATTCCTAGATCTAGTGCAAGCCTACCATAATAATTATACAATACATATTATGTGGGCTTTGAGAATGCATGTCCCACGCTTAACATACAATGTGTACCATGATTTATCGGATATAGTGATTTTTAGTCTAAATATGATTCCTAATTGTAGCCCATTTTCCTATTATAGGCACAAAAGGCCCGAAGCAAGTTCCATACTTTCACTACCATATTATGAATAGAATGACCACTTGTAGATGACAAGGCTCCTCGTAGAGGATCTCTCTGTGCAATCCTTTTAATTGTTCAAATGTATGGAAACAATTAATACCAAATAGAATTTGACCACAATTGTGTTATACAACTAAATAGAAGTTTCATGGAATTAACTCCTTATTAAATCTTGAATGCGTCTAAATAAGGATGTGGATGTGTCTAGATAAGGATATGGAGTAGAAGTGTTTAAATGGTACCGAATAAGGATGTGCATGCATACTTATGAATAAATACATTAATTGGCAATTCCAAAAAAAAGGCGTGAATGTACCCACATAGGATAACTAGATAATAATGAAAATATCTATAAACTAGCATGTTTATAAATTATGTATTAATATGTACCAAAGATTTATAAGATATATGTCTAATTGAATAGTTACGGTCACATATAATTCTATAATGAAATTTTGCCTATAATATTTCTATTCACAATAAATTTTATTCTATATAAGGGGGACGGGATGTTTCTCCTCATATCTCACACTCATATTTCGTTAGCCAACGGTACTCATACATCTCCATCTTTTTCTAGATCATTGTTCTACCTACTTCTCATAATAAGTTTCTTTCAAGTTACCCTAGTTAGTATGCCTAGGAGGGAGAGGCGAGTGGGTACCTTTTACATCAGTGACCGCAACGAGAGTGGCATCACTTTCCACAAGCGGCGCAACGGCTTGAATAAAGGTGCCGCTGACCTCTCAGTCCTCACGGGCTCTAGGGTTAGCGTCGTACTAGAGGCGGAAAATGGAAATATGCACTCATTTGGTACACCATCAGCCAAGCCAATTGTTGGTGCTTTCTTATCAAGAACAACTCCATCTGTTGACGAGGATGAAGCAACCAAGATTGCGCTGCTGCAAAGTGAAGTGGTCCGGTTGGACATGAAGAACACGACAAAGCATAAGAAAAGTGAAGAGTCCATCCAACATATGAATAAGGTCCAAGGTGAGAACCCAGGTATGGCAGCAAACCTTGTCTTCTCGAAGGAAGAGGATATTAGTCTCGAAGATCTCCACAAACTCTTCAATGACCTTTTGTGGGTCAAGGAGGACAATCGAAGTCGGTTGCCTCAACTGCATCATGGCCAGGAAGCTAATATTGGAGGCCAAAGCATGAAGAGAAACATGCTACCACAAGGAAGCATATCATATCATCACCTGCAAACTAATCCTTTATGGAAACAATCGGCGTGGTCTCACCATCCTCCGCAACAACAACCGCTTTCAGTTCCACTAACATCACCACCAGAACAAACTTTGACACCACATCATGCTATGAAGGTTCCACAAATTCTCCATACAACACCCTCAACTTCAGCGCCACCTCTGATTCCCCTGCTACATCCGATTTCTGATCCTATACGTGAGATACCTCTACCACAAGATATACACCTTCAGAACTACCCAAGTCGTAGCATAGGGCAACCACCGCAGAACTACGTGGGTCCTAACATAACCTTCAATCATAATTTGGAGGACTCTGCATTGTTGGCCAACTCTAGTGTCAATTATTTTCCTAGTGATGGCCTTTCCGGCTATGATCCGTGGGGATATCCTATCTGAGATAATGTATACCACAACAGGCTCCTAGGGATGGATGCTTACTTGGGCTACAATGGTACCAATGTCGAGCAACCTTCCTTTAAAACTGATGGATGGTCCAATTCAATGCCATAGTACTCTTCTACCACAAGATGGGGATAGTCATGTACAACTTGGAGCACTTCACAAGATGCTAGCTTGTTTGCGCATCCATTAAGTGATATCGATGAAAATCTATTTATATTTCCATTAGGTAATTCAGCCTTTTTGTGGCAATAAT
This sequence comes from Avena insularis, assembly GCA_023614405.1. Taxonomy (NCBI): domain Eukaryota; kingdom Viridiplantae; phylum Streptophyta; class Magnoliopsida; order Poales; family Poaceae; genus Avena; species Avena insularis. The sequence continues at coordinate 319,234,654 of CM042691.1, forward strand.
AATTCATGTTCAATGTTTTAGGTCTTGTGCCAAGATTTTTCATATGTAAGACCATTGCATCTTATAATGATGTGTCTCTGTTATGACAAAATAGTCAAAAAAGAGTATTATTGAAGTGTTGCATGGAGACAGAATATATTTTATTACCCTTCTTGTGATATTTTGAGCCAAACATTATTAACTATAATAAATACATGACTTGTGCTTGTCAAAATAATGGCAAGGCATAGCGAAAACTCGCTACAGCACCTGAGCACTTGTGTGCCCATTATCTCGACCTACCATCGCGAACATGTTGGGCCCTAGTCATACACGCTATTGTATGTATTAGATATTCGTTTGTTGTATTCTTATCAGTATTCAGCTGTGCTTCCCAATTCATCACAGACACGTCAATACCAACCGGACCACCGTGCCACCACCTACCAGTTGTAGTGAGGGCTTGAGGCACACAGATATATGCACTCTGTGTTCATCTTCATATGAGCACAATTTTTTGTTGGGGAAGCATTGTATCAAGTATATCACAAATTGTTATTTGGGGGAGAATTTTATCAAGTATACTGCCTTCCAAGCTGATGTTGTTGCATGTGAAAACGAGCATCATTGCATCACTGTCTCTATGTTTTTTGTTTGGCAAAAAGACGAAATATCTTACCACCAGACTAATTTTACTGCATATGGAAAGGACTTAATCTATTTTCTGCAAACATCATAAGCTCATATTTTGCTTTATCGGTTTACCCTCACAACATTACATAAACTAGTAAGTAACATAATCAGTGCTAATATAATCACATTTTTTTTATGAATTACACAGATCGTACCTCGCATCCACAAACCAGTTCTTGCATCCACTTCACTCTTCAAACATTTATCCTGCTCTTGCGGTACCTCACACCAACCCTTCCGTATCCTGGAAATTTGAATTCAGTTATGCATTCAATTTTCTAGCCATCACCCCGGAATTTTAGCCAATGCATCTACTATGTGGGGTTTATTTTTAACAAAACATATGTGTAGAAAAATGTTAAAAATGGACAGTTTTACCACTCATGACTCGTGAGCGAACCGCAGATTCAGCAATAACCCAGCAACCCATGCATCCCTGGAACGCAAACCTAATATTTAATGCAGCTGTGTTTTGAAACAAGGGAAAATTGAAAAATAATATAATATTAAGAACATTTAGGATTTATATGACAATGAAAATTATGTACTCCCTTCGACCCATATTAGTTGACTCGGATTTGTCTAGATATATCCGAATCTAGACAAATTTAAGTCAACTAATATGGGTCGGAGGGAGTAGTAATTTTCCAGTTACCAATTCAAATGATACCTATTTGATTGTCCACTTACACCACTAAGTTACTGAACAATCTGTTGTCTTTGCCATCCAGTTAAATACTCAACATTTGTTACAGAATATTATCCATGATTAACAAATGTTAACTACTACCCATAATATATGAGAACGTGTGTGAAACAGCGAGTACAGCAAGTTACCTTTTGATCTAAGACCTAAATAACGGATTAATTTTCTTCTCGTCCTCTGGTTAAAAAAGATCTGCTGGATCATCCGCAACACCATCCCTCCTTTTCTTCCTAAGTTCTTGTTGTACGCCGTCCATCGTTCCATCACTCATGCCCAGTGGCGGAGCTAGGGGACCAGCAGGGCCTGGCCCCCCTATGGCATTCACCAACATGAAAGAAAATTTTGATTAAGGCTATAGCTTAGACAGATTTCTTTAAGGATTTAGCTTAGTCGATCCCCTTAAATGAAAAGTTATCAGGTTTGGCCCCCTCTAAGCTGCTATCCTGTCTTCGTCACTGCTCATGCCTGACCCGCAATCCAATGGCAAGCTGAATCCCCTCCCCAAGGAGCTCGACTGATCCCCACCCGGCACCAAATAATGGACTCACACCTACAAATCATAAGGAGATTAGGCAATTTCAAAAAACAACTGTGCAAGAAATAAACAGATGGAATCAGAATTTTACTCGGAGTCCTGATTCACATCCATAACTTGTCGGAGAAAATCGCAAGGGGACCCGTTCTTTTGATTTATTAGGACGAAGAACGATTGAGTCGATTGTACAGATCATGTTGAGAACAGGTCGTAGGCTTCTCTCCACCTCACGCACAGTGATGGAATTGGTGAAGAAGAACATTGTATTGAGTACTGTCGCAGTCAACTCGCATAGATGATTCAGTGCGATGGTCATAACTTACCGCACAACGACATACTTAATTTTTTGTTTTGTTTATCTATTTCCGGTCCCACGAGCATTGTACTTCATCAAAATCCTCCATGTATAACCTTTTTTACAACCGTTCTCTTTTTTTAGGAAAACAGCCGGACTCCATCCTGCCGTGGGATTTTATTAAATTCAAACATAAGTTACATCATTGACAAGTTTCTCTAAAATAAAGCTAGGGGGCTCATCGATCCAATTATAAGAAATTTTGTCTAGAAAATAGGACCTAGCAAGTTCATGCGCAGCTCTGTTTGCTTCCCTCGGACAATGTTGAAATAAGACAAAACCAATCATAGATGCCTCATCAATACAGTCAGCCAATAGTAGAAGATTCACCCCACCAAGCTTCTCCTCCATTGCATGTATCAACGATCTCCATAGAATCCAATTCGGCCACCACATTGCTACATCCTAGGCGATTAGCCAAAGCTAAACCTTCTCTCATGGAGATTGCTTCAACAGCTGCTGGTGATGCTGCATTTGGAATATACAGTGTCGAAGTCACAATGAAACGACCGTCCTTGTCTCTAGCGATGGCTCATGTAGCCCCCGAGAAACTTTCATAATGAAATGAACCATCGACATTTATTTTTATCTATCGAGGGTCTGGTCTAGTTCATTTGACGTGCGCAGGTACATTGACATGGAGTAGCTTTGTTCCCATTAGCAGCAATTGATAGGATAGACATGCGACAATTTAAAATCGGAGGGAGCGGTTCATCGCGGGTGCGCCGCCGCCTAACCCACCATAAATACCAACATGCAATAATAACCACTTCCTTTAGGCCTAGACTAGAGAACCCTGGTAGATTGTTGCTCGGTTGAGTGATTAAAGATTCCAATACCACAGAACCTGATCGATCAACACCACTGGACATTTAAATAGCAAGTGTAGGATATCTTCAGCAGCTAAGGAGCAGACATGAAATTCACCACTAGTACCGATGTGTCTGTTCAGTAGAATAGATTTTAAAGTAATTATTCCATATAGAGCACGCCAGGCAAAGATTTTGATTTTACTAGGGATCCTTAGCTTCCATACTAATTTCCAAATAGGTTTGCTAGCTGACGAGCCTGGCAGGGATAGCTGTGCCGAGGAACCAAAACGGTGTTGCTCCTGTAGGTGGTAAGCCAACTTGACTGTAAACCTGCCGTGTTTAGTATATTGCCATGCAACAAAATCTTCAAACCCCTGGCTATTTAGCGGTATCCGAAGGATCCGATTAACATCCACTAAACAAAAAAGGCTGTGGAGGAGCTGCTCATCCCATAATCCATTAACTGGAATAATTAACTAAGAGACTTTGGTTAACACCGAATTACCTCTAGGCGTGATCATCTTCCCATCAGTGCTTCAGGGAACCCATGGGTCGCTATAGATGTTAATCTTTTCTACATTACCCACTCTCCAAATATAGCCCGCGTTTGAAATTCGTCAGCCCTGCAAGAATAATCTGCCAAGTAAACGATGATCCTGTCTTCAGTCCAGCTTGCAAGATGTCTCCTTGTGGGTAGTATTTGGCATTTAACACTCTAGCACATAGAGACTCCGGATCAGAAATAAGCCTCCACACTTGTTTAGCCAACATGGCCAAATTAAAAGAGTGAAAATCTTGGAAGTCCATGTCACCTTCCCTCTTAGGATAGCACATTTTCCACCAAACCAGCAAATGCATTTTTTGCAACCGTTCCCAATGATTCATATTTTGATTCTGCACGAATCTCTAATGACCAGTCAGTGGCAACGAATTCCGAGCAGACTGACGCTCGGGTGCCGCAAATCTATGTCCCCGTAGCTATATTGTCCATACTTCCATCCAGGTATGAGCATTAATCACATATTTTGCGCAATTCCGCCGATTTATTAGTAACCATCAATAGGAGTACAAATTTTTTTAAAGTAATAAAAATTACAAACAGGTTAATGGACCACCTAGCAACGACTATAAACATTAGCATGAGATGAATACGCGTCATCGTCCTCGCCCCTCCATCACCGGAGCCTAGAAAATCTTGTTGTAGCATATAGAAGGGATGTCGTCCTGCTAAGCCTCCAAAGTACCATCATACTAGAGTAGCAACAATTGCTAATGATGACATCTGTAAATCAGAAGATACTGACTTGAATTCACACCTGCGAACCCGAAAATGAACCAGGTCCTAGGAGATCCGCCAGCGCTAAATGCACCACCGGAGCGAGAGTAAGGTGGGAGGATCTTAGTATGATTTCAAGTAGCCGCCGCCTCAACAACATGAGAAAAACACTTAAAAGGACCTAAACAAAAAACGAGAAACCTCCCACCAGCGAAGCACCGTGATCTGCGAGACCTTCAAGGCCCCGAGGCCACCGAAGGCGGAGCATACCGGCGGTGTCGCCGGTGGTACTACCGAACCAAGATGAGTTTTAACGCCGCCTCCCAATCGCCTTCTATCCCTCATACCGGTTGGATGATTGGGTGGCCCTTAATAACAGTATAAATATGCCAACATTAATCACATAAATATGCCAACATGCCTTTCCATTAAACCAGAAACATAGTATAAATCTAAAAACGAAGCCTACCTAAATGTTCCATTATTATCATCCATGCACACCGTTATCGGCATAGACAATCTGAATCTACCTTTCCATGAATATAGTGTGAAGTGGTTGTTGTTTTAGCGCATGGTGTTAACTCCGCTCGAGAGTGAAAATCACTACAAGCTAAATGATGTAACAACCATCCCATATCTACACATATTAAATTACTAATTAATACAAGTACACCATTTTTATTTAAGCACAGCTTAAATCTAGACTCGCAAAGTTTTTATTGATAAACCTAGGTTTTTTATTGGACGTGATGAGCTTTGGTCATTAGCTGAAGCGAGAATAAGCATGTTGCGAAGATAAAATGCACTCCTTGGATGCACGAATCATTAACTACATATGCATACTACTACGACTGAGGCTTAACTATCATATTGTGTATTCATATTATGATATGACATATGCTCTTTCCATATTAAGAAACAAATGTGTAGAGGAAATATACAATTTACACTTGCACACATCATTAATACCAGTTGCCCTCTAGTACCAACATGGAAAATATACGAAATTTGGAGGTCGCTTGAAAACATTACTATCCTAGACGAAACTATAGTTTTATATCCGTAGAACAAAATAGAAGAGCTCGATCTTTTTTTTGAGAAACACAACAATCGAAGACGCTCACAACACGTACATGCACCCACCCCTATGAACGCACACACGCACACCCTACCCCTATGAGCACCTCCGAGAAACTGAGTCGGCGAATCGGGTCTTGAGATTGACGAAGTCACCAAGGGCGCATCGCTGTCGACGGAAACGTCGCCTCCCACTGAAAGAACATTCCGCATTTTATTGACCACACAGTGTCAAACCTGGGGTTTGAACTCTGGTGGGCTGGGGGTATAACCACCCTCCTAACCATCCAACCACAAGTTGGTTTGCCTATAATGGTCCTTTTCTTGGTACCAATACCACACATAGAACATTATGTATTAGGACTATGCAAGGACAATGGGTGATCTATGATCCTCGTAACTTTTTTTCTGCTTGTTGATAGCATCACGATCTAGTAAGTCATGATAGAGAGATTACATACTAAATGATACCATGACATCGACCACTAATTGATTATCAAAACTGCATTCTACAGAATTAATACGTTATCATCTAGTATATATTCCTTTTGGTTCAAAGCCACATTTGCAATGACAGGAAAGCGAAAATTCTATTCTATTAATATTTCATTGAGCTTCTAGAGCAAATAAAAATTAATCGAGGAAAATAAAAATCCCACAAACCGAGTTATTTATCACATGAGAGCCATAGGAGCCATTCTGCTTTGCATAGATGGAAGAATCTATTAATTTAGAAAAGGATCGTTATCCTACATAAAAAGAAAAGAGGCATTTCGTTTAATGGCAAAAATGTTATTGAAAGGGTTATCGCAAAACCGACAAACTCAGAGCAGTAGAGGTCTCGAAAGTAGATAGGAGCATAGCAGCATAATTCAAGCTAACGCATCTCTTCGGTCAAAGGTCTTCTCACGCAATGAACATAAAAACCTTACAATTGATTTCTATTACTGCATGTCACCCACTCGCTCTTAATATGACATCTTATTCTAGAAGGATTTTTTGTAATTCTTAACATATAGTACTCACAATGGCTTTTTCATATTCTGAAATTATGTCACACCAATTACATCTTCTAAATCTTCCACACTAACAATCCACCATTCTAAAAAAACTAACAATCCATCCTTCTCCCCAAAATGATATTTAGGTAAATAACCAAATATATCACTAGGGCTAAGGGTCAATTTGGTTACTCGTAACTCTTCAAGGAGAGCAATGTTGTTCGCATATGTTAGAAAAAGTTCATATATTTTATGGGAAATAACCAAAAGAAAAATGAATAGGAAAAGTAAACAAAATAATTATAACTAAACATGAATAAAAATAAAAATAGAAAGGAAAAAATCATGTACATACGACAGAAAAAATAATAAAAAGGAGAATGAAGGGTGAAAGAATACATTTATAATAAACAAAAAAGGAAAAATTAGAGAGGAAAAGGAGACGACAAAAAATGGAAAATAGAAACAATCAAAATGGAAAAATGAAAGAAAAAATGTTATCCTGAGAAAGGCAATATTTAAACCCCGTTTAGACGATGGCTTGCTTGTGCATGGGTTGCATGAAAAAAGCAATTGACGTTGAGATGATGTTTTGTGGATGTTGTCTTTTTTTTCAGGGAAATTGACCAATATCGACTTTCAAGATGTTGAAACGAATTATAATGTGTTGAGTGGGCTTATTGGTCTTATAGGATTTGAATTGAATTTGGGGATCCGAATTATAATAATTTTATCTTCCTAAAGTCACTTTAAATTATAGGGATTTCTATTTTCGTGCCCCTGGTTCGTTAGTTGTACTCAGTTTTTCCCAGTCGCTTAACTTTTCCTACTTTTTGCCCATATTCTAGAGAGCGAAACTCTCCCACGGTCTGAAACTTGGTGTCCGTCAGCCTTGTCGTTACGTGCTATCAAGTGGGGCCGCGTTTAGTCGGGTCCCGTAGTGGACCCTCGCTGTTATGTGCTAACAAGTGGGACCGGTTGGTCAGGTACGCGTAATACGTCCAATTTACATCACCATTCTATATCATAATTTACCTCTATTCATTAATATTTGTATTATTATGAGGTATTACCTATGGCTTTTCATCTGTTTATGCATGTTGGATGATTCTTGGAGGATGGACTGCCAGAGTCTGAATTCTGATGGAAAAGAAGGCGTTTCGGTGCAATTTCACGAAGATCAGAAAAATACCAGAAAAATATGGAAACATATTATTTTACCAGAAGACGAAGGAAGCCAGAAGGAGGGACGAAGTGGGGCCTCAGGGGGCCCACACCCCCTAGGCGTGGGCCCACCTAACCCCGCGCCTAGGGTAGATGTGGCCCACCTGCTTGGCCTACGACTCCGCCCCTTCGCCTATATCTTCCCTTCAAAACCCTAAGACCTAGGGAGCAACCACAGATAGATTTCCGCCACCTCTGGGGGCGGAAAACACCGAGAGAGAAAGATCTCTCCGGCAGATAGATTTCTACCGGGGGAATTCCTTCCCATAGAGGGAGAACATCGCCATCAACACCGTCATCAAGCTAGGCTTTATGGGGATCATCATCATCATCCACACCATCATCTCCACCAGCACCATCATCACCAGTCCTTCCCGTTGTAACAATTGCGTTGGATATTGCTTTAGTTCTTAGGGGAAACTTTCCCGGTGTTGATTACTATTGTAGTTGATGCTTGTGAGTGGAACCATTGGATTATTGTTTATGTTTAGATTGTTATCCATTATCATATCATCTTTGATCTTGATCCATATGATGTCGTGTGAGTAGTTCGTTTAGTTCTTGAGGACATGGGAGAAGTCATGTTGTTAGTAGTGAATCTGTGATGAGTTATTATTTAATGGTTTAGTATTTAAGTTGTGGTGCTATTCTTCTAGTGTTGTTATGTGAACATCGACTACATGATACTTCATCATTTATGGGCCTAGGGGAATGCATTGTGTATTTGGCTACTAATCACAGGGTTGCCGGAGTGAAAGAAACCTGAACCTCCGTTAGGACACCTTTGCACAAGGGAGCGTAGGATCTTAGAGATTTAAGGTTGTGGTTAGATTTATATCTTAATTACTTTCCTGTAGTTAGAGAGGTTTGTAGGGGGTTTAATCATAGATATTTATTAGTCCTAGGAAGGGCGGTATGTTAGCACAGGTTCACCCACACAACACTTACAAACACCAGCGAAGAGTACTCAGCTATTTGAAGCGAAAGCACTTGACAGAATTCCCATGTGTCCTCGAGAACGTTTGGTCCTTATAAGTATTTCCACCGGCTTGTCCTTTGCTAAGAAAGGATTGGGCCACTTGCTCCGTTTGTTCGTTACTTCTGTTACTTGCTCCTTGTTTTGTTGCCTTGTCAGAAAACCACTAAAAATCCGTTTGCTAAGTATTCACAGGGATTTCCTGCTCCACACCACTGTTCAGCACCTTCTGCTCCTCGTTGGGATTGACACTCCTATTTATCGAAAGTACCATAATACACCCCCTATACTTATGGGTCATCAAGACTATTTTCTAGCGCCGTTACCGGGGAGTGAAGCGCTATTGAAGAGTGGAACTAGTAAGGGAAACTTTCGCTATTGAAGATACCTACAAGTATTGTTAATCGTGTTATGGATAATTATTATTTTGGGGATGGAACTGTCCATCCCGGTGATCACTTTCTTTTTATCCATGAATTATGCGGGTTGTTTAAGTGTGCAGGTATCACAACTGAACGGGTGAAAAAGAAGTTACTCTACATATCCTTGAAAGGGAGAGCTGAAAAATGGTATAAGCTGCCGAAGAATGGACAATCCATGGAATGGGAGGAGATGTCATCTCTCTTTTACTCTAAATTTTATCCTCCCAGTGAGATTCATAAGGATGGAAATATTATATATAACTTTTGGCCTCTTGATGGAGAGAGTACAGCTCAAGCTTGGGGAGATTGAAGTTACTAATGCTTAAATATCTTATTCATGAACTCCCTAACAATATTATTCTCAATAACTTTTATGCTAGGCTTTCTCTTCATGATAATGATTTACTAGATGCTTCTTGTGCTGGATCATTTACACGTATGAAGGAAGAAGCTAAATGGGATCTACTAGACCGTATTCAAGAAAACACTAAAGCTTGGGGGAATGAGAAAGGAAGAAAGTCAGGTATAAACTACGATTATGAATGCAATAAATCCTTTATGGGAACTGATAGCTTCCGTGATATTAGTAATGAGTTTGGTCTTGATTCCCAAAGTATTGCCAACTGTTTTAAGGCCTTTGCCTCTTACATTGAAATTCCCAAATAGAAGTGGAATAAGTACCATGCTCCTTATAAAGATGTTGTTAGTCATGTTCCAGTTAGAAGTACTAAAGTTTGTACTACTAATCATATTGTGCCTGAACCTCATGTTGAGAAAATTCCTTTCCCAGCTAAGGTAAAGGAGTATTCTATGATTATTAGTGCAAACAACAAAGGTACAATAAAAACTATGGAGCCTGGTAAGCATTTGAGTGATGAACCTGTGGTAGCTATTGTGAAAGACACTGTCACTAGAAATATAGAGGATGAGCACATTGTATTATGTGAAGACGCTTCTAATATTATCTCTCATCCTAGCAAGGCTAGAAAATCTAGTGTTCCTGTTCTTTCTGTTAAAATTGGTGATCATTGTTACTATGGTTTATGTGATATTGGTGCTAGTTCTAGTGCTATTCCTTGTAAGTTTTACAGGGAAATTATGCATGAGATTGGTCCTTGTGAGCTTGAGGACATTGATGTGGTTATCCACCTTGATAATAAGGAGACCATTTGCCCCATTTGTATTGTAAGATATGTGGAGGTTCTTTGTGGTAAGATTAAGTATCCTGCTAATTTTCTAGTGCTTAATTCAACAGCTAGCAAAATTTGTCCCATAATTTTTGGTAGACCTTTCTTGAACACTTGTGGAGCTATTATTGATTATAAGAAGGAAAAAGTTTTAACTAAGTTTGATGGAGATTCTTATGAGTTTAATTTTTCCAAATTTGCTAAAGCTCCTTGTGAAAATAGCTTGCCTAATGAAGATTTCAGGATGGAACAACTTGCTTCTATTGATCCAGTCTATGACCTTGGACCTCTTTTTGGTGAATGTAAGTATGCTTATTTTGATAATAAAGTTGTTGCCAGTGACAGTTATATTGTCAACTTTATTCAAAGTGCTACTGAAAGTTATTATGAGAGAGGGAAACATGGTTTTATGCATCTCAATGATGTTAAGTTTCCCCGTTTTATGTTGAAAGCTTTGAAGTTGCATCTGTTTTGTCTTCCTATGCTTGTGTCCTTTTGTTTCAACAATTCGTTTTCTTATGATACCCCCATGCATAGGAAGTGGGTTAGACTCAAGTGTGTTGGTTATTTGCTTCTTGATGCTCTCTTTCACTTCAAATATATATATCCTATGTGAGCATCTTTGGAAGTTTCAAGCCTAACTTAATGGCATTAAAGAAAAGTACTTGTTGGGAGATAACCCAAGAGTTTTGTCGAGTCTTGGAATTTATTACCTCTGTAATAACCGCTCCTTATCCTTTTTGTTTTGGTTTTCTTTGTGTCAAGTTCAACTACTTTTGTGAAGCAGAGGAGTTGTGAAAAGTGGCTGTCCTGGGACAGATTTTTGTGCTGCATTGTAAAAATTTGTGAGGAAGCTTGAAAGGATCGTATGGGCACCTAGAGGAGGGGGGTGAATAGGTGCTACTTCAAATTTTATTCTTTTTCAAATTAGGGTTTGACAAGAAAGGTAAATTCTCTAGAATATGCAACTATGGTGAATTTACGTATATGTCAACCTAGCACAAGCTAACACAACACTAAGCAAGAACAAGTAAGTAAAGTGCGGTGAAGGATAGAAGTAACCAAAGGAGTGGACGCAGAGACACAAGGATTTGTTTCCCGTAGTTCCTTCCTTTTGAGGGGAAGTACGTCTACGTTTGGAGAGGGGGTGTTTCAAACCATCAACGCCACGAGAGGCCTCCCTTGTTCTCCGATGAACCTCACCCCAACGGGCTCGATCCACCTTCCACTATATCGGCAACCTTCGAGGTGGAAGCCGGCACCTTTACAACAAGTTCGGGGCACACATACACAACTTAATTGGAGGCTCCCAAATGCAAGCAAGCTGTCAAGACAAATCAAAGACAAGATTGTAAGAACCAAATCAAAGTTAGGGTTTCCAATGAAATACTAGAGCTTGGGGGCCCTCAAGTGAATGAGGGGGAAATGAAGATCTCTCTTGGTGAAGATGTAGATCAAGGCCTTCTCCTTCGAATATCCAAAGATCAATGACTTTGGATGGTTGGATGAAGAGATCTTGTAGATTTGGTGGCTCTAATGGGGTTGGTGTTCTTGAGAAGCTCGAGCAGCTGGAGGAAGAAGATAAGGGTCCCTTTTTATAGGCAACCCCCTCCACGAACCGTTTTCTGACCATTGTAGCAGAATCAGATCGGAGACTCCGGTCTACACCGGAGACTCCGGCCAATCTCCGGACCAGCCTCCGAACCGCCCATCTGAATGACCCAGGACAATCTTGGCCCAGCAACACCGGAGACTCCGATCTTCCAACACCGGAGACTCTGGACTAAACAAGGTCCGGAGACTTTGGAGTATCCTCCGGTGCAGGCTCCGGACCCCTAGTAAGAATGTCCCAGCCCAGATCCTGGAGACCCCACCGGAGACAAGTCCTGAAACTCCGGACCACACCGGAGACTCCGGTCTTGGATGACCGGAGACTCCGGTCTAGAGTTTCCAGAAATGTGTCAAATGAGTGTGGACTTTTCCCAAGTGTGAGGGTGCTTTTCACTTATCATAATATCAACCTGTGGACAGTGACAAACTGTAAAATGATCTACTTGTTGTTACCGAACACCAAAAGTGATTATGACAGTAAATGCCCTTTCAAGAAGCTGAGTACTTTGGATGGAGCTTCATTTTTCTGATCTTGTTCTCCAAGTTGTTATCCAACTTTCATCAGTTCTGCACTTTTTGATTTGATCAACAGAAGGTCTTCAGAAAAATCAATATTTACCTACTGGTCAGTTTTGACAGATTTCTCCCATCATTTGCATTTGCCTCTTACAAAAGCTTTTGTTTTGATGGGTTTTCAGTTGAAGTGTGTACCAAAGGTTTATTTTTTTGCTTAATCTAATGTTGTCTTTGAGTTTGTGCAAGGGTTTTGTAAAAAGGAAATTCTCTGGAAAAAGAGAGAAGGAATCTGCAGAGTTCGTCTTTGAATAGGTAAAAGTGGTGAAAACAGAAGGTTCGTGAAACCCCAATCTTTTTATAGTTTTGATGTTTTTAATACATAAGGGAAGTTGCGAGACGAAACTGAAGAGAAAACGGAGCCCGGGGTGGACAGACCCACCCCAGGCGTGGGCCTAGCCTAGCTGCGCCTGAGGGGGGACTCCGTCTCCGCTTTGTTTCCGTGTCAAAACCTTCCTTATGCCTTGAAACTTCATAATATATAACCCCCTGGATCCCCCGAGGTTCGTGAATCGTGTTCTCGTCGTGTTTTCGTTTCGATCTGTTTCTGTTTGGAAATCTTCTCAAATTTAGAGCACCATGGCCTCCGCCAACGACAAAGGCAAGAAGCCCGAGGAAGAAGAACCTCAAGTCCCCAAGGAGGAGGAGATTTCGGTAGGGTATGAAGGTGACATGGAGGAGGACAAGCAACCGGACACTCACGCTACCGTCGCAAGCATTGGAGTGGTGGCAACACCTATCAAGCCTAAGAGGACAGCACGGATGTCCACAGGAGGGAAACCTCCACGTCTCTTCTACAATCCACGGTCATCTCCTCCACGTAAAAAGAGACCCTTCCATACACTTATGCATGAATATAAATATCAACATGTGCCCAAAGGGAATTTGCCCTCGGTTTGGGATATGCCTTGTTCTAACAATGCAGAGAAGGATCATGCTAAGGATGAAGAGTGGGGAAAGAATAACAAGAACTGGGATTCTCAGACTGACATGATCATGAACCGTATAGATCAAAACTCTGAGCTAATCCGTACTCTTACTTTTGAGTTTGAGGAGTTGAGAAAACTTATTGAGGATCTTATCAAAAGAACACCACCACCACCGAAGGAGTAATTCGTCATCAGGTTTGGCATCCCCTTGGCTTGTTCCAAGCTTGGGGGAGTGTCGTGGTATCACCACCATTATCTTTTATCTTTTACCTTTTTAGTGGACTCATATCCGTGGCAGAGAGGTTATCTTATAGTTTGGTTTGCATGTGGAAGTATCTCTCCTTTAGTTGATTATCTATGTATCCCTTGGTGTGAGTGCCTTTATTGGAATATTAATGAGAAGTCTCAGCTTTTACTTTTTGCACTTGTTATTTTTAGTTTGCAATCTCTATTATATGATGGATCTTGTTCATCAGTATTGGCACCACATTGGGATCATCAAGTGGATCTAAATTGGTTTTGGCAAACCGAGTTCTGGTTAGTGGCATTAGTTTGAAAAAAAAAGAAAGAAAGAAAGAAAAAGCTTACAGGTATTTTGTATCATTTGTTTTCTTTCTTGTTGGCTCATAAGCTTAGTATTATTTATTTAAGATTCTTTTGTGTTTTGAAGGAAGATTGCATGTTGGGCTTCATTACTTGTATGTTTGCTTGTTTCTTTCAACTCTCTTGCTTGCTACCCAGCCTTGCTAGCCAAAAACCTGTTTTGAGAAGGCATACTTCTCATGTTTCCAAAATCCTTTGAACCCAAAACTTTTGCTACTTGTGTCCAACATATCTACCTAGTACTTTTGCTACTCCAAGCAAATTCTCAAGATTCATCTACCTTTTGAATTAAAAAGTATTTTGTTATGAGAAAACTAGTTAGTAAAGCTCTCACGAACTTGATGGCACACTTTGTTACTTGCCCATAATAGACTTGAACCATTGTGAACATCGAAGTTGTATATGCTTGCATCTATATGTTAGAATTAGCAGAATCGTGCTGTCACTGGGAACGTTTTCAACATTACACTTGTACTCTGTACACAGTAGATATCGTGCTCTTTTGTCTATGGATGTCAATGGTGTGAAATAAAGAGGAAACTTGTAAGTCCATGGAGTTTGTATCCTGTGTTAGAGGAAACTTGTAAGCCTGGGCCGCTAGCCTAAGCCATGCTCAATCATGGTGGAAACTTGCAGCATCACCATAGTGAGTCATCTATGAAGCATCCTCAATAAAAATCTATACACATAGTAAATAAAAAGATCAATGAGATGCTCATTGTCTGCTTGGCTTGTCATTTTGGTTATGGGAAAGCTCTTGTACCATGTGCAAGGGGTACCCCGTTGGCGGCTCTTAATGATATGCAAATACTTACAATGATAAGAACATACCTGCACCCAAAGTTGAGTATGCATGAGGAGTGGCCCTCATATTCAAGGGACATGATATTGCCAACTTATATTTCGTCAAGTATATACTCCATCTTTGTTCACTTTAACCTTAATCATCTCAAGATGCTTATGATAGGGGCAATGAGGGCTCAAAGCTAGTAAGTACCATAATCTTTTGGAAGCTCTTTATGACTTGTAATCCCTGCTACCCTCTAAGAAGGGACCTTTCTCCTAGTTACTAGTTGAGTCAGTAAACCTACTTCCTCTCTATCTCCAGCAAGATTTTGAGTTGTTGTGTTTCAAGCATTCATATGGTGATTTATTCAATCATGTTCTTCATCTTCCTTGTTTGCACAAAACTCTTATCTATTGAGTATTACTTTGAAAGCCTTCACTTGTGAAAAACCTTTTTGAGCAAAGAGTGTTCCTGTTTTGAAACTTCTACAAAAACCTTTTCGTGAAACTGTTTGTCAGGTGTTCTCTGACCAAGAACAAGTTTGCCAATTCCAATTATGATTTATATTTATGCATCTCTATTGTGACTGCTGTACTTGGTTGCAAGCTAAGTTATATAATGGTGAGTTGCTCTCTTCTATGAGTTGTGCAATGGTAAGTGTGATGCTTCTTGTTCGTATTCTTTTATCGACACTTCACTCCATAAAATTGTGGACATGTTTACTGAGCTCGGTATTCGCTTGGGGACAAACGAAGTCTAAGCTTGGGGGAGTTGATACGCCCAATTTGCATCACCATTCTATATCATAATTTACCTCTATTCATTGATATTTGTCTTATTATGAGGTATTACTTATGGCTTTTCATCTGTTTATGCATGTTGGATGATTCTCTGAGGATGGACTGTCGGAGTCTGGATTCTGATGGAAAAGAAGGCGTTTCGGTGCAATTTCACGAAGATCAGAAAAATACCAGAAAAATATGGAAACATATTATTTTACTAGAAGACGAAGGAAGCCAGAAGGAGGGACGAAGTGGGGCCTCAGGGGGCCCACACCCCCTATGCGCGGGCCCACCTAACCCCGCGCCTATGGCAAGTGTGGCCCACCTGCCCGGCCTCCGACTCCGCCCCTTCGCCTATATCTTCCCTTCGAAACCCTAAGGCTCAGGGAGCGACCACAGATAGATTTCCGCCACCTCTAGGGGGCGGAAAACACCGAGAGAGAAAGATCTCTTCGGTAGACAGATTTCTGCCAAGGGAATTCCTTCCTTGAGAGGGGATACCGTCGCCATCAACACCGTCATCAAGCTACACTTCATCGGGATCATCATCATCATCCACACCATCATCTCCACCAGCACCATTATCACCACTCCGTCCCGCTGTAACAATTGCGTTGGATATTGCTTTAGTTCTTAGGGGAAACTTTCCTGGTGTTAATTACTATTGTAGTTGATGCTTGTGAGTGGAACCATTGGATTATTGTTTATGTTCAGATTGTTATCCATTATCATATCATCTTTGATCTTGATCCATATGATGTCTTATGAGTAGTTCATTTAGTTCTTGAGGACATGGGAGAAGTCATGTTGTTAGTAGTGAATCTGTGATGAGTTATTATTCAATGGTTTAGTATTTAAGTTGTGGTGCTATTCTTCTAGGTGTCATGTGAACGTTGACTACATGATACTTCACCATTTATGGTCCTAGGGGAATGCATTGTGTATTTGGCTACTAATCATGGGTTGCTTGAGTGTAAACCCGAACCCTGTAGGACACCTTTGCACAAGGGAGCGTAAGATCTCAGAGTTTAAGGCTATGGTTAGATTTATATCTTAATTACTTTCCTGTAGTTACGGATGTTTGCAGGAGGTTTAATGACAAGTATGTATTATTCCTAGGAAGGGCGGTATGTTAGCACATGTTCACCCACACAACACTTACAAACACCAGCGAAGAGTACTCAGCTATTTGAAGCGAAAGCACTTGACAGAATTCCCATTTGTCCTTGAGAACGTTTGGTCCTTATAAGTATTTCCACCGGCTTGTCCTTTGCTAAAAAAGGATTGGGCCACTTGCTATGTTTGTTCGTTACTTCTGTTACTTGCTCTTTGTTTTGTTGCCTTGTCAGAAAACCACTAAAAATACGTTTGCTAAGTATTCACAGGGATTTCCTGCTCCACACCACTATTCAGCATCTTTTGCTCCTCGTTAGGATCTACACTCCTATTTATTGAAAGTACTACGATACACCCCCTATACTTTTGGGTCATCTACGCGTTATGCTAACATGTGGGGTCGTGCCATGTTGGACTTCGTGGGGCCGACTTGTTGGGAACGTGTTATGGGGGACGTGGTGTGGGACCATGTGGGGCGCGTTTGGTAGTTACGTGCGTCCTATCATCTAAATTGGAAGTATCTTTTTATTTTTATTTTTATGATTGGCCTTTTTAAGAGCCTTTTCCCATTTATCTCGCTAACAGTTGTGTTTTTGCCAAAAAGGTAGCGAATCTAGAGCAGCTTCTCTCTTTATTCATGGTTCCTTTTTGCCCTCGTTTTTTCCAGTCTGGTAGCAAATCCAGAGCAGCAAATCTAACCAGCACCATAAATACATATAGTAAACAGAGCAGATGTAGATAAAGCAGCTAATATAGGATATATATATAATACGATACTTAAACAAGGTTCGACAATTAGGCTGCTCAGCAGCAGCAACGGACAAGTTTAACACAAACAATACAAACGAAGCTGCTTTACAGCAGCAGCAACACAAGATCAGTGGCCCCTCATGGACTCCGCTAGGAGGGTCTCCGCCTCCTCCCTCTGGCACTTCCTTCACTTCTTGCTGCCCAGTCCCTTGACCTTGGGCGCCTTGGGCTTGATCGGGGGCATGCGACCCTCCTCGATGGCCGCCTTCTGGAGGTTGTGGAGGTGAAAACTGAGCGCCTGATGCTTGGCTCTGAAGCCGCAGGTCTTCACATCCTCGGCATGCTTCCCGAGGGAGTTGAAGTCGGTGACGAGGTTCCTGGTCTAGAAGGGGCACCTGTAGTCATCGCCGGCAAAGAAGTTGTCGTGCTGGCCAGACTTCAGCCTCCTCAGCACCTGACGAGTCTTGGTGTCCATGGACTCGTTGTCGCTGCAGACGTCGCTGTTATCCACCTGTTGGAAAAACAGTAGAGTGCAATAAGGACACGATTGAGATACCTTGATTATCGGGATTGATTACTTGAATAAATTAACCGATTAAGATCCCCTGATTATTCCCCAATCCCCAAATCTCAAACCAAATCGAATACTAATCCCAACTATAGATCGGCGCAAGTACTAACTAGGGAATCCCTTAACTGCAACTCGAAGGAAAAACAAAATAGGATTGAAAAACGAACAGGGGCATTCATCGAAATACGAGATCTAACACAAGAGAATTAGCT
The DNA here is from genome assembly GCA_023614405.1 of Avena insularis. Lineage (NCBI taxonomy): Eukaryota > Viridiplantae > Streptophyta > Magnoliopsida > Poales > Poaceae > Avena > Avena insularis. Next base: position 319,252,831 of record CM042691.1, read on the forward strand.
ACTGTAAAAATACATAGCATCAAACGATTGAAAATACAAACAGTCGAACCCTAATAACACACGATCTAGCATCCAACGATGGGAATGGAGGAAAAAAAGGAACGAGAGAAAACTCTAGTTACCTCCGACCATGGGTTGGCGATGCTGGAGTCATAGGGGTTCTCCGGCCTGATGTTATCCTCCTCCTAGTAGGGGTCCTAGCCATGCGGGATCTGCCCGAGATCGGTGGGGTCCTCCTCGCCGGTGGCTACGACAGAAGCGGGGACGGGGGCTGCCTTCGTTGCCTCGACGGGGTCCTATACAGGGATGGGGGCCTCCTCGCCGGCGGCCTTGGAGGCGATGATGTCCACCGCATCGTTCTTCTCCATCGTCAGCATGGTTGGGGTTTTCTTGGGGGTTTGTAGATGGTGATGGGACAGTGGAGATGGTTGTGTGAGTGAGTGAGCAAGTGGGTGATGAGCGAGAGTGAGGAGACCTATATAAAGGTGAAGGGAGGAGACATTTCGTTGCACCACCGTGCACCGCATAACCGCGTACACTACTGCACCGTGCACGGCCACACGCGTCCGATACAGCCCCGTGCACCGCGACACGCGTACCGTGTGTCACGTTTTTTCCCTCGTGTCTAACCCTAGCACTTAGTTGTGCCCAGTTATACCATCGAGTGTAATACTAGCAGTTTGGTTGTACCCAGTTTTTCCCTCAGTACTAACACTTTCGTATGCAATATACTCACTTTTACCCTCAGGTGGCTGGTCAATGGAGAGTCAACAAATGGGTTTTATCTAGCTAAGTCATTTTATGCACAATAAATTCAAAAAGATCAAAACATAGTGACATCTACCCAGAGAGTCTTATTATGTGACCTTTCACCATAAGAAATGTATATAAATCAAGTTTTAACCTAAATCAGCGCTTCTCAAATCACCTACTATCTATGAAGGTTCATGGCTTTCTACTCAGGCCTCTTCCCAAAAACATCCCTCCCAAAACATAGGTTGTCTAAATGAGGCAATAATTGTTGAGCTGATGTATATTTTAATTGCAAATAGTTTGATGTATGCCAAGATGTATTTTATTGTATAAAAGAAGCATTTTCCATTTTTAATTCTCTTTCTGTTTTATATTATAATCCCTTTGTCAGTTTTGCTCTTGGTTTTTAAGTTCTACTCAGTTTTTTCCTTGGCTTTTAAGTTCTACTCAGTTTTCCCCTCTCTCTTAGTCACAAACTCTCACACGTGTGCTTATCTTGGCTGCTACACTATGATTGGTCGAGACAGTTGTCATGCGATTGTGCCCACCAACCGTTGATCCTCTCTGATCTAGAGGACAGGATAACCCCTATATCTATCGGGGCACCCCTCTATCCATACAAAATAACGAGTTTGCCACCGGTACTTTAACTCCATAAATAAATGGTTTTGAATATAATTTGAAGGGAAAGTGTTCAAAGGTGTATAATTTTCGTATATGCAAGTTTATGCATTATATTTCACTCCATGAAAATGATAAATGACCAGGATTTTATTAGCACAACATTATCATTTCCTAAGTGCAATTTCAAAGAGTTCAAAGGTGTATAATTTTTGCCATATGCAAGTTTATGCATTACATTCTATAAAAATGAAAATCTCTCAAGGATTTCTTAGCACAACATTATCATGTCCTAAGTGTGATTTCGTATATGCAAGTTTATGCATTACGTTCCACTCTATGAAAATGGGGATAAAATGATAATCTCTTAAAATTTTGTTAGCACGTCATTATCACATATTAAGTGTGATTTCACAGTGTTCAAAGGTTTATAAATTTTTATACGCAAGTTTATGCATTATATTTCACTCCATGAAAATGATAAATGATCAGATTTTATTAGCACAACATTATCATGTCCTAAGTGCGATTTCAAAGAGTTCAAAGGTGTATAACTTTTGTATATGCATGAGGCATAAAGATTTTGTTGGAGATATGCCCAAGAGGCAATAATAAAGTGGTTATTATCATATCTTCATACTTATGGTAAATGTTTACATACCATGCTATAATTGTATTAACAGGAAACATTAATACTTGTGTGATTTGTAAACATAAAAGAGTCCCTAGTAAAGCCTCTTGTTAAACTAGCTTGTTGGTTAATATATGATCATGGTTTCCTGATCATGAACATAGAGATGTTATTAACATTGGGTCATATCATTAGGAGAATGATGTGATGGGCATACTCCTATAGTTAAGCGTAGCATAAAGATCAAGTCATTTAATATAGTTCATTTGCTATAAGCTTTCTGATACATAGTAACCTAATTCCTTCGACCATGAGATCATGTTAATCACCATCACCGGAAGGATGCTTTGATGACATCAAACACCACACCGTAACTGGGTGGCTATAAAGGTGGCATTGAGTGTTTGGAAAGTATGGGTTGAGGCACATGGATCAAGAGTGGGATTTGTCCATCCATATGACGGATAGATATACTCTAGGCCCTCTCGGTGGAATGTCATCCAATTAGCTTCCAAGCATGTGACTGCCTCACAAGGGATCACATATCATGGGAACGAGAAAAGAGTACTTATCGGTAACGAGGTTGAACTAGGTATGCAGAGATACCAATGATCATAACCTCGGATAAGTAAACTATCGTGAGACAAAGGGAAATTGGTATCGTATGTAAGTGGTTCATTCGATCACAAAGTAATCGTAGAAATATGTGGGAGCCATATGAATTTCCAGATTCCTCTATTGGTTATTGATCGGAGAAGTGTCTCGATCATGTCCGCATAATTCACGAACCGTAGGGAGACACACTTAAGGATTCGATGTTGTTGAGTAGTTATGGAATGATGAGTAAGATACCGAATGTTGTTCGGAGTCTCGGATGGGATCCGGGATATCACGAGGAGATCCGGAATGGTCCGGAGAATAAGATTCATATAAGGAAAGTCTTGTTTCAGAGTTGGGGAATGATTCCGGTGTTTTCATCAAGAATGTTCTAGAAGGTTCTGGAATGTCCGACACTCTGAAGGGGAAGGGTACATGAATGTGTTATATCAAGTTGGTATGATTGCATCATGTACTAAGTGTCATCGCTGAACAAAATAGAGGATTTAATCAAATCCTTGTTTGAAAAGTCAAACGCCAATTTGAAAGTCAAACGGCTATTTTTTGGGAAGTGGAGAGGGAGGTGGAAACCGAGTTGGGGAGGAGTCCCTCCTCCACCGCCGGCCCACTTGGGATCCGAGTTGGGAAGGGATTCCCCTCCCCTTGGCCGGCGCCTCCCTCCTATAAGAGGAGGGGCAGGGCTCCCCTCCTAGCACACAAGATTGCCCCCTCTAAACCTAACCCTAGCCGCCGCCGCCCACCATAGCCGCCGCAGCCTAGGTTTTCTCCCCTAGCCGCCGACTTGGGCACCTCCAAGCCCTAGCCGCCGGCCCTAGCACCCCCTCCTTGGTGTGTCTAAACCCTAGAACACCGAGGGCTCTCTCATAGTCCACCATACTCGCTCCGGCTTAAGGCGAAGCCCTGCGACATCTCCCCTCTATTTCCGGTACCACGCCGTCGTGCTGCCGGGATCGTGAGGAGAGTGCTACAACCTCCGCTGCCTGCTGGAACAAGGGAGAGGAAGGTCTTCATCGAGTATTAACGTGTGACCGATCAAGGGAGCGCTTTAACGCAGGCTTTAGGAAGGATCGTCTACGCGATCTTGAGATCGGGAAGAGTACGACTACATCACCCACGAGAATCTGCTCTCGTTAGACACTTTGGAATCTTCGAGGGTGAGTTATTCCATCGACTTGTTGCTACAATCTAGTAGATAGATCTTGGCTTGTTTGTTTGTATGCGGTAGAAATTTTTTGTTTTCCATGCTATGAAACCCTACAGTGGTATCAGAGCCGTGTCTATATGTAGATTTGTTGCACGAGTAGAACACAATGGTCATTATGGGCGTTGATGCTTTTATTGTCGATTGCTTCTTGTGTACTTTGCATCTTGCGGGATGTTGGGATGAAGCGGCCCGGGCTAACCTTACATGACATCGTTCATGAGACTTGCTCCACGCTTGACATGCAACTTGTATTGCATAAGTGGCTTTATGGTGCCTGTTTCTCCTAGCATAGTTAAGATTCAATTTACAACGGGTGATTGTCAATACTAGTATCAATGTTGTGGTTCATGTTCGTAAGTTAGAACGACACTTATTGAAAGCCCCAAACCACGTAAAACATGCAAATAAAGTAGAGGCGTCTAACTTTGTTTTGTAGGGGTGTGCTGTGATGTGATATGGCCATGATTGTGATTATATTTGATGTATGCAATGTTCCTTATTGTAAGTTGGCAACCGGCAGGAGCCATATGGTTGTCTTTAAATTCTGTTAAGACCCGCGTGTCTATTCAAAGTAGTTGTAATAGTTGAAGCTGGTGGACGACAACCATGGAGCGGCGTCATTGACCTTGATGCAATGCCGGTGATGATGGAGATCATGTTCGTGCTTGAAGATGGAGATCGGAAGCACAAAGAAGAAAGGCCATATCATATCACATATTATGAATTGCATGTGATGTTAATCCTTTATGCATCTTGTATTGCTTAGTTAACGACGGTAGCATTATAAGATGATCCCTCAAGCACACAAATTTCAAGTTTTAAAGTGGTCATCCTTAGTAAGCACCGTTGCTAAAGCTCGTTGTTTCGAAGCACCATGTGATGATCGGGTGTGTTAGATTCTGCGAGTGTATACAACGTGAGCAAGCCATATTTGCTCATGCGGAAGCTAAGGTTTGATCTTGACGAGCCTAGCATGTACAGACATGGTCTCGGAACACGGATCACCGAAAGGTAAAGCATGAGTCATATAGTAGATATGATGAACATGTTGATTGTTCGCCATTGAAGCTACATCAACTCTCGTGATGATCGGTTTTGATGTGGTGGATTTGGTTCGTGTGATCACTAAAACAATGTGAGGGATATTGTTTTGAGTGGGAGTTCAATGGCAATATGATTAAAAGTTGAACACTATTTATCATAAATTAAATCAAAGTGAATTTGCATAGTTGTTGTAGTCATTGGCATCCGTTTACCACCTTGCGCTTAGTTATAATTGAGATGATAGAACTATAGAATTCTGGTTAGTTACTTTACGAACTGGTATCGTATTGTTTTGAAGTGTTAATCTAAAGTTTAAAAGTCCCATTGCAAACTTTCAGTAAGTTTCAATTACTCCGTGAAATTTAATAGTTGGTATTAAATCAAGAGTAACAATTCCAGTGTTAGTATATAAGTATCATGTTTATCTTCATGATTCTTGATATTCAAAGGATTGTCTTAATATCAAAGTTATCTAGGATCTGAAAGAGTTGTTTCAGAAACCATGATGTGTGGAAGATATTGTGATATCTTAAACGAAGTTTTGGTTGCAACATGATAGAGTATAATATGGCAAAATTCATGTTCTCATATTTGATGAGAATTTGCAAAAGGTTGGAGACACTAGTTGTCCTAAACCTCCAAAAGTTTTTGGAGAACAACATTATACTCGCGATTCACCGTTACAAGCTAAAATTAGCTTGATCATGGATAATTCCATGATAAGGGTGAATATTTGATGTAGGTAAAATGTTTACTACACCAAGAGATTACTAAAGAATGGAATTTGAAAGCACACCAAACATTTGATGATGGTGATCTACTTCAAAGTGCAAGTCCAAAGACATTTGTATTTAATTATACACGCTTTGGACTATGTGTCATATGTATGACTCCACTATTGATGTTGATAGATTCTTTCAAACAGAAAAGGAAATACTGAAAGAGAATCTCATAAATATATGGCAGAAAAGAAAAGACTAGAATTGTTCAGTTTAAGTATATAGATGGTATACATGTTATGGCTATATTCTTTGCTTATTAAACAATGTGGTTCTTAAGTATTTGATACTGAATTTGTTGGTGTGAATCGTCATACGAAACAACACAATTCATGAACTACAATGGCCTAAGTAACTAGCAAAAGAATATGTGATGATGTTCATCGAGAACAAATAAAGGGTTATTGTGTTGCTCGTTAAACATCAAAGCTTGCCTTCAAGATTTGTTTTATCAGGTATTATGAGAACAAAGGGTTGTCCAAATAATTGCCATAATCCATAAAAGATGGATGATTCACAAATCTCGTTGGAGAAATCACATCCATAAAACTAGTGCTAAAAATGTCGAAAGACAAATTGATTGAAAGATCGCTTAGGAAGTGACATCGCCGTTTAAATTATATTGGAAAGAAAACATGAAGAAACTCCATGTGGATGGAATTTTGGAGTCTTTGATTTTTGATCACATGATGCTTGTGAAACTTTCCTAGAGATAATTAAAACTTCGTTCATAGGCCAAAAAGGAACGAATGACTAGCTTATTGGAACTTGTACATAATGTTGTACGAAGTCCATTATGTGTAGTCATGAGCGATGGATTTCAACTTCATATGCTTTCTCCGAAAATTTGAGTGAATATATGAATATTTACTTAATAAGGATGAAGTATGAAACATTTGAAAAGTTCAAAGACTTTCAAGTTGAAGTGCAAAATCATTGTAACTAGAATATAAATAGTTTATGATAAGATCATAAAGGAAGATATTTGAGTTACAAGTTTAGCATAATACCTAAGATTTAAGGAATCGTTCCGTGGATTTGCATTTTTTCCGAAACACCATAAGAGTATGGAGCATTCGAGATATGTAATTAAACCTTGTTTGACATGGTAAGATCGAAGGTGTAATTCATATAACTGCCATTATATTTTAAAGATTAAAAGCTTTAGTGACTACCGTTTTTCCACTGAAAAGAGCTCCATCATAATCCGTTGAAATGACACCATATAAAGTTATGGTTTGGGATAAAACCCAAGTTGTCCTTTCTTAAACATTGGTATGCTATGCATAATAAAGATGTTTGCAACCAAAGTCGGATGAACCTATCTTTGTATGTTATTTCGAATAACTGTTAAGTAATCCTCCATAACATCGGAGACAAAAAGTGTTTGTCGCTTAGAACGTCAAGTTTCTTTGAGAAGGAATTTTTTCGTGAAAAGTTAAGTGGGAGGACAATAGAACTTTGATAAGATTAAAAGAACCTTAGCTATATGTGCAAAGTTGCGCGTCAAAAAGTGTTCCGAGGCAAAGAATAATGCTCATGGCTCACGTGCCTCAAAGGTTATGGTCACGGAGATCTAAGTTCCTATTGAAACAAGTAGGTCGGGTAAACAATCAAATACCAAGATTTGAGGGTTGAATCATTATTTGAGAATAATGAACGGACTACATGCAAAGAAGCGATGATGGGCCCTGACTCCGTAAAATGGTTTGAAGCCATAAAATCCGTGATAGTTCCATACACGAGAAATCAAGCTTTGAACTTGAAGGACCCTCGAGAAAGGTGTAAGACCTTACAGTTGTGTTTGGATCTATAAAGAAATAGACATGGATGTTTCGCATCTATGAAATAGTCGACATGTTGGGAAAGAGTTCACAACAATGTTCAAAGGTTGACTATGACAAGATTTGATTTTTCATAGCGATATTTAGTCTAGACGGATTAATGTAGCAACCACTACATATAAATTTGTTATGTGATAGTTGAATAAACAAAACAAGTTCTTCTAATAGAATTGTTACCTAGGACATGTGCGTAACACGGTCCATAGGGTTTTGTTAATTCAAAGGATGCTAAAAGCATATGCAAACTTCAATGGTTGAAGTGAGTATCGCAGAGTTGGAATCTTCAATATGACGAAACTGTTAAAAGAGTTTAATTTCATCAGAGACAATGAAGATGCTTGCATTTGCAAGAAATTAAGTAGGAGCGCTAAGACATGTTTCTAATACATTATGTGGAAGACATATTGTTGATTGGAAATGATGTATCTTTTATTAACACATATTAAGAATTTCATCCCGATGAAAGACTTAGGCAAAACCCAAATATTTGGCATCAATAGACGCTAATATGGTTGTGCCGAAAGTACATAGATGATGTATTGAATGAGTTCAATATAGAAACTACAAGAAAGGTTCTTGTCACACAGAAAAGATTGAATGAGTTCAATATTGATGATATATTCAAGTGTATTGACACTGGGTAAGTGAAACAAAGATTCAAGTATAGATTGATACTTGATGTATGAAATCACAAAGGGTATTTATATCAATCATACTGTGATATGTACAAATCCAGATATGTCCTATACTCTAAATGTTATGAGCATATACCAGAATGATTCATAAGTTGATCATTGGACAATAGTAAGGATATTCTTATGATCTTTTGGAAGAACTAAGAGTATATTATTTGTAGAAGTGACAAATAGATGGTTAGTTCATTGTAAAAGTACTACATTGATACTAGTTTTGTCACAAAGAACAAATTAAGTTTATCTCAATCTAAACTAAGGGTGGCACAATATAATGGAAAGTAAGTTCCATGACGGATTTGGATGAGTTCCAAAGTTAAGACATTATGACAGATACTACAACAAAAGGCTAAGTATATGACTGCTATAATAGCAGCTAAAGAGGGCATTTGTGTCAAGTAGTTTGTTATCAAACTAGGTGTAGTTCACAGCGGGATAATACTATGAAGATATATTGTACGACAATATTATCAACATGTTTTAACCCCAAAGAACTAAAGGTCTCACGAAAGGACCAAAATTATACAAAGCCATCTCATTAGAGAATGAGTGATGCGTAGAGACGCAAAGACATGCAATTACACATGGACCTGGAAGTGTCAGATCCGGAGATCAGTTGACCACTAGCAATCATGTACATACAACACAAGAAAGCCATAGGTGTTGAATACACAAAGGTTTGAAACTAGATTATTGACTCTAGTGCAAGTGGGAGACTGTTGGAGATATGCCCAAGAGGCAATAATAAAGTAGTTATTATCATATCTTCATACTTATGATAAATGTTTACATACCATGCTATAATTGTATTAACAGGAAACATTAATACTTGTGTGATTTGTAAACATAAAAGAGTCCCTAGTAAAGCCTCTTGTTAAACTAGCTTGTTGGTTAATATATGATCATGGTTTCCTGATCATGAACATAGAGATGTTATTAACAACAGGGTCATATCATTAGGAGAATGATGTGATGGACATACTCCTATAGTTAAGCGTAGCATAAAGATCAAGTCATTTAATATAGTTCATTTGCTATAAGCTTTCTGATACATAGTAACCTAATTCCTTCGACCATGAGATCATGTTAATCACCATCACCGGAAGGATGCTTTGATGACATCAAACACCACACCGTAACTGGGTGGCTATAAAGGTGGCATTGAGTGTTTGGAAAGTATGGGTTGAGGCACATGGATCAAGAGTGGGATTTGTCCATCCATATGACGGATAGATATACTCTGGGCCCTCTCGGTGGAATGTCATCCAATTAGCTTGCAAGCATGTGACTGGCTCACAAGGGATCACATATCATGGGAACGAGAAAAGAGTACTTATCGATAACGAGGTTGAACTAGGTATGCAGAGATACCAATGATCATAATCTCGGATAAGTAAACTATCGTGAGACAAAGGGAAATTGGTATCGTATGTAAGTGGTTCATTCGATCGCAAAGTAATCGTAGAAATATGTGGGAGCCATATGAATTTCTAGATTCCTCTATTGGTTATTGATCGGAGAAGTGTCTCGATCATGTCCGCATAATTCACGAACCGTAGGGAGACACACTTAAGGATTCGATGTTGTTGAGTAGTTATGGAATGATGAGTAAGATACCGAATGTTGTTCGGAGTCTCGGATGGGATCCGGGATATCACGAGGAGATCCGGAATGGTCCAGAGAATAAGATTCATCTAAGGAAAGTCTTGTTTCGGAGTTGGGGAATGATTCCGGTGTTTTCATCGAGAATGTTCTAGAAGGTTCCGGAATGTCCGGCACTCCGAAGGGGAAGGGTACATGAATGTGTTATATCAAGTTGGTATGATTGCATCATGTACTAAGTGTCATCGCTGAACAAAATAGAGGATTTAATAAAATCCTTGTTTGAAAAGTCAAACGCCAATTTGAAAGTCAAACGGCTATTTTTTGGGAAGTGGAGAGGGAGGTGGAAACCGAGTTGGGGAGGAGTCCCTCCTCCACCGCCGGCCTACTTGGGATCCGAGTTGGGGAGGGATTCCTCTCCCCTTGGCCGGCGCCTCCCTCCTATAAGAGGAGGGGCAGGGCTCCCCTCCTAGCACACAAGATTGCCCCCTCTAAACCTAACCCTAGCCGCCGCCCACCATAGCCGCCGCAGCCTAGGGTTTCTCCCCTAGCCGCCGACTTGGGCACCTCCAAGCCCTAGCCGCCGACCCTAGCACCCCCTCCTTGGTGTGTCTAAACCCTAGAACACCGAGGGCTCTCTCATAGTCCACCATACGCCCGCTTAAGGCGAAGCCTGCGAGATCTCCTCTATTTCCCAGACCACTGCCGTCAGGCCGGATCGCGAGGAGAGTGCTACAACCTCCGCTCGCTGGAACAAGGGAGAGGAAGGTCTTCATCGAGTAATTTAACGTGTGATCAAGGGAGCGCTGCCGGAACGCAACGCCGGAAGGATCGTCTACGCGATCTTGAGATCAGGAAGAGTACGACTACATCACCCACGAGAATCTGCTCTCGTTAAACACTTTGGAATCTTCGAGGGTGAGTTATTCCATCGACTCGTTGCTACAATCTAGTAGATAGATCTTGGCTTGTTTGTTTGTATGCGGTAGAAATTTTTTGTTTTCCATGCTACGAAACCCTACAGATTTTAGTTTAGGGATCACTTTTCACGCTCTAAAAATGGTAAACTCTCAAGATTTTCTTAGGACAACATTATCATGTCCAAATTTTAATTTGAAAGTGTTCAAGGGTTGTGTAAATTATAAACACTCTTTTACATTAAGAGTTGTATAATTTTTTCAATTTTAAAGTGTTCAAGAGTTGTGTCAATTATAAACAAGTGTTTAAGAGTTGTGTCAATTATAAACACTCTTTTACATTAAGAGTTGTATAATTTTTTTAATTTGAAAGTGTTTAAGAGTTGTGTCAATTATAAACACTCTTTTACATTAATGGTTGTATATTTTTTTGAATTTGAAAGTGTTCAAGAGTTGTGTCAATTATAAACACTCTTTTACATTAAGAGTTGTATAATTTTTTTAATTTGAAAGTGTTCAAGAGTTTGGTCATTTTCTAATGTCTTAAACATCCATCTCCCTAAATCTTAAAGTTTGACTTTCACATAATAGATTCACTTGATTGCAGCCGAGACATTAACTCGATAAACCAATTAAATCATCGGAACGGCTCACTGGCCGCATTCTCCACTTTAAGTGCCTGTAACACCCCTAGTTTTATTTAATACTAACTAGGATTTGATTGTGCATTCATGAGCATCATCATTTAAAATGTATGAAAGAAAATAATCACAAAACCCTAAACCCTAGCTTCCCTCTCTATTTGGAATGTATTCAAAATGGTTTTGATATATTTGAAAAGTATAAAAAGTTGGAACCCAAATGGTTATAAAGGATCCCCACACTGTTTTAAATAATCACAGAAGTTTCTTGTATTTTGAATCTGTTCAAAACAGTTTTACAAATGAATATTCCAAAGAGAAAGATAGAAACAGGAAAAAGAAAAAGGTTTTCTAAAATAAAAAACCTATTCCTAACCTAACTGGGCCGAGCCCATCTCTCCTCTCTCTCTGCCGCCAGTGCAGCACGCAGCATCCCGCAGCCAACCCACTCCCGGCCCAAGTGCAGCCCAAGCCGGCCCCGTACCGTTTCGGCCTCGTCATGTTCATCGTCTTCCTCGAGAGCGGCAAGCAGCTCGCTAGCGCGCCCGCCGCCGTCCGCCGCCGTCCGCCGCCGGAGTTGCGCTATGGTTCATGCCGCCGCTCAGCGTCGCCTACAAGGACCCCTCCCCGCCTTCTAGAGAACCCTAGCACGCCATTTTCCCTCTCCGCCTTATTCTTTCCTCGCCATGGACGAAACCCTAGCTCCGGCCACCGTGTTGCCTTGCCGTCCCCGACCACCCCACGTCGTGCTGAGGTCACTACTGGAAGCGCCTCGCCGCCCTCGTCCTCCTCCTTGAAGCATGCGAGCTCGGATGACCTCCTCTGGACGGAATCAAGCAAGAAGCACTGTCGGCCGACGTCGTTGTTATCATTGATTCATCGCCGTTCGACCTCGCCTTGCCTCCCCATCACCATCGTCGCGTTCGTGGTGAGCTTGCGGTCCTCACAGACCTCTCCGTTTCGCCTCTCTCTCTCTCTCTGTATCTCTATGCCGCCATGCATCTGCAGCCGCCGCCGTTGTTTGTCGTCGCCGGCCACGCTCTGGTGGTCAATCCACAGCGGTGCCGCCACGTTTTGGCTCCCCGCACTCGTCCTCTTCCAGCGCGCTACTCCCCGTCGCCCGCATCAGCAATAGCATCGAACCCGAGTGCAACCTAGGAGAGGATCTCCATTCCTGACGTCAGCCATATGTCATGCCTGTGCAATAATTCATTTTTGTTTTATTTAAATGTTTTTAGTAAATCATTTGAGTAAATAATAAATATATGACATGTGGGTCCATCCTGTAAGTCAAATAAATAATATAAAAAATGTTTTGTATTTAATAAAATGTTAAAAATAATTCCAAAATATAAATTATTTTATAATATTCCAAAAATGAATTAAAAATGGAGAAATTCATAACTAATTTATTTTAAATCAAAAAATATAAATAATATATCAAAATGTTCAGAAAAATAAGATGTGTCCAATAGCATTATAATCATGCATTGTTCAATAACTTGAATTACAAGTTAAATAGAAAGACAAAATGAACCCTCTCATATGCATCCGGAGTTTCCCCGAGTTAGGGTTTATGCCCCTCGGAACCCCGATTAATTAACCACGCATGTTTAGGGTTTCAATTTCAATAACTTCTAAATTGTCATATCATCATCCTTGCTTGAGAATTGCATCGATGCCATGTGTTGATTGTTTCTCTTTCTTTCCGGTGTTTGGTTCTCTTCGGTAGAATACGATATCGGAATCGAGATCAAGTCCAAGATCGAAGCCTGAGATCAACACTGTCGAAGCTCGAAGACCAATACTTGATCAATTGTAATCAAGTCAAGTACCAGATGTCCGAAGCTCTGGTTTCTGGATATCAACTGGCAAAGGCAAGCGAAGCCCCACACATACATATGAATCCTATGCTTTCAAAGTATTTACATTCTTGCCATGTGCATACGATTCCAAAGTCTTTTATCGATAGATAGAGTATTCCAACCTTATGCATGTTACCTATGAAGACTATATTCCCTGATCCACTGCTCCTAGCATAACTAGGGTTTGGCTTGTGAAGCGTTGTTAGAGCTGTTATATCTGTTGTGCTTAGCCATGCTTAGCTGTTACCACTGGTCCATCCGGTTGATGAATCATAGCTGCGAATGAACCTAGTATGACAGGATGACGTGGTAAGATCAGAGATGAAAGTTAATCATGCTAAGGCTTGTATGGGAGGCCACAGTGGGTTGTGGTTTTTGCAGTCCCATACTTGCCACCCTAGGACCCGATTTTCTTGCCTCTTGAGGGGGACTGGAAACCCCCTCGACCAACTAACTTGCCTAGTAGATTCCATAAGTCACATAGTTCGGGCTTTCCATTCGACATACGCATCGTGGTTGTTCTTGAATGGAGGTGAAGGAGGTGCATTCATAACGGGTAGGTAAGCATGGCCGGAAACAAGAGATGCCCGACATCTGTAATCTTGAACCCTGCACACATCATTAGGGACCGACTTCGGGACTCGACCCATTACGGCGGCATCTCCCTAGTGCGTGACTCATGGTCTCGGCGAAAGAAAGGTAAAGTTCGTGTCTAACCACCCTCTGCCGGCCTTCCAAGGAAGAGGGCTAATGTACTGGCATTAAGAGAAGGTTAGTACGTGTGGGTAAAGTTGTACATCTTGCAGGGTTATTAATCTTTTCGGAAAGCCGTGTCCGCGGTTATGGACGACTTGGGAACAGACGTGAAGATCATAGAGAACTTTAACCTAATCGTAAAACTTGGCAAATCAATGTGTGCTTAAGGATGCTTCCTCATGGGTACAAGGGGGTGATCAAAGATGATCAAAGCTAGTGATATCGCTCTCTTATCCCCTTCTATAATATTCTGATTAGTCAAGATTCTTCTCCCTCTTATTTTACAAAACAAAGATGGATTTATACAAAAATAACTCCACCAGCCATAAGTCTTGCGGAGTACACCCTTTACTCACCCTTGCTTCGTTGATACTTTTGCAGCAGATTAAGTGTTACCATAGAAGATGAGTTCTTTACGGCATCAACATCGATGAGTAGCTTGGGGTTCCTAGCCGGCAGTCTGGGATCTATGGATTGGACGCCATCGTTATGCTTCAAGCCTCTTAGGCCATTTGTTAAGTTTTCTATACTTAATAGCATAATTTGCCTTCCATTGTTTGATGTTTGTGGTCAGTGAGCTCTGCTTGTAATATTTTAGTTCTCTGCTCAGTTATGAGCTCGCTGTAATAAATTTTGTGTCGTAGGGTCACTGTTGTGTTACCGATTTTCTCTCTGTACGCTTTCGACATTAGGTTAGGCTTATGTTCATACGAAGGTCTGGGATTTGTCTAGCCTTAATCCCGGGGGTGTCACAGTGCCCCCGTCTAATCCGAACATTTTGGTGCGAGATCTAACCTTCTCTGCGCAGGGTTATCATTGTCATTCTTCATACAGGTCAACGGGGAGGCACCATACTACGGCCAGGACGAACGGGAGGCAGAAGTGAAGCTCGATAAAGGGTCGCTGTTGTCGGAGAAGAAGAAGAAAGGGGAGGCAACGGCACGGGCGCGGGGCTGGCTCACGTGGATAAGATGTGGGTTCGACACTCACGTGGATAAGCTGTGGGTCCTATGCTGATCTGGATAATTGGAGAGATGTGTCCACTTGTCAACATATAACGACAAAGGTCGACCACGGGACCCGACAGACCATGGCCCCCCTTGTCAGCACGTAACGGCGAGGGTCCACTACGAGACCTGACCGAATGCGGCCTCACTTGTCAGCATGTAACGGCAAGGCTGATGGACAGCGAGTTTTAGACCGTGTGAGAGTTTCAGTAGTAGATGGGCAAAAGGAAGGAAAAGTTAAGTGGCTAGATAAAAGTGAGTATACCTAACAAACCAAGGGCACGAAAATATAAATCCCTAAATTATATGCTTTGCATTAACTATTGATTCCATAAAATGACAACCCTCCTACTATATCCATCTAGTGCTTCACTCGTTACTCTATTTTTTTTCTCTTAACTTTTGTGCACCCTATAAAGACTTAGGTATTGTTTGATATTATTTTCAAATTTCTATAACTAATATAAAAATAAGTACTATTTATAACTTATAAATACCATTAGTTAAATAAAATCAAAATAAATGTTAATCTGTAATAAAATAATGTTCATCAATATTATAAATAGTCATTCCCATAAGAAGAAAAGTACGTGTAGAAGGAAAACTAGTTCATGTAACTGATATAAAAAGTAAACAATAGCAAAATCAAATAATACGAAAAGTATCAAGAACTAAAAAACTAGAGGCAAAATGAAAACATGTAGAAGAAAGTAAATCTAAAAGCATAAGAAAATAAAGAAAAGGCAAAACAACAAAAGGTAAAACTAGAAATGAAATGTTTAAGAAAGAGTAGAAAGAAGAAACAGGAAAACAACTGAAAAACACTAAAAAGGTAATTGAGCCTACAACACGAGAACGCCGCTATAGTATTTGACACAACGGGATATAGAAAATCCCACGTGACAGAGCAATACAGCCCGTGCCGAGACAGGGAAAGTAGCCGCAACAAAGCAATTAAAACTTGCTCCAAATCTGGCAACACGAGGGCAAGACATATTTGACGCATGTAGCGTCCTCTACGGGGTCAAACACATGCCCTCCCATCTCTACCTACCGTAAACGGGCTGGCCGAGTATGGTTTCAGGGGTGTTGGTTTTCCTCCTAATTTAGGAACGTTATATAACCTTCTAGTTCAGTTCTTTTTTTTGTTTTTTGTTTTCCTTTTTTGCTTTCCTGATTTTTTTCCGTTTCTATTTTTTTCTATTATTTTCTTTTTAAAATAATCTAAACAACTTTTAATTTTGATATTTTTTAAATTTGAACAATATTCAAATTTGAACTTTTCTAGATTTGAATTTAACCAAACTTACAATAATATGGCTAACAATTTTAATTAACATGGCATTATGATTATGATGCCACTAACCAAGTTGTAATTTTAGGGACATGAAACACAGTCTTGCCATATGGACATATATGTGGAGGGGTTTTAATAGATGGTCGGAGATATAGGATACTTTTCAGTCGTAGTTGTTCCTAATCATGTAATTTGTCCTATTTTTTTAATGAGTAGATATCACCGGTTATAAAAAATGGATGGTGGTCTGTATAATTATACGTCTAATAGACAACAAAATATGGTAGACATGCAAGATTGGTTTTTGAGACCAACATTCTAACTTGTTCTCATTTTATTGGATGCTGCTATTTTCCTAGGTGATTACATTGCTCTCGTTCTGTCCAAGAACAAAATCCTGCAACAAGATGCATAATCTAACGTAATTCCTAGATCTAGCGCAAGCCTACCATAATAATTATACAATACATATTATATGTGCTCTGAGCATGCATGTCCACACGTAACATACAAGGTGTACCATGATTTACCGGATATAGTGTTTCCTAGTATATACTTAATTCCTAATTATAGCCCATTTTTCTATTATAGGAACAGAAGGCCCAAAGCAAGTTCCATACTTTTACTACCATATTATGAATAGAATGACCACTTGTAGATGACAAGGCTCGTAATTGTTCAAATGTATGGATGCAATTAATATCAAATAGAATTTGACCACAATTGTGTTATACAATTAAATAGAAGTTTATTGGAATTAACTCCTCATTAAATCTTGAATGCGTTTAGGTAAGAATGAGGATGAAATAATATAAATGTGTTTAAATGGTAGAATTTGACCATAATTGTGTTATGCAATTAAATAGCAGTTGAATTAACCCCTCATTAAATCTTGAATGCGTTTAGGTAAGGATGTGGATGAAATAATATAGAAGTGTTTAAATGGTACTGAATAGATGTACCCACATAGGATAATTAGATAGAGATTTATATTTTCGTGGTGCCCGTGGTTCGTTAGTTGTACTCAATTTTCTCAAGCCTCTTAACTTTTCCTCACTTTTGCCCATCTCCTTCTCGGAAACTCATCAAAGAGCTCGAACGGCATCTTCCGTCAGGTTGACCATTGGCTGACGTGTGGGGCCGGTTGGTCAGGAACACGTTATGCTGACGTATGTGGCCGTCCCATGTGGGACTGCTTGTGGCCAGTTTGTTGGGAACGCGTTTTGGGGACCTGCTATGTGACCATGTGGGGCGTGTTTGGTGGTTACGTGCGCGCTGTCGCATATATTAGAAGTTTTCTTTTTTGTTATTTTTATGATTGACCTTTTTAAAAGCGTCTTTTCCTCCTCTATCTCGCTAATAGTTGTTTTTCCCCAAAAGGTAGCGAATCTAGAGCAGTTTCTCTCTTTATTTATTGTTTTTTTTGGCCCTCATTTTTTCTCAATCTGGTAGTAAATCTAAAGTAGCAAATCTAACCAGCACCATAAATACATTCAGTAAATAGAGCAGATGTAGATAAAGCAGCTAATATAGGATATATAGTACGGTACTTAAGGAGGTTCGATAATTTGTCAGTTTTGCCCTTGGTTTTTAAGTTCTATTCAGTTTTTCCCTTTGTTTTTAAGTTCTACTCAGTTTCCCCCTCTCTCTTAGTCACAAACTCTCACACCTATACTCATCTTGGCTGCTGATGACCCACAAGTATAGGGGGTGTACCGTAGTACTTTCGATAAATAAGAGTGTCGATCCCAACAAGGAGCAGAAGGTGCTGAACAGTGGTATGGAGCAGAAAATCGCTGTGAATACTTAGCAAACAGATTTTTAGTGGTTTTCTGACAAGGCAACAAAATAAAGAGCAAGTAACAGTAGTAACGAACAAACGGATAAAGTGGCCCAATCCTTTCTTAGCAAAGGACAAGCCGGTGGAAATACTTATAAGGACCAAATGTTCTCGAGGACACATGGGAATTCTGTCAAGTGCTTTCGCTTCAAATAGCTGAGTACTCTTCGCTGGTGTTCGTAAGTGTTGTGTGGGTGAACCTGTGCTAACATACCGCCCTTCCTAGGACAAATACATACTTGTGATTAAACCCCCTGCAATCATCCGTAACTATAGGAAAGTAATTAAAATATAAATCTAACCACAACCTTAAACTCTGAGATCCTACGCTCCCTTGTGCAAAGGTGTCCTAATGGGGGTTCAGGTTTCTATCACTCCGGCAACCCCGCGATTAGTAGCCAAATACACAATGCATTCCCCTAGGCCCATAAATAGTGAAGTATCATGTATTCGACGTTCACATAACACCACTAGAAGAATAGCACCACAACTTAAATACTAAACCATTGAATAATAACTCATCACAGATTCAATACTAACAACATGACTTCTCACAAGTCCTCAAGAACTAAACGAACTACTCACAAGACATCATATGGATCAAGATCAAAGATGATATGATAATGGATAACAATCTGAACATAAACAATAATCTAATGCTTCCACTCACAAGCATCAACTACAATAGTAATCAACACCAGGAAAGTTTCCCCTAAGAACTAAAGCAATATCCAAAGCAATTGTTACAGCAGGACGGAGTGGTGATGATGGTGCTAGTGGAGATGATGGTGTGGATGATGATGATGATCCCGATGGAGCCTAGCTTGATGGCGGTGTTGATGGTGACGGTCTCCCCTCTCCGGGAAGGAATTCCCCCGGCAGAAATCTGTCTGCCAGAGAGATCTTTCTCTCGGTGTTTTCCGCCCCCAGAGGCGGCGGAAATCTATCTGTGGTCGATCCCCGAGCCTTAGGGTTTCGAAGGGAAGATATAGGCGAAGGGGCAGAGTTGGAGGCCGGGCAGGTGGGCCACACCTGCCCTAGGAGCAGGGTTAGGTAGGCCCGCGCCTAGGGGATGTGGGCCCCCTGAGGCCCCACTTCATCCCTCCTTCTGGCTTCCTTCATCTTCTGGTAAAATAATATGTTTCCATATTTTCTGGTATTTTTCCGATCTTTGAGAAATTGCACCGAAACGCCTTCTTTTCCATCAGAATCCAGACTCCGGCAGTCCATCCTCCAAGAATCATCCAACATGCATAAACAGATGAAAAGCCATAAGTAATACCTCATAATAAGACAAATATCAATGAATAGAGGTAAATTATGATATAGAAGGGTGATGCAAATTGGGTGTATCAACTCCCCCAAACTTAGACTTCGCTTGTCCCCAAGAGAATACTGAGCTCAGTAAACATGTCCACAGGTTTATGGAGTGAAGTGTCGATAAAATAATACGAACAAGAAGCATCACACTTACCAGTGCATAACTCATAGAAAAAAGCAACTCACCATTATATAAATTTAGCTTGCAACCAAGTACAACAGTCACAAATAGAGATGCATAAAGATAAATCATAATTGGAATTAGCAAACTTGTTCTTGGTCAGAGAACACCTGGCAAACAGTTTCACAAAAGCTTTTCTTTGTAGAAGTTTCAAACAGGAGCACTCTTTGCTCAAAAAGGTTTTTCACAAGTGAAGGCTTTCAAAGTAATACTCAATAGATAAGAGTTTTGTGCAAACAAGGAAGATAAGGAACATTATTGAATAAATCACCATATGAATGCTTGAAACACAACAACTCAAATGCTTTCTGGAGAAAGAGAGGAAGTAGGTTTACTGACTCAACTAGTAACTAGGAGGAAGGTCCCTTCTTAGAGGGTAGCAGGGATTACAAGTCATAAAGAGCTTCCAAAAGATTATGGTACTTACTAGCTTTGAGCCCTCATTGCCCCTATCATTAGCATCTTGAGATGATTAAGGTTAAAGTGAGCAAAGATGGAGTATATGCTTGACGAAATATAAGTTGGCGATCTCATGTCCCTTGAATATGAGGGCCACTCCTCATGCATACTCAACTTTGGGTCTAGGTAAGTTCTTATCATTGTAAGTATTTGCATATCATTGAGAACCGGCAACGGGGTACCCTTTGCACATGGTACAGGAGCTTTCCCATAACCAAAATGACAAAGCAAGCAGACAATGAGCATCTCAGCAATCTTTTTATTTACCATATGCATAGCTTTTTATTGAGGATGCTTCATAGATGACTCACTATGGTGATGTTGCAAGTTTCCACCATGATTAAGCATGGTTTAGGCTAGCGGCCTAGGCGTTTCTCTAACACAGAATACAAAATCCATGGACTTACAAGTTCCCTCTTTATTTCACACCGTTGACATCTATAGACAAAAGAGCACAATATCAACTGTGTACAGAGTACAAGTGCAATGTTGAAAACGTTCCTGGTGACAGCATGATTCTGCTAATTCCAACGTATAGATGCAAGCATATACAACTTCGATGTCCACAATGGTTCAAGTTTATTAGGGGCAAGTAATAAAGTGTGCCATCAAGTCCTTGAGAGCTTTACTAACTAGTTTTCACATAATAAAATACTTTTTAACTCGAAAGGTAGATGAAACTTGAGAATTTGCTTGGAATAGCAAAAGCTACTAGGTAGATATGGTGGAGACAAGTGGCAAAAGTTTTGGTTTGAAGGATTTTGGAAACATGAGAAGTATGCCTTCTCAAAACAGGTTTTTGGCTAGCAAGGCTAGGTTGCAAGCAAGAGAGTTAAAAGAAACAAGCAAACATA
This sequence comes from Avena insularis, assembly GCA_023614405.1. Taxonomy (NCBI): domain Eukaryota; kingdom Viridiplantae; phylum Streptophyta; class Magnoliopsida; order Poales; family Poaceae; genus Avena; species Avena insularis. The sequence goes on from CM042691.1 coordinate 319,273,756, forward strand.
CAAGTAATAAAGCCAAACATGCAATCTTCCTTGAAGACACAAAAGAATCTTAAATAAAGAATACTAAGCTTATGAGCCAACAAGAAAGAAAACAAATGATACGAAATACCTGTAAGCTTTTTGTTTCTTTTTCTCTTTCATAGTAATGCTACTGACCAGAACTTGGTTTGCCAAAACCAATTTAGATCCACTTGATGATCCCAGAGTGGTGCCAATACTGATCAACAGGATCCATCATATAATAGAGATTGCAAACTAAAAATAAGAAGTGCAAAAAGTAAAAGATGAGACTTCTCATTAATATTCCAATAGAGGCACTCACATCAAGGGATACAAAGATAATCAACTAAAGGAGAGATACTTACACATGCAAACCAAACTATAAAATAACCTCTCTACCACAGATATGAATCCACTAAAAAGGTAAAAGATAAAAGATAATGGTGGTAATACCGCGGCACTCCCCTAAGCTTGGAACAAGCCAAGGGGATGCCAAACCTGATGAGCTCTTGATAATCTCTTCAATAAGTTTCTTCAAGTCCTCCATATCGAAGGTTAGAGTACGAATTAACTCAGAATTATGCTCGATGCAACCCATGATCAACTCGGACCGAGGATCCCAGTCCTTGTTATTCTTTCTCCATTCTTCCAAATTAGAGCGTTTCTTCCCTGCACGGTTAGAACAAGGGGTACTAGGAGGAAGTGTGCGCGGAGACAGGATATGAAGTGGAGTTCCCCCTCCTGTAGACATCCGTTCTATCCTCCTAAGTTGGGTAGGTTGTGCCACCAACCCAATGCTTGTGATGGTAGCGCGGGTGTCCGGTTGCTTGTCCTCCTCCACGTCACCTTCATAACCTACCGGAATCTCCTCTTCCTTAGGGACTTGAGGTTCTTCTTCCTCGGGCTTCTTGCCTTTGTCATTGGCGGAGGTCATGGTGCTCTAAACTTGAGAAGATTTCCTGACGGAAACAAATTGAAATGAAAACACGACGAGAACACAATGCACGAACCTCGGGGGAACCGGGGGTTATATATTACGAAGTTTCAATGCATAACGAAGGTTTTGACACAGAAACGAAGCGGAGACGGAGTCTGAGGTGGGCACACCCCCCTCAGGCGCGGCTAGGCTAGGCCCGTGCTTGGGGTGGGTCTATCCACCCCGAGATCCGTTTCCTCTTTAGTTTCGTCTCATAACTTCCCTTATGTATTAAAAACATCAAAATTATAAAAAGATTGGAGTTTCACGAACCTTCTGTTTTCACCACTTTTACCTATTCAAAGACGAACTCTACAGATTCCTTTTCTCTTTCTCCTGAAAATTTCCTTCTTGCAAAAACCCTTGCACAAACTCAATGACAACATTAGTATAAGCAAAAACAATAAACCTTTGGTACACACTTCAACTGAAAACCCATCAAAACAAAAGCTTCTATAAGAGGCAAATGCAAATGAATGGCATAAATCTTGTCAGAACAGACCAGTAGGTAAAGATTGATTTTTTCGAAGACCTTCTGTTGCTCAAATCAAAAAGTGCAGAACTGATGAAAGTTGGGTAACAACTTGGAGAACAATCTCACAAAAATGCAGCTCCATACGATGTACTGGTCTTCCTCATGAATTTTTACAATACAACACAAAAATCTGTCCTAGGACAGCCACTTTTCTCAACTCCTCTACTGCACAAAAGTAGTTGAACTTGACACAAAAACCAAAACAAAAAGGATAAGGAGCGGTTATTAGATAGGTAATAACTTCCAAGACACGACAAAACTCTTGGGTTATCTCCCAACAAGTACTTTTCTTTAATGCCTTTAAGTTAGGCTTGAAACTTCCAAAGATGCTCACATAGGATATATATATATATATGAAGTGAAAGAGAGCATCAAGAAGCAAATAGCCAACACACTTTAGTCTAACCCACTTTCTATGCATGGGGGTATCATGAGAAAACGAATTGTTGAAACAAAAGGCCACAACCATAGGAAGACAAAACAGATGCAACTTTAAAGCTTTCAACATAAAACGGGGAAACTTAACGTCATTGAGATGCATGAAACCATGTTTCCCTCTTTCAAAATAACTTTCAGTATAACTTTGAATAAATTTGACAATATAATTGTCACTGGAAATAAATTTATCATCAGAATAAGCATACTTACAGTCACCAAAAAGAGGTCCAAGGTCATAGACTGGATCAATAGAAGCAAGTTGTTCCATCCTGAAATCTTTATTAGGCAAGCTATTTTCACAAGGAGCTTTAGCAAATTTGGAAAAGTTAAACTCCTAAGAATCTCCATCAAACTTAGTTAAAACTTTTTCCTTCTTACAATCAATAATAGCTCCACAAGTGTTCAAGAAAGGTCTACCAAAAATGATAGGACAAGTTTTGCTAGCTGCTGAATTAAACACTAGAAAATCAGCAGGATATTTAATCTTACCACAGAGAACCTCCACATCTCTTGCAATGCCAATGGGACAAATGATTTCCTTGTTAGCAAGGTGAATAACCACATCAATGTCCTCAAGCTCACAAGGACCAATATCATGCATAATTTCCCTATAAAGCTCACAAGGAATAGCACTAGAACTAGCACCAATATCACATAAACCATAGTAACAATGATCGCCAATTTTAACAGAAAGCACAGGAACACTAGCTTTTCTAGCCTTACTAGGATGAGAGATAATATTAGAAGCGTTTTCACATAAGACAATGTGCTCATCCTCTATATTTCTAGTGACAGTGTCCTTCACAATAGCTACCATAGGTTCATCACTCAAATGCTTACCAAGCTCCATAGTTTCCATTGTACCTTTGTTATTTGCACTAATAATCATAGAATACTCCTTTAACTTAGCAGGGAAAGGCATTTTCTCAACATGAGGTTTAGGCACAATATGATTAGTAGTACAAACTTGAGTACTTCTAACTGGAACATGACTAACAACATCTTTATAAGGAGCATGGTACTTGTTCCACTTCTTCTTGGGAATTTCTATGTAAGAGGCAAACGCCTTAAAATAACCGGCAATACTTTGGGAATCAAGACCAAACTCATTGCTAATATCACGGAAGTTATCAGTATCCATAAAAGATTTAATGCATTCATAATCATAGTTTATACCTGACTTTCTTCCTTTGTCATTCTCCCAAGCTTCAGTGTTCTCTTGAATACAGTCTAGCAGATCCCATTTAGCTTCTTCCTTCATATGTGTGAATGATCCAGCACAAGAAGCATCTAGTAAATCTTTATCATGAAGAGAAAGCCTAGCATAAAAGTTATTGAGAATAATATTGTTAGGGAGTTCATGAATAGGACATTTAAGCATTAGTAACTTCAATCTCCCCCAAGCTTGAGCTGTACTTTCTCCATCAAGAGGCCAAAAGTTATATATAAGATTTCTATCCTTATGAATCTCGCTGGGAGGATAAAATTTAGAGTAAAAGAGAGACGACATCTCCTCCCATTCCATGGATTGTCCATTCTTCAGCAACTTGTACCATTTTTCATCTCTCCCTTTCAAGGATATGGAAAGTAACTTCTTCTTCACCTATTCAGTTGTGATACCTGCACACTTAAACAACCCGCATAATTCATGGATAAAAAGCAAGTGATCCCCATGATGGACAGTTCCATCCCCAAAATAATAATTATCCATAACACGATTAACAATACTTGTAGGTATCTTAAAAGGATCTATCTCAACAGGAGGTGGTTCATCTACTACCCTAGCAGTGGTAGTAGTTTTCCTAAATAGAAAACCAAGTGGGTTATCCATATTGGAAACAAAGTAACAAGCAGTAACAAGAGCAATACTCACAGTAAAAGTTTCCCTTACTAGTTCCACTCTTCAATAGCGCTTCACTCCCCGGCAACGGCGCCCGAAAATAGTCTTGATGACCCACAAGTATAGGGGGTGTATCGTAGTACTTTCGATAAATAGGAGTGTCAATCCCAACGAGGAGCAGAAGGTGCTGAACAGTGGTATGGAGCAAGAAATCTCTATAAATACTTAGCAAACGGATTTTTAGTGGTTTTCTGACAAGACAACAAAACGAAGAGCAAGTAACAGTAGTAACAAAAAAATGGAGCAAGTGTCCCAATCCTTTCTTAGCAAAGGACAAGCCGGTGGAAATACTTATAAGGACCAAACGTTCTCGAGGACACATCGGAATTCTGTCAAGTGCTTTCGCTTTAAATAGCTGAGTACTCTTCGTTGGTGTTCGTAAGTGTTGTGTGGGTGAACCTGTGCTAACATATCACCCTTCCTAGGACTAATACATACTTGTGATTAAAACCCCTGCAAACATCCGTAACTACAAGAAAGTAATTAAGATATAAATCTAACCACATCCTTAAACTCTGAGATCCTACACTCCCTTGTGCAAAGGTGTCCTAACGGGGGTTCAGGTTTCTGTCACTCCGGCAACCCCGCGATTAGTAGCCAAATACACAATGCATTCCCCTAGGCCCATAAATGGTTTAGTATCATGTAGTCGATGTTCACATGACACCACTAGAATAATAGCACCACAACTTAAATACTAAACCATCACAGATTCACTACTAACAATATGACTTCTCCCATGTCCTCAAGAACTAAACGAACTAATCACAAGACATCATATGGATCAAGATCAAAGATGATATGATAATGGATAACAATCTGAACATAAACAATAGTCCAATGGTTCCACTCACAAGCATCAACTACAATAGTAATTAACATAGGGAAAGTTTTTCCTAATGAAATAAGCAATATCCAACACAATTATTACAGCAGGATGGAGTGGTGATGATGGTGCTGGTGGAGATGATGGTGTGGATGATGATGATGATCCTGATGAAGCCTAGCTTGATGACGGTGTTGATGGCGACGGTCTCCCCTCTCCGGGAAGAAATTCCCCCGGCAAAAATCTGTCTACCGGAGAGATATTTCTCTCTCGGTGTTTTCCGCCCCCTAGAGGCGGCGGAAATCTATCTGTGGTTGCTCCCCTAGTATTAGGGTTCCAAAGGGAATATATAGGCGAAGGGGCGGAGTCGGAGGCCGGGCAGGTGGGCCACACCTGCCCTAGGCGCGGGTCAGGTGGGCCCGCGCCTAGGAGGGTTGTGGGCCCACTGAGGCCCATCTCCGTCCCTCCTTCTGGCTTCCTTCGTCTTCTGGTAAAATAATATGTTTCCATATTTTTCTGGTATTTTTATGATCTTCGCGAAATTGCACCGAAACGCCTTCTTTTCCATCAGAATCCGGGCTCCGGCAGTCCATCCTGCAAGAATCATCCAACATGCATAAACAGATGAAAAGACATAAGTAATACCTCATAATAAGACAAATATCAATAAATAGAGGTAAATTATGATATAGAAGGGTGATGCAAATTGGGCGTATCAGCTGCTACACTCTGATTGGTCGAGAAAGTTGTCACACGGATCGTACCCACCAACCGTTGATCCTCTGTGATTTAGCGGACAAGATAACCCCTATATCTGTTGGGGGCACCCCTCTATCCATGCAAAATAACGAGTTTGCCACAGGTATTTTAACTCCATAAACAAGTGATTTTGAATATAATTTAATGGGAAAGTGTTCAAAGTTATATAATTTTCGTATATGCGAGTTTATGCATTATATTTCACTCCATGAAAATGATAAATGATCATGATCTTATTAGCCCAATATTATCATGTCCTACGTGAGATTTTAAAGTGTTCAAATGTGTATAATTTTGGTATATGCAAGTTTATCCATCACATTCTATGAAAATGATAATCTCTCAAGATTTTCTTAGCACAACATTATCATGTCCTAAGTGCGATTTTATAGAGTTCGAAGGTGTATAATTTTCGTATATGCAAGTTGATGCATTACATTCAAATCTATGAAAATGGGGAGAAAATGATAACTCCCAAAAAAAATTTAGCACATCATTATCACGTATTAAGTGCGATTTCACAGTGTTCAAAGGTTTATAATTTTAGTATATGCAAGTTTGTGTATTGTATTTCACTCCATGAAAATGATAAATGATTAGGATTTTATTAACACAACATTATCATGTCCTAAGTGCGATTTCAAAGACTACAAAGGTGTATAATTTTCATATATGCAAGTTTATGCATTACATTCTATGACAATGATAAACTCTCAAGATTTTCTTAGCACAACATTATCATGTCCTAAGTGCAATTTCACAGTGTTTGAAGATGTATAATTTTCATATATGCACGAGGCATAAAGATTCTAGTTTAGGGATCACTTTTCATGTTCTAAAATGGTAAACTCTCAAGATTTTCTTAGGAAAACATTATCATGCCCAAATTGTAATTTGAAAGTGTTCAAGAGTTGTGTCAATTATAAACACTCTTTTACATTAAGAGTTGTATATTTTTTTCTAATTTGAAAGTCTTCAAGTTGTGTCAATTATAAATAGTATTTTACATTAAGAGTTGTATAATTTTTTAAATTTGAAAGTGTTCAAGAGTTGTGTCATTTTCTTATTTCTTATACATCCATCTCCCTAAATCTCAAAGTTTGACTTTCACCTCATAGATTCACTTGATTGCAGCCAAGACATTAACTCGATAAACCAATTAAATCATCAGAACAGCTCGCCGACCGCATTGTCCACAGCAAGCGCGCGCCCAATTGAGCTCCCGAGTTGCGCCAATTGATTTTCCACAGCAAGGCCCCCGTATAATAGAAATATTTTGGTGCGCTATCTAACATTCCCTGTGTATCATTGTCATTGTCATCCTTCATACATGTCAATGAGACGTCACCATACTGTGGCCAGGACGAACAGGAGGCCGAAGTAGATAAAGGGTCGCCATCACCGGAGTAGGGCCGCTGTCACCAAAGAATAATAAGAAAGGGGAGGCAACGGCACGGACGCGGGCACGAGGCTGGCTTGGGGTCCCATTTTGCAACGCCAACCTGGATAAGCTGTGGGTCCCATGCTGATCTAGATAAGTGGAGAGAGGTATCTACTATGAGAACCGACTAAACGCGGGCCTAGTTGCCAGCATGTAACGGCAAGGGTCCATCACGGGACCCGACAGAACGCAACCCCACATGTCAGCACATAAAGGTGAGGGTCCACTATAGGACCCAACTGAACACGTTTGATGACTGCAAGTGTACAAATCATTTGTAGCTAGTTTCGAAATAAAGATATCGATCCCACTGGGAGCAGGAGTCTGAAGTCTAAGAATTCTTGAAATAAATACTGAAAATAGAAATGCTAAATAAAGTTCTAAGTGACAACATAAAATGTGAGTATTATGTAAAAATATGTTTTTGGGTTTTTTGTATAATAGAACAATGAGTAAAGTAAAAAAACTGAATACAGAAAGTAATTATAGCGTATGTAAAAGAGATTTGAAACTTCGGTAGAAAAAAGCGTTCTTAGGGATTAGCGGATACACCACTAGTATTATAAAGGGCTAAGGTAAATATTATTATCATGAACATTCTCAACTATGAATGTGTGGGAGGAATTCCGTATTTGGAAAATTAGGCAGCAACCACTGCTCAAATCATCCTCATAACCATAGCAGACAACAATCAACATCAATTGAATTACTACGCTATTAAGGGACTTAATCTCGCATGACGTATCTCATGGCATGGATAGTGTTTTATAAGTTTCCTCAATTTCCAAGTTGATACGTAAGGGGTGCCAACAACTTTATAGTCACTTTAAGTGCTAACACACCTCCGTCTACCAACAAGTAGTTCCCTCCATCAAGTCCCCACAAGAGGCAAATATTGAGAGGACGACTTATCCCAACATCAAGATGAAGACAATCTAACACATGGTCACAGCGATGAATATCATAATAAACTTTATCTTATTTCAATCTCATACTAGGTATTCTCCATCTCCCCAAGAACTAATTATCTACTCATACATGGAGGCAATCAACATCATGGCAAAGACAATGGAATCTATCATAGATGAATAGTACTTGTATAAATCCATAACGAGTACGGAGATTACAACAAGATCTAGACAAGATGTAGATGAGATGGATGGATATGGTGGTGATGCAATGGTTGATGACGAAGATCGATGCCTTTGCCTCCTAGATATGCGTAGGGAGAAGTTGGATCCTCGATGGATGAGTTCCCCCTCCAGATGCCTTCCGGAGGTGAGGTTTCGGCGATTTCTGGGTGTTCTGTATGTCGTCTCTCTGATCCAGTTGCACGGGGTGAAACTATTTGAGTAGGCGGTGTCAGCGCCAACTATACGGCGGGAACTATACAGCCAGAATATTTCTTCCCGCCGTATAGTTAGTCGTTAACCCTTCTATACCCTCCAATTGCTTCGGGTTTTCTTCTAGTGTTATTGATATTTCCGAAATAAGCAATTTAAGTTGTTTTTGGCTCCTTTTCGCTCCAATATAACTGTTCCAAAAATTGTGTCCATCGGATCCATCATCTGTCCTGATCCTGGTGAAAATAAACATAAAAAATGTGTGCGAACGCCATAAAATACCAAGATCCTACTACTACAATGAAAAATAATAATCTAAAACATGATGCAAATATGCACTCATCAACGGCCCCACTGGTTAGCACGTCACGACAAGGCGGACGGACATCGAGTTTCAGACCGTGTGAGAGTTTCGTAGAATGAGATGGTCAAAAGTGATAAAAAGTTAAGCGACTGGAAAAATTGAGTATAACTAAGGAACCAAGGAGACGAAAATAGAAATCCCAATTAGATATAATTAAATATATATAAACTAGCATGTTTATAAATTATGTATTAATATATACCAAAGATTTATAGGATATGTGTCTAATTGAATAGGAACAGTCGCATATAATTCTCTAATGAAATTTTGCCTATAATATTTCTGTTCACAATAAATTTTCTTATATATATGGGGGAGGGGATATTTATCCTCATATCTCACACTCCTATTTCGTTAGCGAACGATGCACATACATCTCCATCTTTTTCTAGATAATTGTTCTACCTACTTCTCGTAATAAGTTTCCTTCAAGTTACCCTTGTTAGGATGCCTAGGAGGGAGAGGCGTGTGGGTATCTTTCACATTAATGACCGCAAAGAGCGTGACATCACTTTCCACAAGCGACACGATGGCTTGATCAAAGGTGCCGTTGACCACTCGGTCCTCACCGGCTCTAGGGTTAGCGTCGTACTAGTGGCGGAAAATGGAAATCTGCAATCATTTGGTACGCCATCAGCCAACCCAATTTTTGGTGCTTTGTTATCAAGAATAACTCCATCTGTTGACAAGGAGAAAACAACCAAGACTGCGCTGCTGCAAAGTGAAGTGGCTCGGTTGGACATGAAGAACACGACAAAGGATAAGACAAGTGAAGATACAATCCAACATATGAATAAGGTCCAAGGTGAGAACCCAGGTATGGCAGCAAACCTTGTCTTCTTGAAGGAAGAGGATATTAGTCTCGAAGATCTCCACAAACTCTTCAATGACCTTTGGTGGGTCAAGGAGGACAATCGAAGTCGGTTTCCTCAATTGCATCATGTCCAAGAAGCTAATATTGGAGTCCAAAGCATGAAGAGAAACATGCTTCCACTAGGAAGCATATCATATAATCACCTGCAAACTAATCCTTTATGGAAACAATCGGCATGGTCTCTGATACGTCGTAAACGTATCTATAATTTTTGATGCTCCATGCTTGTTTTGTATCAACTTTGCTATGTTTTGTCTACACTTTGAGGTATTTTTATACACTTTTTGGAACTAACCTATTGACAAGATGCCACAGTGCTAGTTTCATGTTTTCTATTGTTTTTGGTTTCAGAAAGCTAAAAATGAATATTCTCGGAATTGGACGGGACAAAACCCAAAGTTCATATTTTTTCCTGAACGATACGGAAAATCGAAGACGTAACGAAGGAGGACACCAGGGTGGCCACACCCTAGGTGGGCGCGGGCCCACCCTGGCCACGCCCATAGGGGTTGTGGGCCCCCTGGCCCTCCATCGACCTTGCCTCCTTCGCCTATTGTCAACACCCGGATTTTTAATCTCAGATGCCTCTTATGCCATACATCACAATCCCAGGATTACCATTTTTGCGAGACATAACAGATTTGGATATCACAGTACATCATCTATTACAAACCATACATAAGGTTTTACACAAATAAGGATCTCATGATCCAGTTCTTAATACAACTAAAGCAGCAGAATAACGTAATAGTAAAGATAGCATAGGCGAAGCTCCATCTTTGGGGTCACAGGCAATGCTGACGATGGGAGATGATCCTAGTTGTCATAACCTTCCTGCGGTCCATCATCCTGGTACTCCTCTTCATAGTATGGCCACGGGAATAGCCAGGGACAAAGCCATGAGTACTCTTTAAATACTCGTAAACTAATACTAACAAGTTAAGGGGTTTTTGTAGTAGGACACTAAGCTTTAGGGTTGTTTTGCAAAAAGCCAGATTTACCTCTACTCAGTTCGGAAGCAAAGAAAGCTAGTTGAAATTTTATAACACCTAAGTGGGAACTTGAATTTCGTGTCACAACTCTGTTGTGGTCAATTTAAAGTCTCAATTCATTTCACAAGTCATTTTGAAAACATCTGATGGGGGAACAGTATGGCCACTCCAACTGTCCATAACCGCGGACGCGACTATTCGAATAGTTTGACACTCTACAGAGATTGTACACTTTTACCACAACATTCGATACATCTGTCAGGAACAAATACCAAATTCACCATACTCAGTATGCGGATAATCAATCCTAACCTTTCAATTACATGCCCTAGTATAGGCACCTCTCCTGTGAGTTTGGCCTCCCAACCATGACCAACTGTCATCTTGGGTACTGCACAGGTGGACAATCTTCACAAGGTAGCCTCAACTCAGACCTTGGCCGTGAGGCAACCCATACTAAAGTATATAAGTTTCCAGTCAAGCCCTACCCAATTTTTGGGTATTATGGTTGTACGGTAAAATTGGAATGGTATCGCATCCAGACAACCATCAGTTTTATAAAGGGCTAAGGCTCATGTCTCAACATTTTCATCATCAAAATCATCTGGTGTTCGGAAACACATGTCAAAACATTTCAATAGAACGACTCATCATTCCAAGGTTTTCATAACCATTTTCACCAAGTATTCCCATCTAAAGTTGATCAAGTTTTATGCTTGGCACTAGCATCTACAAGTGGGGTAAGTACTAATGAGGGGTGGTAAACAAGTGGAGATTAATTAAGTTCAATCTCATGCCTTAGGATGACATCAAGATTATCTAGCTTAGGCCAAATTTAATGCTCTTTATGCAACCTTCAATGATCTTCCTAGAATCTACAAGTCACTTAAGTAAATTCTAAGAGAAAGCTTTGATAAAGAAATAAAGTATAAAGCTTGCAAGTAAAACTAGGATTGGGTATCATCAAATGTGTCCAACCAAGCATGCTTAGTGCATTGCATAGGTTATCTAACTTTCAGAATTGCAAGTGTTAGCTTGCCTTGTGCAGAGCAGTGGTTGAAGTTCTCCTTGGCTTCTTCCTCGTAGTATCCTCCTTCCTCCTCGTATCCTTGGTCGGTACTAGCGTCTATAAATAAATACGAGGTACACAATCACCAAATAATACTTAACTATTTTCAATCATCACACAAAGGTGTACTATAGATGATCTAGCATCATCACCTATCATTACAAGATTAAAGCATTTATCTTATTTATTTTAATTTGAGAAAAGTAATTTCTACTCATTGAAAAACTACTTAAGATTTAATATTCTCCAACTCAAACATGGGATCATGTTGACACTTGTCATCACCACATATTTCAGTACATGGGAATGTAATTTAAAGTGGTGTCACAATTTAATAAGGTTTAATCTTTTTATTTTAATTAAATAGAGTGACTAGAAATGCATATGTGGCATTCTTTTGTTGCCTGGACATTATTTCTGTAAGTAAACCCAAATTTTATTATATATTCTAAAAGGTATGATCAAATGTGATTTTTGAGAGTTGGAATCAACTCAAAAGCTATTATGGTTAAATTTTGAAAAATGTTTGAATGTAGAAAAGCTTCTCACTTGTTATTTTTACCAAGGTTGATCTATAGATCCAAATGATTTGAATCCAACGGGCTTGGATTAAGCATTTCAGTACCTTTCTAACAAAATTAGTTTCATGCAATTTGGTTCACTAAATCGAGCTGGGTTGATTTTTGAATCTAGGTACAGAACTGAGTTTGAATTAAAATAGAAAAATCTAAATTCAAATGGTTGGGTCACGCGGGAGAGGTTAATGGGCCGGCCCTGTTGGAGATATGCCCTAGAGGCAATAATAAATGTAGTTATTATTATATCTTTGTGTTTATGATAAATGTTTACATTCATGCTATAATAGTATTAACAAGGAAACATTAATACTTGTGTGATTTGTAAACTTAATTTGAAGTCCCTAGTAAAGCCTCTATATAATACTAGCTTGTTGGTTGATAGATGATTGTGGTTTCCCTATCATGAACATTGAGATGTTATTAACAACAAGATCATATTGTTAGGAGAATGATATGATGTACATACTCCTATAGATAAGCGTAGCACAAAGATCAAGTCATTTTAATAGTTCAATTGCTATATGCTTTTTGATACATAGTAATCTAATTCCTTCGACCATGAGATCATGCATATCACCTTTACCGGATGGATGCTTTGATGACATCAAACACCACACCGTAACTGGGTGGCTATAAAGGTGGCATTGAGTGTTCGGAAAGTATTGGTTGAAACACATGGATCAAGAGTGGGATTTGTCCATCCATATGACGGATAGATATACGCTGGGCCCTCTCGGTGAAATGTCATCCAATTAGCTTGCAAGCATGTGGCTGGCTCACAAGGGATCACATATCACGGGTACGAGAAAAGAGTACTTATCGGTAACGAGGTTGAACTAGGTATGCAGAGATACCGACGATCATAACCTCGGATAAGTAAACTATCGTGAGACAAAGGGAAATTGATATCGTATGTAAGTGGTTCATTCGATCGCAAAGTAATCGTAGAAATATGTGGGAGCCATATGAATTTCCAGATTCCTCTATTGGTTATTGTTCGGAGAAGTGTCTTGATCATGTCCGCATAATTCACGAACCGTAGGGAGACACACTTAAGGATTCAACGTTGTTTTGAGTAGTTATGGAATGATGAGAAAGAGACCGAATGTTGTTCGGAGTCCCGGATGGGATCCGGGATATCACGAGGAGATCCGGAATGGTCCGGAGAATAAGATTCATATAAGGAAAGTCTCGTTTTGGAGTTGGGGAATGGTTCCGGTGTTTTCATCGGGAATGTTCTAAAATGTTCCGGAATGTCCGGCACTCCGAGGGGAAGGGTACATGAATGTGTTATATCAAGTTGGTATGATTGCATCATGTACTAATTGTCATCGCTGAACCAAATAAAGGATTAATTCAAATCCTAGTTTGAAAAGTCAAATAGCTAGTTTGAAAAGTCAAACGGCTAAATTTGGAAAGAGGAAAAGAGGAGGAAGGGGGAAACCGAGTTGGGGAGGAGTTCCCTCCTCCAACCGGCGGCCCACCTCCAAGCCGAGTTGGGGAGGGACTCCTCCCTCCCTGGGCCGGCCCCTCCACCTATATAAGGAGGGGCAGGGCTCCCTCCTAGAGACACACAAGATCCTCTCCTCCAAACCCTAGCCCCAAGCCGCCGCCGCCTCCATAGCCGCCACCGGCCCTAGGGCAAACCGCCGCCGCCTAGCTAAACCCTAGCCGCCGACTTGCCCCCCTCCTTGGTGTGTCTAAACCCTAGAACACCGAGGGACTCTCTCATACTCCACCATACTCGCTCCGGCTTAAGCCTCTGAGATCTCCTCTACTTCGGTACCACGTCGTTGTCAGCCGGAATCGCGAGGAGAGTGCTACAACCTCCACGCCTGGAACAAGGGAGAGGAAGGTCTTCGCCGAAAATTTAACGTGTGACCGATCATGAGAGCGCCGCTTTAACGCAGCGCCGGAAGGATCGTCTACGCGATCTTGAGATCAGAAAGAGTACGACTACATCACCCACGAGAATCCGCTCTCGTTAAACACTTTGGAATCTCCGAGGGTGAGTTATTCTATCGACTCGTTGCTACAATCTAATAGATAGATCTTGGCTTGTTTGTTTGTATGCGGTAGAAATTTTTTGTTTTCCATGCTACGAAACCCTACAAAGGGTATCGAGCCGTGTCTATATGTAGATCACAGACGCAGTAGAACACAATGGTCATTGTGGGCGTTGATGCTTTATTGTCGATTGCTTCTTGTGTACTTTGTATCTTGCGGTATGTTGGGATGAAGCCCGCTAACCTTACATGACATCGCTCATGAGACTTGCTCCACGCTTGACATGCAACTTGTATTGCATAAGTGGCTTTATGGTGCCTGTTTCTCCTAGCATAGTTAAGATCCAATTTACAACGGGTGATTAACAATACTAGTATCAATGTTGTGGTTCATGTTCGTAAGTTAGAACGACACTTATTGAAAGCCCCAAACCACGTAAAACATGCAAAGAAAGTAGAGGCGTCTAACTTTGTTTTGCAGGGGTGTGCTGTGATGTGATATGGCCATGATTGTGATTATATTTGATGTATGCAATGTTCCTTATTGTAAGTTGGCAACCGGCAGGAGCCATATGGTTGTCTTTAATTTATGTTAAGACCCGCGTGTCTATTCAAAGTAGTTGTAATAGTTGAAGCCGGTGGATGACAACCATGAAGAAGCGTCATTGACCTTGATGCAATGCCGGTGATGATGGATATCATGTTTGTGCTAGAAGATGGAGATCGGAAGCACATAGAAGAAAGGCCATATCATATCACATATTATGAATTGCATGTGATGTTAATCCTTTATGCATCTTGTATTGCTTAGTAGACAACGGTAGCATTATAAGATGATCCCTCATGCACATGAATTTCAAGTCATAAAGTGTTCACCCTTAGTTAGCACCGTTGCTAAAGCTTGTTGTTTCGAAGCACCACGTGATGATCGGGTGTGTTAGATTCTGCAAGTGTATACAACGTGAGCAAGCCAGATTTGCTCATGTGGAAACTAAGGTTTGATCTTGACGAGCCTAGCATGTACAGACATGGTCTCGGAACACGGATCACCGAAAGGTAAAGCATGAATCATATAGTAGATATGATGAACATGTCGATTGTTCGCCATTGAAACTATATCAACTCTCGTGATGATCGGTGTTGATGTCGTGGATTTGGTTCGTGTGATCACTAAAACAATGTGAGGGATATTGTTTTGAGTGGGAGTTCACCTAGATTAATTTTAATATTAATTTGAACTCAATTTGTCATAAACTTAGTCTAAACTATTGCAAATATGTTGTAGATCAATGGCAGCCCCTACCATCAATTTTAATGCATTCCTAGAGAAAGAAAAGTTGAAAAACAATGGAAGCAACTTCACGGATTGGTTCCGCAATTTGAGGATTGTCCTCACAGCTGGTAATTTGACCTATGTGCTGGATGCAATCATTGGTGACCCACCTGCAGCTACTTCCGATGAAGTAAAGAATGTTTACCTCACTCGAATACTCAAGACTCCACAGCTCAATGTGCTATCTTGTATGGTTTAGAATCGAGCTTTAAAAGGTTTGAGAATTCAGACCCATATGATATTGTCGAGGATCTCAAATTGATCTTTGAGACTCATGCAATTGAAAGCTATGAGGCTTCGAAAAGTTCTTTAACCGCAAGATGGAAGAGGGCAGCTCCAATGAGCATGTGCTTAAGATGTCTGGGCACGCAAACAAACTTCAAAGCTTGGGTATTGTGATTCCTAATGCTTTGGGGATTTACCGTGTCCTCCAATCACTGCCACCAAGTTACAAGAACTTTGTGATGAACTACAATATGCAAAACATGAACAAGACGTTGCCAGAACTCTTTGCCATGTTGAAATCTGCAGAAGTGGAGATCAAGAAAGAGCACCAAGTGTTGTTGGTCAATAAGACCACCAAATTCAAGAAAGGCAAGTCTAAGCAGAAGGGACACTTCAAGAAGGGTGGTAAGAAAGATACCACACCGACGAAGAAGACCAAGGCTGGACCTAAGCCTGATACTAAGTGCTTTTACTGCAAGGGAGAAGGTCACTGGAAGCGGAATTGCCCAAAGTACTTGGCGGATTTGAAGAACGGCAACATCAAGAAGAAAGGTATATCTGATATACATGTTATTGATGTGTATCTCACTAGTACTCGTAGTAGTGCCTGGGTATTTGATACTGGTTCGGTTGCTCATATTTGTAACTCAAACAAAAGCAGAATAAACGGAAGCTAGCGAGGAACGAGGTGACGGCGCGTTGAAACGGATCAAAGGTTGATGTGATCGCGGTCGGCACGCTACCCCTTCATCTACCATCGGGATTAGTTTTATACTTAAATAATTGTTATTTGGTGCCTGCGTTAAGCATGAACATTATATCGGGATCTTGTTTATTGCGAGACGGTTACTTGTTTAAATCCGAGAATAATGGTTGTTCGATTTATATGAGTAATATGTTTTATGCACATGCACCTTTGATAGATGGTCTATTCTTATTGAATCTCGATAGTGGAAATACACATATTAATAACATTGAGGCTAAACGTTTGAAATCGGCGATAACTCGACCTATATGTGGCAATCGCTGCCTTGGTCACATTGGAGTGAAGCGATGAAGAAACTCCATTCCGATGGACTTCTTGAATCACTTGATTTCGAATCACTTGATAGATGCGAAGCATGTCTGATGGGTAAAATGACTAAGACTCCATTTTCTGGTATGATGGAGCGAGCTACGGACTTATTGGAAATCATACATACTAATGTGTGTGGTCCAATGAGTGTACCATCGCGTGGTGGTTATCGTTATGTTCTTACCTTCACGGATGACTTGAGTAGATATGGGTATATCTATTTCATGAAACATAAGTCCGAAACTTTCGAGAAGTTTAAGGAATTTCAAAGTGAGGTAGAGAATCAACGAACAAGAAGATTAAATTTCTACGCTCGATCGTGGAGGTGAATATCTAAGTTACGAGTTTGGCGAGCATTTGAAGAAATGCGGAATACTTTAGCTTGATTGACACCGCCGGGAACACCACAGCGTAATGGTGTGTCCGAACGTTGTAATCGAACTCTCTTAGATATGGTTCGTTCTATGATGTCACTTATAGATTTACCGCTATCATTTTGGGGTTATGCATTAGAAACAGCCGCATTCACTTTAAATAGGGCACCGTCTAAACTGCGTGAAACGACAAAGTATGAATTATGGTTTGGGAAGAAACCTAGATTGTCGTTCCTTAAAGTTTGGGGGTGCGAAGCCTATGTAAAGAAGTTACAGTCGGACAAGCTTGAACCCAAAGCGGAAAAATGCGTCTTCATAGGATACCCGAAGGAAACTATTGGGTATACCTTCTATCATAGATCCGAAGGCAAAATCTTCGTTGCCAAGAATGGATTCTTTCTAGAGAAGGAATTTCTCTCGAAAGAAGTGACTGGAAGGAAAGTAGAACTTGACGAGGTTGTTGAACCTTCTCTAAATTGAGTAGCGCAGCACGGAAGAAGTTCTGTGGTGCCTGCACCAATAAGAGAGGAAGCTAATGATGATGATCATGAAACTGTTGAAGTTGCTACAGAGCCTCACAGTCAACGAGAACTCGTACCACTGCATTGGTATGATCCCGTTATGAGTGTCATGTTGGTGGACAACACCGATGACCCTGAGACATATGAGGAAGCGATGATGAGCCCAGATTCCAATAAATGGCAAGAACCCATGAAATCCGAGATTGGATCCATGTACGAAAACCAAGTATGGACTTTGGTGGACTTACCGGATGGCCGGAAGGCTGTCGAGAACAAATGGATCTTCAAGAAGAAAACAGATGCTGATGGTAATGTTATCCTATAAAGCTCGACTTGTCGCAAAAGGGTTTCGACAAATTCAAGGAGTTGACTACGATGAGACTTTCTCACCAGTAGCGAAGCTAAAGTCTGTGAGGATTATGTTAGCAATCGCTGCATATTATGATTATGAGATATGGCAGATGGATGTCAAAACAGCATTCCTCAATGGAGACATTGATGAAGAGTTGTATATGATGCAACCCAAAGGTTTTGTTGATCCTAAAGATGCTAACAAGGTATGCAAACTTCAACGGTCCATCTATGGATTGAAGCAAGCATCCAAGTTGGAATCAACGTTTTGATAAGGTGATCAAAAGTTTTGGTTTTATACAAACTTATGGAGAAGCTTGTATTTACAAGAAAGTGAGTGGGAGCTCTGTAGCATTCTTAATACTATATGTGGATGACATATTATTGATTGGGAATGATGTGGACCTTCTTAATAGTGTTAAGGAATATTTGAATAATAGTTTTTCAATGAAGGATCTTGGCGAAGCAGCTTACATATTAGGCATAAAGATTTATAGAGATAGATCGAAACGCCAAATATCATTGTCACAGAGTACATATTTGGACAAAGTTCTAAAGAGGTTTGGAATGGAAGATAGCAAGAAAGGGTTCTTGCCCATGTTGCTAATACGACCTTGAGTAAAACTCAAAGTCCGACATCGGCAGAAGATAGAGAAAGGATGAGTAAGACTTCCTATGCCTCAGCCATAGGATCTCTAATGTATGCCATGCTATGTACTAGACCCAACATTGCATATGCTGTTAGTTTAACTAGCAGATATCAAAGTGATCCAGTGGATCATTGACAATGATCAAAACATCCTTAAGTACTTGAGAAGAACTAAGGATATGGTTCTTTCTTATGGAGGTGATGAACAGCTCGTTGTTAATGGTTACACCGATGCTAGTTGGAACACCGATCCGGATGATTCTAAATCACAACTGGATAATGATTTATTTTGAATGGTGCAGCAATTAGTGGAGGAGTGCAAAACAAAGCGTTGTGGCGAGATCTTCAACTGAATCGGAATACATGGTTGCCGGAGGCTTCACAAGAAGCGATATGGATGAAAGAGTTCATTACAGAGCTGGTGTGGTTCCTAGTGCTACCGGACCCAATGTCTATCTACTGTGATAACATGGGCGCCATAGCCAATGCGCAAGAACCAAGGTCACACAAGAAGCTGAAGCATATCAAGCTACGTTCTCACGCTATTCGAGAACATATCCAAGATGGGGATATAAAGATTTGCAAAGTACACACAGATCTGAATGTGGCGGATCCGTTGACTAAACCTCTCCCAAGGGCAAAACATGACCAGCACCAAACAGCCATGGGTGTTCGGTATATTACCATGTAATCTAGATTAGATGACTCTAGTGCAAGTGGGAGACTGTTGGAGATATGCCCTAGAGGCAATAATAAATGTAGTTATTATTATATCTTTGTGTTTATGATAAATGTTTACATTCATGCTATAATAGTATTAACAAGGAAACATTAATACTTGTGTGATTTGTAAACTTAATTTGAAGTCCCTAGTAAAGCCTCTATATAATACTAGCTTGTTGGTTGATAGATGATTGTGGTTTCCCTATCATGAACATTGAGATGTTATTAACAACACGATCATATTGTTAGGAGAATGATATGATGGACATACTCCTATAGATAAGCGTAGCACAAAGATCAAGTCATTTTAATAGTTCAATTGTTATATGCTTTTTGATACATAGTAATCTAATTCCTTCGACCATGAGATCATGCATATCACCTTTACCGGATGGATGCTTTGATGACATCAAACACCACACCGTAACTGGGTGGCTATAAAGGTGGCCTTGAGTGTTCGGAAAGTATTGGTTGAAACACATGGATCAAGAGTGGGATTTGTCCATCCATATGACGGATAGATATACTCTGGGCCCTCTCAGTGAAATGTCATCCAATTAGCTTGCAAGCATGTGACTGGCTCACAAGGGATCACATATCACGGGAACGAGAAAAGAGTACTTATCGGTAACGAGGTTGAACTAGGTATGCAGAGATACCGACGATCATAACCTCGGATAAGTAAACTATCGTGAGACAAAGGGAAATTGATATCGTATGTAAGTGGTTCATTCAATCGCAAAGTAATCGTAGAAATATGTGGGAGCCATATGAATTTCCAGATTCCTCTATTGGTTATTGTTCGGAGAAGTGTCTCGATCATGTCCGCATAATTCACGAACCGTAGGGAGACACACTTAAGGATTCGACGTTGTTTTGAGTAGTTATGGAATGATGAGAAAGAGACCGAATGTTGTTCGGAGTCCCGGATGGGATCCGGGATATTACGAGGAGATCCGGAATGGTCCGGAGAATAAGATTCATATAAGGAAAGTCCCGTTTCGGAGTTGGGGAATGGTTACGTGTTTTCATCGAATGTTCTAAAATGTTCGGAATGTCCGACCGGAGGGGAAGGGTACATGAATGTGTTATATCAAGTTGGTATGATTGCATCATGTACTAAGTGTCATCGCTGAACCAAATAAAGGATTAATTCAAATCCTAGTTTGAAAAGTCAAATAGCTAGTTTGAAAAGTCAAACGGCTAAATTTGGAAAGAGGAAAAGAGGAGGAAGGGGAACTGAGTTGGGGAGGAGTTCCTCCTCCAACCGCGGCCCACCTCCAAGCCGAGTTGGGGAGGACTCCTCCCTCCCCTTGGCCGGCCGGCCCCTCCACCTATATAAGGAGGGGCAGGGCTCCCTCCTAGGACACACAAGATCCTCTCCTCCAAACCCTAGCCCCAAGCTGCCGCCGCCTAGCTAAACCCTAGCCGTCGGCTTGCCCCCTCCTTGGTGTGTCTAAACCCTAGAACACCGAGGGACTCTCTCATACTCCACCATACTCGCCCGCTTAAGGCGAAGCTCACGAGATCTCCCTCTACTCGGTACCACGCCATTGTGCCGGAATCGCGAGGAGAGTGCTACAACCTCCGCTGCTGGAACAAGGGAGAAAGGTCTTCGTCAGTTAACGATGTGACCGATCATGGAGCGCTGCCGGAACGCAGCGCCGGAAGGATCGTCTACGCGATCTTGAGATCGGAAAGAGTACGACTACATCACCCACGATAATCCGCTCTCGTTAAACACTTTGGAATCTCCGAGGGTGAGTTATTCTATCGACTCGTTGCTACAATCTAATAGATAGATCTTGGCTTGTTTGTTTGTATGCGGTAGAAAATTTTTGTTTTCCATGCTACGAAACCCTATAGGCCCAGTGTCACTTCGCAGCGCGGGGCTCCGCTGTCAGGGGGGTTCCACCAGTCAGTGGCTCATAACACGCGAAGCGGTACGGGGTTGTGTGGTTCGTTGGATTAGAATGGAGATCGACGGCTGGGGATCGTCGTCGACGATGAACATGTCACCTGCAAGCTCGAACCCTAGCGGCTCAGTGGGGGTGCATAGGGGGCATACCAGGGCTCCAGTGACGATATCTAGGCAGGCAAACGAACGAGTGGTCGACGACGAGCTCAGGGATGGTCGAGGCAGCTCCGAGGGTGGTCGAAATCAATGTCTCCCTTCTTCTCCAGAGGCGACCTGCTCTGGCGCAATTCCGGTGAGATGCTGCTCCTCGTGCTCCGGCTAGAGGGTGGAATGATCAATGAGGTGAGGGGAGTGGAATGGTGTGCTGCAAACGGCTGGGGGTGGCCTCCTTTTATAGGCTCGACGGCGAGACCGAGAGGGATGGGCAGGCGACGGTGGCGACATGGCCACGGGCGGCTAGCGGCATGGCTGAGGTTGGCAATCGACGGGCGGTCTCCTGGCAATGCTCTGGAGCTTAAATGCGCTCTTAGGGGCGGTGGAAATCGGTCTGGAACGTGCGGTGCTCTACGCAGTAGAGGCGGCGTCTTCGATGGCGAGCGGTGGCTGTGAGGCATGGGGCGGCGAACGGGGGTGTCTAGAGTGTTCCTAGGATCATGGCAAAGCGGTAGGCACGGGCTGCAGTCGAGGGGAGGCGTGTGCACGCGTGACGGGTGTGGTGCTCTAGGGCAGGCTCGGCATGTCGTAGTGGCACTGGGCGCGCGGCGTTCCTGGTGGTCCACGGCTTGCACTGGCTTGGGGAGGGGACAGTGGGTGGCGGTGAGGTGTTGGCTACCTCCCAGACAAGGTGGGCAAGGCTAGGGTGGCTTCTATCTAGCCGACGACAATGGGGCGGCATGGTGAGGCTCGGCCTGCTCACCATTGATGGCAAGGCAAGCTTACAGTGGTGCTAGATGTTTACAATTGAGCTAGATGATCTACTAAAGGTTTGTTGTGAGCTAGAGAGGGGACAAGGTTGGCCAAATCACTGCTCAAAATAGTGTTTGTTGTTTGTTTGATTTGAATCAAGCAAGTTTTGATGAAATGGCCGCAAGAAACTTACTTTTTAATTTTGAAAAGATTTTTGGTGGGTGTGCTAGGCATGTGCTGAGGATTATGTGGGTGCTTGGGTTTTGAAAATTGAACTTGTTTGAGTGGTTTTTGAAATAGTGGGATCTTCCCATATGAGATAGATTCAATTTTAAACTGTCATTTAAACTTAGTATTTGAATGTTTTTGGATGATCACAAAGTGGGCCCTGGTACCTTATTATGAGTACTAACAAGGGGTGCAAAGATCCACAAATGTTTCTGTTGAGTTTTGAAAACTAGGGATAACCAAAGTAGGCATGGGAGTTAATTTGGCAAAAATGACCATTCACTTCATTTGTTTATTTTGAGTTGTTTGTCTTTGGGAAAAGTTTGGGGATTGTTTAGATGGTGTTTATTTCACCTAAGAATCATTTTACAAGCAAAGAAACATAGAACCATGGCAATTCAAAAGAATCCAAACTTGAATACACACACATATGAATTCTTTCATATTTTTAGTTGGGAAAGTTTTTGTTAACCCTACTTTTGATGCTTAGCATTTGATGATCTAGGTTTAATATTTTTGGGATGTTACACCTATAAGAAGCCCCCGACTCAAAAAATCTAAATCATCAGGGAGAAAGCCATGAAAACCTCCGCAGTGCCGCCGCCACCAAAAGGGAGATTCGGGGGACAAAAAGTCTCTATTCCATCACCCTGCCGAGATGGGGAAGTGCCCCCAGAGCCATCTCCATCGATCTCCACCACCATCTCCATCGTCGTTGCTGCTCCCATGATGAGGAGGGAGTAGTTCTTCCTCAATGCTAAGGGCTCTACTGGTAGCTATGTGTTCATATCTCTCTATACGTGATCATATTGTGATCATGAGCTTTGTAATCAAGTAGATCTACCTTGCTACTCAAGTTCTTTAATAGATCTCTACTCTCCCCATGTGTGTGAAATGACAGTGTGCACGCCATGGTGGCACTTAGGCCAGAGTCTACATAAATACTCATCGTGCTTTAATAGATCTATGATTTTCCCCACGTGTGTGAAAGTGACAGCGTG
This sequence comes from Avena insularis, assembly GCA_023614405.1. Classification (NCBI taxonomy): domain Eukaryota; kingdom Viridiplantae; phylum Streptophyta; class Magnoliopsida; order Poales; family Poaceae; genus Avena; species Avena insularis. The sequence continues at coordinate 319,297,161 of CM042691.1, forward strand.
CATGCCGTGTGTGGCACTTAAGCTAGATTATATATATATATTTATCATGAGTATATTTGGATTTGGATGTCTCTATGAAATTATGGTGTTTGTTGGAACCGTCTAGCGCTCAAGGTGATAGTGTGGGGTTATCTAGATGGGGAAGGCGGACTTTGAGGAGTGTTGTTATAGCCCTACCATGGATTAGAGTGTCCAACCAGAGAGTAGTTCAGGGTAGTATCATGAAGAGAATATATTTATTGAGAGTGTTCACTAGTGAAAGTATGATCCCTAGGCCTTGTTTCTAATCATTGAAACACCATTTGCATCTAGATTTGTTACATGTTTGCTTGCTTCCATCTTTTTGCCTATAGTCTTTTCCTCCCCGTCAGAAGCTCTTTTCTGGAACCGTTACCACTTATAATCATCCATACCACTTGTATTTCACTATCTCTTCGCCGAACTAGTGCACCTATACACCTGAAAACTGTATTGGGTGTGTTGGGGACACAAGAGACTTCTTGTATCTTGATTGCAGGGTTATTTGAGAGGGATACCTTTGACCACTTCCTCCCTAAGTTCGATAAACCTTGGATAATCCACTTAAGGGAAACTTGTTGCTGTTCTACAAACCTCTACACTTGGAGGCCTAACAACTATCTAAAAGAATAGAAGTGCATAAACATCAAGCTATTTTCTAGCGCCGTTGCCGGAGAGGAAAGGTAAAAGGCACTCACACACGTTACCCCACGGTAACAGCAAGCCGGAAAGCTATTTTCTGGCGCCGTTGCCGGGGAGGTAAGGTAAAAGGTACTCACATCGTCTGGTGTGAGTGCTCGAAGTTATTTCCTTTAGATTCTGCAATTTTGTCTTTTTGTTTCTTCTTTTCACTAGTTAGGCTTAATGGAAAACAAAAACAAAATTAGAGAGCTTTATAGTATCTATCTTGAGTTAGGACATGAAGTGTTTGAAGAGAAAATTAAAAAACCTATGAAACTTTATTTGCATGCTAATAGCAATGTTATTAGTATGAATTCTTTGGAGACCATTATTGCTAATGCTATGGAAAATCCTAAGCTTGGGGAAGCTAGTTTTTATGAAAATGATATTTTTAGTTCCCCAGCTTTGGAAGATAGCTATTCTATTGCTTATGATGATACCAAACCTCCAATATATGATGATTACAATGATGAATATGATATTTTCAGTCCGCCTACCATTGAGGAGAAAATTGATTGTGATTACAATATGCCTCCTATATTTGATTATTATGGTGATGATAATAATAACGATAGCTATTTTGTTGAATTTTCTCCCACTATAATTAATAAGAATGACTATGCTTCTATGGAGAGTAATAATTACTTTATGCATGTGGCTCATGATAATAATGTTTTATGTGATAATTATATTGTTAGTTTTATTCATGATGCTACTGAAAGTTATTATGAGAGATGGAAACATGGTATTATGCATCTCAATAATATTAAGTTTCCCCTCTTTATGTTGAAAATCTTGAAGTTGCACTTGTTTTGCTTTACTATGCTTGTTTCTTTATGCTTTCATGACTTGTTTCTTTACAAGATTCCTATGCATAGGAAGTGGGTTAGACTTAAACGTGTTTTGAATTTGCTTCTTGATGCTCTATTTTACTTCAATTCATATTTCTTATGTGAGCATCTTCTCAAACTATCAAGCCTAACTTAAAGGCGTTAAAGAAAAGTACTTGTTGGGAGATAACCCAAGAGTTTTCTTGAGTCTTGGAAGTTATTACTTTAGTAATTATCTCTCCTTATCCTTTTTATTTTATTTTTGTGCCAAGAATGACCTCTAATGAGAGGGAAGTAAGATTTGGGGAGTTGCTGTCCCGAAACAGATTTTTGTGTTCCACCATAAAAAATCGTGAGGAATCTCTGTAAGTCGTATTGAGCTGATATTTGACGAATAAATCCCCCAGTATGTTAGATAACTTCCGTTAGTTCAACACTTTTTGATTTGAGCAACAGAATGTCTTCGAAAAAATCGTTTTCTACTTCTTATCTGTTTTGACAGATTTCTGCCATTATTTGCATTTGCTTCTTATTGATTCCTTTTTGGGTTATTTTTGGGAAATTGATCTTTTTGAGGGAATTGCTACAGTAGATTATGTTTTTAGTGAAAGTTTTGCTATTCTAAAACTAGAACTCAAAGGTCTATTATCTTTTGAATACACTAATGTTGCTAATGAAGATTGTGTGAAGTTTTGTATGAAGGAAAAAATTTAGGTGTAGAGAAAGAATGATGTAATGAGATGAAGAATGGACAAAAACTCAAGCTTGGGGATGCCACCCCGTGTCACCCCAAGAAATATTCAAGAGGTACAAGCGTCAAAGCTTGGGGATGCCCAAGGCATCCCCTTCTTCATCAATAAAAATCTTAGGTCTTTCTAGACAGTTCGTTTTTATTGTTTCATACACTATTGTGTTGTTCTTGGAGTGTCTTTGTTTTTGTTTTTAGTTTTATTTTGCTTGGTTTGATGCAATAAGTTTGTTGATTACAACACACTTCTTTTGGAGAGAGACACACTCTGTTTTCATTGCCTAGAACACTCTAGTTTTCATTCTTATTATTTTGTGAGTGTTCTCTTTGCTAGCTCTGTGTTTATCCTTAGTTTTCTTGTGCTTTCAGCTTAGGACTTTTTAGTTCTTATTTGTGGATTTGTGAGACAAGCTCATTGATCTTTATTGATTATTCTTATCTTTGTGAGTTGTTTCAAATAAGTCGATTGGTGTTGGAAAAGAGTAGAACATTTCATGCTTATAGTGGTACAAGAGGAGCTTGCTTTTACTGTGACTTATGCTGTAGCATGAATTGTTCCAAACAATTAGGATTGCTTAATGTGCCTTGAAAGAATCATGCATTGTTTTAGCATACAAAAACATAGTATTGTGGTATTCTCCTTTGATGCTTTGTTTGGGTTGACTTGGAACATACTCACACCATGTTATGACTATGAATAAGTCACCATAGCCTCTATGATCATTTAGTCCTTGAGTTGTAGTACCACTTTATGCTTTGATTAGTAATGTTTTGTCGCTCTGCATGATTATGGCCATTATTGCTCTCTTAGTTGGTCGATCCCAGTCTTCTGCTAGCCTCCACTTGTATGAGTAAGCTCTACTCATGCATCCAACTCCCAAGAAACCAAGTTATTCCAAAGTGTCCACTATAAATTCCTATGCATGGTGTGTTGCACCATTCCAAGTATATTATTGTTTTATCTATATTCCAAATTAAACTTGTTATGTGAAAATTAGTGATTAAAGCTCTCACAAACTTGATGGCACACTTTATTTTTTCTTGCCCCTAATAAACTTGAACCATTGTGTTATCTATGTTGTATATGCTTACACTTTATACGTTGGAATTAGCAGAACCGTGCTGTCACGGGGAACGCTTTCAACATTGCACTTGTACTTTGTACACGGTTGATATCATGCTCTTTTGTCTATAGATGTCGTCTGTGTGAAATAAAAGGGGAGCTTGTAAGTCCATGGAGTTATGTATGTGTCTTAGAGAAACGCCTGGGCCGCTAGCCTAAGCCATGTCTAATCATGGTGGAAACTTGCATCATCACCATAATGACATCGATGAAGCTTTCTTCTTATAAAAAAAGAGACAAATTGAAAAAAGGAAAGAGAGAAAAAAACACCATATTCCCATGGTAAATAAGAAGATTGCTGAGATGGTCATTGTATGCTTGCCTTGTCATTTTGATTATGGGATAGCTCATGTATCATATGCAAGGGGTACCCCGTTGGCGGTTCTGTATGATACATATGTACTTACTATGACAAGAACTTACCGGTGACTAAAGTTGAGTAGCATGAGGAGCGACCCTCGTATTCAAGGGACATGAGATTGCCAACTTATACTTTGTCAAGCATATAGTCCATAGTTTGTTCACTTTAACCTTAATCACTTCAAGATTCTTATGATAGGGGAAATGAGGGTTGAAAGCTAACAAATACCATAATTTTTGGAAGCTCTTTATAAAACTTGAAATCCCTGCTTCCCTTTATGAAGGGTCTTTCTTCCACCATTATATTGAGTCTCCACCTTCTATCCTTAGGCACCAGTTAAGAGAGCATAGTTGCCATTCTTAGTTCTATGTGCATTGTCCCATAACTTATTGATTGATGCATATTGTTGATATTACTTGTTCTTGTGCTATTTATATCTAGTCACTCTTATGAACTTTGAAGGTGTCCTATGCATCTATTTGCTACTCTATGAGAGACAAGCTGAATTCCACTATGCTATGTTTTCTATATGTGAAACAAACAAACGTGTTTCAATGCATTGTTATTCATGATATTTGTTTGTAACCTTTCATGTTGCAGCATAATTACTTTGTCTTATTGTTAGAACTTCATCTTTCATGCTCATGTTTAGAGTTCTTTGATCCTAGCTTTCAATGCTTGCAAATGGTTTGATCTTGATTGCGATGGTGCATGCCATCTCAAAAATTATTCTTTTTATCACTTACCTACTCGAGGACGAGCAGGAGTTAAGCTTGGGGATAATTGATACGTCGTAAACGTATATATAATTTTTGATGCTCCATGCTTGTTTTGTATCAACTTTGCTATGTTTTGTCTACGCTTTGAGGTATTTTTATACACTTTCTGGAACTAACCTATGACAAGATGCCACAGTGCCAGTTGCCTGTTTTCTGTTGTTTTTGGTTTCAAAAAGCTAAAAAATGAATATTCTCGGAATTGGACTGGACAAAAGCCAAAGTTCATATTTTTCCGTGAATGATACGGAAAATCGAAGATGAGACGGAGGAGGACACCAGGATGGCCACACTCTAGGTGGGCGCGGGCACCGAAGGGGAGATTCGGGAGACAGAAAGTCTCTATTCCGGCACCCTGCCGGGATGTGGAAGTGCCCCCGGAGCCATCTCCATCGATCTCCACCACCATCACCATCGTCGTTGCTGCTTCCCATGATGAGGAGGGAGTAGTTCTTCCTCAAGGCTAAGGGCTCTACCGGTAGCTATGTGTTCATCTCTCTCTCTATGCGCGATCATATTGTGATCGTGAGCTTTGTAATCAAGTAGATCTACCTTGCTACTCAAGTGCTTTAATAGATCGTTGCTCTCCCCATGTGTGTGAAAGTGACAGCATGCACGCCATGGTGGCACTTAGGCTAGAGTCTACATAAATACTCATCGTGCTTTAATAGATCTATGTTTTTCCCCACGTGTGTGAAAGTGACAGCGTGCACGCCGTGTGTGGCACTTAAGCTAGATTACATATATATATTTATCATGAGTATATTTGGAGCTGGATGTCTCTATGAAATTGTGGTGTTTATTGGAACCGTCTAGCTCTCAATGTGATAGTGTGGGGTTATCTAGATGGGGAAGCCAGACTTTGAGGAGTGTTGTTATAGCCCTACCATGGATTAGAGTGTCCAACCGGAGAGTAGTTCAGGATAGTATCATGAAGAGAATATATTTATTGAGAGTGTTCACTAGTGAAAGTATGATCCCTAGGCCTTGTTTCTAAGCATTGAAACACCATTTGCTTCTAGATCTGTTACATGGTTGCTTTCTTCCATCTTTTTTCCTTTAGTCTTTTCCTCCCCGTCAGAAGATCTTTTCTGGCACCGTTACCACTTATAATCATCCATACAACTTGTATTTCACTATCTCTTCGCCGAACTAGTGCACCTATACACCTGACAAGTGTATTGGGTGTGTTGGGGACACAAGAGACTTCTTGTATCTTGATTGCAGGGTTGCTTGAGAGGGATACCTTTGACCACTTCCTCCCTGAATTCGATAAACATTGGGTAATCCACTTAAGAGAAACTTGATGTTGTTCTACAAACCTCTGCACTTGGAGTCCCAACAACTGTCTACAAGAATAGAAGTGCGTAGACATCAGTCTCACCATCCTTAGCAACAACAACTGCTTTCAGTTCCACTAACATCACCACCAGAACAAACTTTGACACCACATCATGTTATGAAGGTTCCACAAATTCTCCATACAACACCCTCAACTTCAGCGCCACCGCTGACTTCCCTGCTACAACCGATTTCTGATCCTATACGTGAGATACCTCTACCACAATATCTACACCTTCATAACTACTCAAGTCCTAGCATAGGGCAACCACCGCAGAACTGCGTGGGTCCTAACATAACCTTCAAGCATAATTTGGAGGACTCTGCATTGTTTGCCAACTCTAGTGTCAATTATTTTCCTAGTGATGGCCTTTTTGGCTATGATCCATGAGGATATCCTCACTCAGAGAATGTATACCACAATGGCCTCCTAAGGATGGATGCTTACTTGGGCTAAAATGGTACCAATGTCGAGCAACCTTCCATCGAAACCGATGGACGGTTCAATTCAATGTCATAGTACTCTTCTACCAGACAAGATGGGGATAGTAATGTACAATATGGAGCATTTGCTAGATGCTAGCTTGTTTGCGCATCCATTAAGTGATATATCGAGGAAAAGCTAGTTATATTTTCATTAGGTAATTCAGCCTTTTGAGCCAACAATAATTCATGTTCAATGTTTTAGGTCTTGTGCCAAGATTTTTCATATGCAAGACCATTGCATCTTTGTAATGATGTGTTTCTGTTATGCCAAAATTGTCAAAAAGGTATTATTGAAGTGTTGCACGACGGTAAATATTTTAATACCCCACTTGTGATATTTTGAGCCAAAGATTATTAATTATAATAAATACATGAGTTGTGCTTGTCAAAATAACGGAAAGGCATAGAGCTAAATTTCTACGCACCTGAGCACCTATGTTCTCGTTATCTCGACCTACCATCGCATACATCTCGGTCTGTGGTCATACACGCTATTGTATGTATTAGATGTTCATTTGTTGTATTCTTATACTAAACTTAAACTAAAGCTAATACTATCCTTTGTTCACTGCCATTGCCATCGTGGTCGCCGCCGCCTAGCCACTTCTCGATCTCCTCGTCGTTATCGAGTTCGTCCTTGTCGTCCTCGAGGTCGATGACGATCGGAGCTGATGAGGAGGATGTTGGGCTGCGAGCTGGAGACGAAGACGAGGCGACCGCTGCATGATTCGCTTTCTTGGCGGTATTACTAGGCATACGTCGCGGCCTCCTCCGTCACAATCTTAGGTTCAGCCGCCTAACCTTGGACATTTGCGCCTCGAGGTGCTCCCATGTCTCGCGGTCCTCCCTCAACATCTTGGGCGCGTGGCCGCGGCTAGGCGGCGCGAATATCTCTAGCACCAGCTCCTCGCAGCCGAGAGGGAAGTTGAATTGGCCGCAGCGGCTTCCATGGAGGCGAACATTCTCGACGTCGTGCCTCCCCGCCTCCTAGGCCGCCGACTGGTAGGTCCCCAGCCAGATGCGCTGACCGGTGTCCCGGTTGATGATTTCGGCGACCTAGGTACCCCCACTTTTCTACCATACGCCGTGGTAGCACGATTGTGACGGCGTTGGAAGGCCTGCATGGACGGCAGGTCGGCGCGCTGGCCCTGCGGATGGGAGGTAAGGAGGGGTGGCGCAAAAATCCGGCCATCTTCTAGCACGGATGCGGTAGCGGTGGGTGATGAGTGCATATTTGCATCATGTTTTAGGTTATTATTTTGCATTGTGGATGTAGGATCTTTGTATTTTACGGTGTTCGCATGCACTTTTTATGTTTATTTTCACTAGGATCCGATCAGATGATGGATCCAATAGACACAATTCTTGGAGCAGTTATATTGGAGCGAAAAGGAGCCAAAAACAATGTAAATCGCTTTTTTGGGAAATATTAATAATACCAGAAGAAAACCCGAAGCGAATGAATGACATAGAAGAGTTGACGACCAACTATACGGGCCGCCACCGTATAGTTGCGGTCGTATAGTTGGCGCTGCCTCTGCCTCCTCAAATAGTTTCACCCCGTGCAACTGGTTCGGACAGACGACATACAGAACACCCAGAAATCATCGAAAACCTCACCTCTAGAAGGGGTCTAGAGGGGGAACTTGCCCTAGGTATCCATCTTTGCCCTAAGCAGATCTGGGAGGCCAAGGCATCGATCTCCATCTTCATCCACCGCTGCATCTTCATCACCACTATCATCTCCATCCATCCCATCTAGATCTTGTTGTAATTCTCGCACTAGTTGTGGATTTATACAAGTACTATTCATCGATAATTGTTTCCAAACCCATTATCATGATGTTGTTTGCCTCCATGTTTGAGTAGATCATTAGTTCTTGGGAAGATGGCGAAACCATAGTATATGATTGATATGACATAGAGATTATTATATTATACATCATTATATGTATGTGTTAATTGTTTTCATCTTGATGTTGGGAGTTGTTCACCTCCTTAATATTTGCCTCTCAGGGGAACTCGATGAAGGGGATTACTTGTTGGTAGAGGGAGGAATGGCAGCACTTACTGTGACTATAAATTCGTTTCCATCCTTTACATACTAACTTGGGTAATCAAGGAGAACTCATTAAGCCATGTCCATACCGTAGGAGAAATCCCTTAATAGCGGGATAATACGATTGATGTCGTTTATCTGTAAGCTGTGGTTATGAAGGATGGTGTGAGCAGTGGTTGTTGCCTCATCATCCATATATGGAGCTCCTCCCACATACATGCATATCATGAGAATATTCGCTATAATGATCTTGATCGCTCAGTCTAAATTGCTAGCGGTGTATCCACCACTCCATGAGAATGCATTTCCCTTATTGCAGTTTCAATCTTTCTTACATACACGATTACTACTTTCTGCATCAAGTTTTACTTTACATTACTTTACTGTTCCAACCAACCAAAAACCCCAAAACAGTTCTACTTTCTTGCATCTGAGAATTATTCCTTAAGTACTTCGTTTAGTTTTAGTTAAAAGCATTCTAGTCTTTTGCCTACTACTCCTTGTGGGATCGATATCTTTATTTTGAAACTAGCTACAAACGATCTGTGCACTTGCAGTCATCAAGCTATTTTCTAGCGCCGTTGATGGGGAGCTTAGCGCTATAAGTCACTTTACTTTTAGTTATTTATATACTTTTGTTATACTAATTTTTTATTTGACTTGAAGGACCATAAAAATGGACAACACTCGGCATTTAATGCAGCTTGAGGCAGTAAGGAGTATGGGTTCACCCATGGACGCTTTTATAACTTTTAATAGAAGCATAAACCCCGATGGTATTGAGATCCGTCCCTTATTATTTGATTTACTTAACTCTAAAAAGTTTTCAGGAACCCATGAAGAGAGTCCCTATGGACACTTACAATTCTCTGAAGATGTTTTTGGTTCCTTTATATTCGATGATTGTGACCGTGATAAGGTTAAAATCCAGTTGTTTAGACAAACTCTCTTTAATAATGTTTTTAACTGGTATAGATCCATTTGTGCATAAGCACTAAGGATGTGGACGGATTTGACAACCAAATTCTTGTCAAAATATTACTCAGAAAGAAAAGCTCACATGATGAGAGGTATTATTATTAGTTTCAAAAATAATCCTGATGAGAGTTTATATGAAGGCTATCTAAGGTATAAAAGTTATCTATACAATTGCCCCATCACCATTTTCCTGATTGGTTGATTACCCATACTTTCTATGGAGGGCTTAACAATAAAAATAGAGAAAGTCTAGATACCGCTTATAATGGTAGTTTCCTATCTTATACCTATGATGAAGCTTGGAAATTAATAATGAAAATGAGGGAGACAACAGAAAGTCATGAAAATAGGGAAATCAATATGAATAGTTCTTCTGAATATGCTTGTGTTAACGACTTTCTTGTAGATGGAAGGACTTGTGCGATGATTAAAACCCTTGGTATTGATTCCTATTCGGTAAAAAAAATATTGAGAATTATGCAGGGCATTTACAGGTACCTGCAGGATGGGAGCCTCACAAACCCCTCAAAGAAAAGAAGCGATCAAGAGAGGACGTATCATTGGTAGAATTTTCCCCTAAACCTATTCAAGAGAATATTAAGAAAAAGTGCAGGGAGGAAGAACGTATAAGGAGAAGATCGAAGAAACCAGAAAAGAACCCTGAAGCTACCAATGCAAATATTATTATATTTAAGGATCTTATGGAGGCAAAAATCATGGAAAATGAAGTAGTTATGCTAGACTCTAAAACTTCAGATTTTATTACAGGTAAGATTAAAGGTAAAGAAACTTCTAAACCCGTGACTCCTATATACTATGGAGAAACTTTCTTATAGGGAATTTGTGAATCGGTCTCCACTATAAATATTATGCCTTCATCGCTTTATGAGAAACTTTGCTACAATTTAAATAATCCAGATGTGGAATTGGTGGACACTACTATTAAATTGTTTAATAGAACTAAATTAAACCATAAGGTGTTATTCGAAATATCTATGTTTTTGTTGGATCACTCATGTACCCTCTCAATTTTTATATTGTTGATATGCCTCGAGATACTTTTTGTCCCATTCTTTTAGGCAGGCCTTTTATTTCTATAACCAAAGCTCGAATTGACAATAAGTAGGAGACTATTTCCATGATGTTTGGAGAGAAGGAAATGCCGTTCCACTTCGCCCAACTTAAAAAGAGGCCATATGAAATAGAAGATATCAAGGAAGAGAAAACAATTGCTGAGCTAGCCGCGATTCATTTCAGTACTCCCCAAGATGAATTAGAAAGGAGCTTAATTAATTGGAAAGAGGCACTAGATGATGAGGAAAGAGAAGACATAGATGATTACCTTGACTCCATTCCAGAAGCACAAAACCCACATGACTGAAGAACTGGTAAGCAAAGGTGACGAAGAACCTCCACCAATTGAATTAAGACGACTTAAAGACAATATGAGGTATGAATTTTTAGATAATGAAAATAAATGTCCTGTTATTATTAGTAAAATTTTATCAGATAATGAAACAAATAAACTTATTTTAGTTTTGATCAAACATCGTGAAGCATTTGGGTATACTCTAAGTGATATTAAAGGAATAGATCCATCCATTGTGACACATAAGATTACCATGCTTGAAGATGTTGTACCTATAGTTGACACACAAAGAAGGCTTAATCCAAAAATGAAAGAAGTAGTAAGAAAATAAGTTATACGCTTATTATATGCCGGTATAATATATCCTATTTATGATAGTAAGTGGGTTAGCCTAGCTCATTCCATACCAAGACATGGGGGTCTTGATGCTGCTATGAATGAGGATGGTGAACTAGTCCCTATAAGGCCTATTGTTGGGTATCGCATGTGCATCGATTTTCGAAAACTAAACTGTGAGACACAGAAAAATCACAAACCAATACCGTTCATGGATAGAATTTTAGAAAGACTAAGCAATAATTCTTATTTTGTTTTCTTGATGGTTATTTCGGTTATTCTCAAATTGCTATACAGCCCGAAGATCAAGAGAAAACAACTTTTACATGCCCTTATGGTACTTATGCGTATAGATTAATCCCTTTTGGCTTATGTAATACAGGTGCAACCTTTCAAGAATGTATTTTAAAAATCTTTGATGATCTTGTTGAGAAGACTATGGAAGTTCTAACAAATGATTTCATTGTTTGTGGAACAACATTTGATAATTGTCTCTACAATTTAACCAAGGTTTTACAGAGATGCAGGCAATCAAACTTAGTTTTGAATTGAGAGCAATGTCGATTCATGGAAAGAGAAGGTAAATTTTTTGGACTTAAGGTTTCAGAAAAAGGTATAGAAATAGATAAGACCAATATGAGTGCTATAGAAAATCTTCACATACCTCAAGACATTAAAAACTTAAAAATGTTTCTGGGACATGTAGGTTTTTATAAGCATTTTATACAACATTTTGCTAAAATAGCTATGCCTCTCGCTAACCTTCTTGATAAAGAAACTCCGTTCTATCTAGATCATGACTGCATTGCAGCTTTTGAAAATCTTAAGAACAAATTAGTTTCGGCACCTCTCATGCAATCTCCAAAATGGGATGAACTTTTTAAAATAATGTGTGATGCTAGTGACTATGCTTTAGGAGCTGTTTTAGGACAGCGAGACGAGAAGAATTTAAATGTTATTCATTATGATAGTAGGACTCTTAATAAGATTTAGAAAAATTATGCTACTATGGAGAAAGAGTTCCTTGCTATAATTTTTGCATGTGACAAATTTAGTTCTTACATTATTAATTCTAGAGTAATAATTCATATAGATCACCAAGCTTTGTGTCACCTTCTTGTGAAAAAAGGATGCAAAGCCCAGGTTGATTAGGTTGGTGTTATTACTATAAGAATATGATTTACAAATAATAGATAGGAGGGGTAAGTATAATCCAGTAGCATATCATCTATCTAGGATGGAGGGAACAATTACCGATCCCATACCTATAAATGAGTCATTTCCGGGTGAATACTTAGCAAAAATTGAAGTAGTTGATCCGTGCTATGCAGATTATGCTAATTATCTCGTAGTAAAATTTGTACCTCCTGGTATGACAAGAAACAAAAGAATGAAATTCTTTAATGGTCTCAGACATTACTTTTGGGATGATCCATTTCTTTATCATCATGGACCTGATGGAATGATTCGAAAGTGTGTTCCTAACCATGAAATGAATGCAATTTTGCAAACTTGTCATGGCATCCCCTATGGAGGATATCATGCAGGAAGGCGAACTGTAGAAAAGGTACTTCAATCTGGATTCTATTGGCCCACCTTGTTCAAAGATGAACAAAGGTATGTGGAATATTGTGATGCTTGCCAGAGAAGAGGTAATATAGGCAGAAGACAAGAGATGGTAATGAATTATAGTCTTATAATTGAACCATTTGATGTATGGGGAATGGATTACATGGGACCCTTTATAGAATCAAATGGATACACTCAAATTCTTGTTGCTATTGATTATGTTACTAAATGGGTTGAAGCTATCCCAACTAATCATGCAGATGCAGCTACTTCTGTGAAGATGATCAAGGACATCATATTTCCCAGGTTTTGAGTTCCTAGATTTTTAATTACTGACGGGGGTTCTCATTTTATGAAAGGAACTTTCAATAAAATCCTCAGCAAATATGGAGTAACTCACCGTGTTGCTTCACCATGTCATCCTCAAACATGTGGTCAAGTGGAACTCTCTAATAGAGAATCGAAGACCATACTCGAGAAGATGATGGATAAATCAAGAAACGATTGGTCGTACAAGCTAAATAACACTCTTTGGGCATACCGAACTTCATTTAAAAATCCGATGGGTATGACACCATATAAAATTGTATACGGTAAGATGTGCCACCTACCTTTAGAATTGGAACATAGAGCCTATTTTGCAATCAAGAGCTTAAACTATGATCTTAAAGCAGTAGGAGAAAAACGTTTATTAGACATACATGCTTTAGATGAGTTTAGGAGTGAGGCTTATGAAAATTCTAGATTGTTTAAGGAAAAATTAAAAAGATGGCATGATAGAAAAATAGAGGATAAAGTCTTTAAAAATGGAGATAAAGTTTTGCTCTATAACTCTCACCTTAAGTTGTTTCTAGGAAAGCTCAGATCAAAGTCGAAAGGCCTCTATATAGTTGAAGAAGCTTATGCATCGGGAGCAGTGAAGCTCCAGGAGAAAACACCCTCTCTTTCATGGATAGTAAATGGACAACACTTGAAGCATTATCATGCAAAAGAAGATTTAAGTGAAATCACCATACGAATAATTACCCTAGAAGAGTTGATTGAGCAAAAATATGGAAGGAATGGTAACTCGAAGAAATACAAGGTCGAGACAAAACGAGCAACACTATGGTCGAGCTATAGACCATAAAAGAGCGCTTCATGGAAGGCAACCCATGTGAAATAAAGGGACGAGTAATTTTTAAATTTCAAGTAAAGTTTTAGTTAAGTTTGAGATTGAATAAAGGAACATTGAAGCTCTTGTGAAATAAAAGAAATTTGGTAATGATAAAAATCTCGTTCAATAAATATAATGTTGGTCAAAAATTTAAGTTGACATTTTTCTATAAAAACTTGGTATTTCATTAAGTTTCAAACTAATAAAGAATTCCTAAAGAAGTAGATAAGTTTTGATGTTTACTATAACCTTAACAACCAACTATACTACGGGAAATAAATTTACGGCCGTATAGTTATTCACCCCATCACCAAATTTATATGCCAAGGTACAGAAGGTTTACCGACCAACTATACAGCGGGAAGAAATCTTCGAGCCATATAGTTGGTACCGCCATAGATAAATAAAAAATCTATAGTCGGTTTGCAACTATACGGCGGGATCTATATGACCCGCGCCCGTATAGTTGCTCGTTAAGCCTAGCAGCTAGGGTTTTTGACCTACCATTTTAAAGACGGTTGCATCTAACCTTTTTCATTAAGTTTTCGCAGAGCTATAGCCTCCAGCCTCGAAAAACCATCGCCACCTCCCTACACGCCCCTCTAACAACATCCGTGCATCTAAGCCATGCAGCCTTTCCATGTCAAAAAGATTTGGAAGAAGAAGGAAGATAAGCCCGTGAAGAGGATCGAGGAGGTGGAACCAAAAGAAGCATCATCATGATCCAACTCGGAGATCAAGCCTCTCCTAAATTGGTAGGACATGTTCCCGCAAAGGATGGAGATGATGAGGCAATCAGATCAGGGAAGTAGCAAGGATAAGTATCTCCCTAATCCTTGCCGTCACAACATAGGATCTTATTATGAACTTCCTCTTAGTCCGCCACCTCTTCAACCAAATAAGGTGCGGCAAGATGAGGTTCATGATAAGATCTATCAATTGGAAAATATTCAAAGGCATGTGTTGAAAATATTGGAGAAGGAATTGACTCCTACTGCATGATGAGCAAAGACCTTGAGAAAAAGGTCAATGACATCGATGGAAGAGGTGGTTTCTTGATTAAAACTGTTTTTGAGTTGACAGATGAGAAGAAATTCCTCTAGAGGAAAATTTTGAAGCTTCAATATGACATGGCCAAGCTCAGCATCTGCCTCGCAAGCATGGCTAAAGTTAGCAACCCAGAAGAGGAAGGCAATGCTCTTCCTACTCAGGAGGAGGAATAGGTACCAGCAAGGAGTTAATTTGATCCCGCCTGGCTTGATTCCAAGCTTGGGGAGATCTCTAAAACCTTGCAATCAATCTTATGAGTTTATTACTTTTATTTTCACATTAGCTTGACTTTATAAATAAAATATTGCATCATTAGACTTCCCTTCAGGAATAGTCGACCCCTCTTATAAAATTCTGAGTTTTATTATAATATATGGAGCATTATTGAGTTTGAGTTTGTCTTATTGGATTTATGAATGGCTTGAGTATGATTTTACTTGCATTTGATGATAGCAATAGGAGTCTTCCACACCATTGGTATTAATGGAACATCTAAAGATAATTTGATCATATGTTGTAGGTCAATGATTTGATTTACAAAAAGGAGAAATTATCTAATTAATTAAGATGAAAACAAAAAAACTTGAATAAAGGAGAAAATTATAAGTGCTATCAAATAGAGTGAGAACAAGTTTGAGGTAGAATACTCAAGTTATAAAGATGTTTCATATATATTTGGAATTTGATAATTGAGATGTTAAACTTTGAAATTCCTACATGAAGTGGAATATATGGCTAGCTCCTTTGCACAACACTTAAACAAAAATGTGAGCACAAATATATATAGAAAAAGAAGGAAAAGAAAGATGAAGAAAAAGAGCGAATGTGCAAATATCAAATAGGTATATACCACCATATTGTAGTAAGACAAATAGACATTTGAGATTTTGAATCCCAAGTGAATATTTTAACCCTAAAAACACTTGGGACTACCTCACTAACTCATCGGTTAAACCGAATACTTTTACATCATGTTGAGAATAATATTTTGTGAATTGTTAATTACTAAGGGTGTGGAAGCCTGCTAAAATTATTTGGATGGTTTGAGTAAGGTACTATTGATGAACTTATTTATATGTATCCTTTATGTTAAACACATGCAATTGCCTCATTTATTTTATCGACTCAGCTTCATGAATATGAGGATCACATCCATTAAGCTAAACTTCCTCGGTACGAGCAAGAGTCTAGGCTTAGGGAAGTTGATGAGTGCATATTTGCATTATGTTTTAGGTTATTATTTTGCATTGTAGATGTAGGATCTTGGTATTTTACGGTGTTCACACGCACTTTTTATGTTTATTCTTACTAGGATCAGATCATATGATGGATCCAATGGAGACTATTCTTGGAGCAGTTATATTGGAGTGAAAAGGAGTCAAAAACTACGTAAATCGCTTATTTGGGAAATATTAATAATACCAGAAGAAAACCTGAAGCGAGCAAATGACATAGAAGAGTTGACGACCAACTATACGGGCCGCCGCCGTATAGTTGTGGCCGTATAGTTGGTGTCGTCTCCGCCTCCTCAAATAGTTTCACCCCATACAACTGGTTCGGAGAGACGACATACAGAACACCCAAAAATCACTGAAAACCTCACCTCCGGAAGGGATCTGGAGGGGGAACTTGCCCTAGGGATCCATCTTCGCCCTAAGAAAATCTGGGAGGCCAAGGTATCTATCTCCATCTTTATCCACCACTGCATCTTCATCACCACCATCATCTCCATCCATCCCATCTAGATCTTGTTGTAATTCTTGCACTAATTGTGGATTTATACAGGTATTATTCATCGATAATCGTTTCCATACCCATTGTCATGATGTTGTTTGCCTCCATGTCTGAGTAGATAATTAGTTCTTGGAGAGATGGAGAAACCCTAGTATATGATTAAGATGAGATATAGATTATTATATTATTATATGTATGTGTTAATTGTCTTCATCTTGATGTTGGGAGTTGTGCACCTCCTTAATATTTGCCTCTCACGGGGACTCGATGAAGGGGATTACTTGTTGGTAGACGGAGGGATGGCAGCACTTACTGTGACTATAAAGTCGTTGTCATCCTTTATGTACTAACTTGGGGAACCAAAGAGAACTCATTAAGCCATGTCCATGCTGCGGGAGAAATCTCTTAATAGAGGGATAATACGATTGATGTCATGTATCTATCAGTTGTGGTTATGAAGGATGGTGTGAGCAGTGGTTGTTGCCTCATTATCCATATATGGAGATCCTCCCACATACATGCATATCATAAGAATATTAGCTATAATAATCTTGATCGCTCAGTCTAAATTGCTAGCGGTGTATCCACCACTCCCTGAGAATGCCTTTCCTATTGTAGTTTCAATCTTTTTGACATACGCGATTACTACTTTCTGTATCAAGTTTTACTTTACATTACTTTACTGTTCAAGAAACCAAAAACCCAAAAACAATTCTACTTTCTTGCATTTGAGAATTATTTCTTAAGTACTTCGTTTAGTTTTAGTTAAAAGCACTTTACTCTTTCGCATACTGCTCCCTGTGAGATCGATATCTTTATTTTAAAACTAGCTACAAATAATCTGTGCACTTGCAGTCATCAGTGGCCGATTTGGTGGCGGTCGGAGCTCAGCTGGGCGGTGGGAGGGATTTTTTGTCACGTCTCGATGGCCGAGCAAATATAGAAGGTGGGAATTTTTTGTCACTAATATCATAAATATAGGCTGCTAAGTTGTTTTAGGTTATCGGTTCGAGGGCTCTATAGCTGTTAGAGGAGAAAAAATAGGTCTCTAAAGTCTTTCTCGGCTTTGGTTAGAGATGCTCTTATCGCTAAGCGGTTAGAGAATTTTCTATAAACTGCATTAAGCAAGATTAGTACCAACATTGTTTTATTACATATTCATGACAAATTTGTTTCATTACGTATTCATGTTCTTGTTTACAGTATAGTTTCACAAAAAAATTCACAGAATTTTCTTACATATTATTTTCCATGGAATGTTTTTCACAGATTTTTCATGTAATAATTTCTCACACAAGATTCACACATGATTTGAAATGGGAGCATATCCACAAACATATTCACACAAAATCCATGAGGTTTTCACACTATCTAATCTATATTAGATTTGAAATTGATTGATCCATGAACAAAATCACACAGATTCATCCATGAACAGAATCACACAAGATTCATATAATTTTTTCAAGAGATATTCATATATTTTATTCACAGAATATTGTTATAGTGTCTATATATGTCTCTGCCAAGAATCATACATGATTCATATAGTTTTTTCATAGAATATCAAATCCAGTAAGTTTTACAACAAATCTATACAAGATTCATCAAAGACTTGATAATACATAGAAGATTTGCTGCGGTGTCATACAAATCCATACAAGATCGGTATGAGAATGGTACAATCCAATGACACAAATCCATACATAGAAGATTCGCAGATCTGAACATGAACTTAGATCTATGTCACCTAATAAATATATTAATCCAATCAAAACATCAAAAAACCAGGGATAGGTCGGAATCTGGATCCATGATTCTTGACTAGATCTACTATATGAACAATATAAACATAAAAAATACATACTCTACAAAAATTAACTCATTAATAGAGATATTCAATCAAGATTCAACCACGAATTTGATCCAAACAAAATATTCAACCACAAACTGGATCCAAGCATGAAGAAAAACAAAAAGGGAAAGGAGGGGCCCCAGATCCAGGTCCTCCATGTCCAAATCCGGCCACTCCTAGCCAAGAACATGTCCTCCATGGCCGCGCGAGCTCGATGCTCGTGCAGGCCAAAGCTCATGGTGGCGATGGGGAGGGGAGGCAGAGCGTGCAGAGCTGGAGAGGGGAGGTAGGGGTAGCGGCGCTGGGGAGGGGAGGAAGGGCATGGCAACGCTGGGTAGGAGGCAGTGGCGTGAGCACGAGCGCGAAAGTGGAGGTGAGGTGGGGGCGCGACGCCGGCGGTGGGGAAGGCAACACATAGGGGAGCTCGTTACAGGCGGCGCTGAGAGGGGTGGGCACTGCGTCATTTAGGGTTAGGTTGTCAGGGGCTGGGGCATTCGGTGGTTATCTCTCCTCTGGACAGCCGGCTAAATCTACAATAGTAGGAGGGTTAAATTGCAAATGTGCTACACACCGATGCGTTAACTTTGCACGAATCTCTAACTAATATGTGACAAAGATGGTGTCCAGGGCCAACTCACATGTGGTAAATCCGCTTTGCGTCTCCAATCGTTTGTGCCTCCCAGTCCCAGGGCCTTTACCGGATAAAAATTCGTCTGTGTGCGGCCCAGGCCCTCGATGCAAGCCGGCCGTTGCTGCTCACCAAGGACACGCGGGCTGCTGCTGCTGCTTGCCATGCCGGCCGGCGGCCGCTGCTCGCCAAGGACGCGCCGGCAGCTGATGCTTGTCGTGGAGATGTCGTGGACACACCGGCCGACCGTTGCTGCTCGCCAAGGATGAGCCTACTGCTGCTGCTTGCCGTGGAGATGCCATGGATACGCCGGCCGCTGCTGCTCGCCAAGGACGTGACAGATGCTGCTGCTGCTCCCGGTAGCTACTGCTCGTCGTGGAGCGCCTTTCCACTGTAGCTCATGATAGACACGCTGGCTGGGGCTTATAGCTCCTATGCGACGTCTTTACGTGGAATTGGAAGGAAAGCGACATCGTTGAAAAGAATAGCTCGCATGCGACGGTTGTGAGGCGACAAATAGCTCCCGTGCGACACTTCTACTTAACCCCACGAGACCGTCAACGAATTCGAATCAGCTGAGCACAGTAGGACCCATAGCCTCTCCACGTCACGGCGGAACTCACCTGATGTCCACCTCATATCGTGGGACCCACCCTGTGGTTGAAGAGAGCCGTTGGCTCCGATTGATCCTCGCACGGAGAGCACTCCCGCCACCGTTCCAGCATCTCATCCCCTTCCGTTTTCTTCTCCGGCGAGCAATTGCGGCAACGCCAGCGAGGGATGTCGAGCTCTGCTTCCTCCCACCGCTCATGGCCTCGGTATGGTGTGGTGCCGATGAGGAGGTGCCCCGATTGCCCCCGTACCGCACCCCTGAAGCGGCTTGTCACATCCACCGACAAGAACAGCAACATTGGCCGGGAATTTGTGAAGTGTGAGAGCAAGCCCGAGCCGGGAAGGGTGAGATCTGAGTGTTCCGAGCGCCAATTTCTCGCTTTTCTTTCGAAATTTCATGCATTTCATCGAACTTGAGATTTAGGGTTCATCTCTGCGATTTCAGGAACTGCCAAAATGTGGGCATTTGAGTGGCTTGATGAGTACATCGAACGAATTGGGGTGGAGGTAGCATCCCGGGAGCTCGAAAACCCGTCCGTGGTGGAGCAATTGGGATGTGGCAACCCCATTTCCGCTGGTACTACGGTGGATGTGGAAGTGAAGGCCGAGCTGAAGAAGATGGACAAGCAGCTAAGGCAAATCATCGAATTGAAGAAGCAGGACAATCTGATGGCCGGTTTTTTTATTTTTGTGTAATTTCTCTCGGATTAGTTTATCTCCTGATCGTTAGTCATTAGACAGCGCAGTCAGTGTTCGAGTGATTCTTTGTAATGGATGTAATGGTCTATGTCTTTGGCTTGAATAAAATGCAACACAAATTCGGGCTAATTTTGAGCTACTCTGTTTTCGAAATCAGTGTTCCTTCAGTTTCGTCAGTGTTCCTTTTATTAGTGTGCAGGGGGCGCCCGTGTGCAGGGGAGGGGGAGGGGTTGAAAAGTAAAAAAACAATTGACGAGGATTGAAAAAGGCCAGGCCCAAATAGAACTTAGCCAGGCCAAAATGGACGTATCCAGGCCCAATAGTAACTATATGTTGATTGGGCAAAAAAATGGTACTCACGTTACAATCTAAATAGGGACGTGTGGATCTGCAGATACTCGTGCTCAGGTTGATTGGGCAATCTTTTTTTTGCGAAAGTAAATATATAAATGAAGTCCAAGGGCATCCATTTAACTAACATAACTTGGGCGCTCCTTTAACTTATGTAAATATGTAAATGTCTTGTTTAAAAATGAACCATGTGTTGTTTGAAAATAATCAACCATCATTACGTTAACTTATTATTCCTTTTGAGCTTTCCTAATTTCACTCATTTTATAAATATTGCACGAGTATTATATGAGAACTTGTTTTTGTGTCTTTTGTTTTATACACTTGTTTTTTGGGGTGTTTTGACAAATGATAATACAATAAAACACAGATTACAATAAAACAAGGGGATAGATAATATTGGGATAACATTACTTATATTAGATAGCCAGATCGATAACATTGGGATAACATTACAATAAAAAGAAAAAAGTACAATAATATAGAAGGGAATAGGCGCCCCGCCTAAACCCTGGGCTAGCCCCTAAACCCTAACCCTAGCTACCCTACTCCATCGGCGGTGCCGGTGCAGCCGCCTTCGCGGCATTCCACGCCACCCGCCTCTCCCGGTGCTCCCGCTTCCGCCGCTCCTCCTGGAAGGCCCAGCGATTGGCCTCCCGTCGCTCCTCGTCCTCCCGTCTACGCCTTTTCTTCAAGGCGCGCTCGGCCTGCTTCTCCTCCCACCTGGCGATAGCAGCCTCCTGCTTTGCCTCCTCCTTCGCCGCCTTAGCCTAGTACGCTTTGGAGGGGAGGTCGCCGCCGCCGGGGAGGTTAGGGACTGGGTTGGTGATGATGGGGCCCTGCTCCCCCTAGGGGCAGGGCGGGGACTTCTTCTTGCCACGCTTGGGGCGCGTGGGAGCCTCCTGCTCCCACCACTGCTTGTGGTCCGGGTGGTTGTCCTCGTCGCTTACTTTGGTGTCGGAAGGGAAGCGGAGGGGGGAGGTCGCCATGGTCGCCGGAGTGTTTGGAGGCTGGGAGGAGGCAAAGGGAGGGCTCGAGGTTGAAGATGAGGGGCAAGATGAGACGAGGAGGCAAAGGCGTTTTGCCTATTTATTGAGGGCGGGGCGTGAAGGGCGGCGTGGGAATCCAGCGTCACACATGAGACGTGCAAGGCTGCTATGCGTGTGGGCAGCGGGCGTGATCAATGCGAAAGAGAGAAAAAAATAGCTAAGATGCGATGTGACCCCTGCACCGCCGCCCCCGCCCCTGCATGCATGCATGCATTAATGCGAAAGAGAGAAAAAATGTTCAATGTAGTTGTTCATTGGCAATGAAAAATAAAAGGGAAAATATAATTTGGCCTTGATTTACTTCGGTAATAAATGCAGGAATCTAGTACCAAGGTACTCTTTCGTTTTTACACACCGCATGCAACAAACTCGTTCATTTTTACACTTATTTAATGGGGCATGAACCAAGGAATCTAGTACCAAGGCAGTCAAAGTTGATGTTTTAGATTTATAAATATTAACTTTTTGTATGGCGCATGACCAGATGGGAGTAAGTTTGACTGAAGAAAGTTATTCGACATACACTTATTTAATGGGGCAGCGCTGTTGCACGCAAAATAGCTAGATTGCGACGCTAGGGGCAGCTGCATGCATGGTGCAGCCCGCCCCGCTCAGCGCCCTCGCATGCCACGCTCGGTCCAACGGTCAATGAAGTGTACGTTTGGCTGGTCAATATTTATTACATATTTTAGATTTTGATATTTTTTCTTAGGCTGGTCATAGTGACATGTATACTCCCTCTGTTCACAAATAAGTGTACGTTTGGCTTCAAAATTTGTCTACAAAAAGTGTACTTCTACCTTTCCAATGCACTTTAAAGTAAAAAAAATTGCTTCACGGAAATCAAGTCCAATAACATTTAGCAAATGGTATCTTTAATTTATTTGCGGACGGAGGGAGTATGTGGGAGTAACTTAGATGTGGTATCATGCATATGTTAATAGTCTAAGTTACTACTCCATAGTGCAAAATAACATAAATATGGTATCATCCAAAGTCTCATTTATTACAATGAACCTGAGTGGAGTAAGTTTGACTGAAGAAAGTTGTTACACGCTCACTTATTTAATGCGACAGAGAAAGTAAATACGCTGCAGTGCTGTTGCACGTAAAATAGCTAGACTGCGACGCTAGGGGCAGCTGCATGCATGGTGCAGCCCACCCCGCCCAGCGCCCTCGCATGGAGCCCATTTCTACCCCATTTTGGGTGAGGGTGAGTTGTACTTCACAAAAGGGATCAGGGTGATGATGAGTTGTATTGTACATATGAGAAAAACATTGGAAGCTCATACAAACATAGAAAAGTGACATAGCTACATTTGTTGAAATTCAAATTTACCATCATATTTGAATTTTGTCCAAATTATCAACAAGTGACAAATTATTATAATAACAAATGTTTACAACAACAAGTGCCAAATTATTACAATAACAAATGTTTACAACAACAAGTGCCAAATTCAAAGTCTATTTCTTTTGGCTCTTCTTACCCCTCATTTTCTTCTCCTTCACAAGTTTCACACCACACAACAGGTTTATGCTCTTCTTTTTCTTACCATTACCATCTGGCCTCCCCACAGCACGTCCAAGAGTCTCCTTCACCTCCTGCACCTCCTCAACAACCTCATGATCATGATCCAGAGCCTCATCAACATGGTCACTTTGCACCAGAGCCTCAACAACATGGTCAGTTTGCACGAGCCTCAACAATGAGTTCATTTTGCACCAGAGCCTCAACAACAGGCTCATTTTTCACTAGAGCCTCAACAACAGGCTCATTTTGCCCCTCATTTTGCACCAGAGCTTCCAAATCAGAAACGGTGTGCCCTAAAGCCTCAACAGTTTGCACATCATCCTCCAAAACAAGTTCAGATTGCACCTCAAAGAAGACCAAACATGATCTGGTTAGTTCTCTTCTTTCTTTGGCCATTGATTCTTGCCCTTTTCACTGGCCAGCATTCGTCAACAACAAGAGGTGGGCCTTTTTCTCCACGCTTCCTCCTGAAAACAAGCAAGTTAGCTGGGGGAGAAAAATCATCAACAAGAAATGGGATAGATTTTGGATGAACATACTTTGGCTTTTCAGCAGTGTATCTCACTTGGTAGAGCCACTCGGTGTCCAAGTTCTTCAGAGTTTGCATCTATTATTGTTACCTTTTGGGCCCTTTTTGGCTTGGCATCTTTCTTTTCATCTTTCTTTCCCTTCTTCAGCTCCCACCTTTCTCAAACAAAGCCTTGAATCTACTCTGCTTGGGCATGCCAGCCTTTCTTTTCATCAAAGGAGGACACAAGGAGAACTGAATGTCCACTTCAGGCCACTGAGACTGATCTGTAAGTGCTGGAATTGGTGTTCCATATGCAGCCTTGAATTTTGCAATACTCATGCAAATATGGGTGCATATTTAGCTTGTGTTTGGAGGCCAAGAAAAGTATGGCATGCTCACAAGGCTTCCAGTGTGTTGTCACTCAAGGCATGTGCATTCATGCAATTGAGTGTCAACAACATGCCTCTGCCGCCTTTGTATCTCTGACTTCAGCACCCCAATGAGGATTTCTCAATACGCAAATGTGCAAGATTTCGCTCTGTTGACCACCACGACAACATCGTGAAGCTTATATCCTTGAAGAACATCACCAAGCCTTCTTCTCAATTCCCACAACCTCATGATCATGATCCTGATCTGGTCAACCATGTCATGGACAAAAGTCTTTTAACTCCTTCACTTTGTTGTTGAAACTTTCGCCAAATTATTGTTGATATGATCACATTTGATGGCAGTTAAAACCAGACCTGTACCATAAAAGAGAATGGTAGGTTTCCAACCATGTACAAAACTTGACCCTATCCTCCTCAGAGCATGCCGCCTTAATCTTCTCAAGGTGATATGAATGTGTCCACTGGTGTAAGATCTTGTCACGCTGGCCACATGCGTCCAAAATCATCTCCTCTGAATTTTTGATCAAATTCATCCACATATGGTCAAGCACTCTCCGCTCAAAGCATGAGGGAAAACAGTCTTCACTGCATTTTCTAAACCTTTACATGCATCTGTGTGCACTGCCAATGGAGAGACTGTCCCTATGCATTTTTTCAACTGCATCATGAACCATGTCCATGATGCCTCTCTGCATCTGAAACATGCCAATAGCTACAGGGAACATCCAATTGTGTCCATCTAAAGCATTGCATGCTGCTAGTTGACCATTCCACTTTCCAGACAAGAAAGATGAGTCTATACTCAAATATGGACGGCACCCTGCTTTGAAGCCATCGATACAAGGCTTTAAAGCCATGAAGAATTTAGAGAAGAAGACTTTCCCATCAGCTTTACCTCAGTGTCTATCTCCACAACACTGCCAGGTGACCTCTTCTCTACTTCTACTTTGAAGTTATAAAGCATTCGAAAGGTATTTGCCCAATCACCATATAGCTCTTTCATTGCCCTTTGTTTTGCCTTCCACACTGTAGTATAATTTAGCTTAATGGGGTACTGCTTTTCCAAGTCTATTTCAGTCTCTTTGCAGTGCTGTTTGGTGTTGTGGCTAAAATGGGCTTGATCTTTTCTTCAACCCATAATTGTGATGTCATCTTTGTAACTGTTTGAGAACTTGTAATGCAAGTATGAGGTTTTGGAATTTGATTCACTCTTATTGTCCTTCCATTAGGTTGGCATCTAGCAGATATATACCACTTGCAAGGCTTGGCACCACCATCATAACCTATGCATTTTGCATAGAACTTCTTTTTATCAGTCCACATAGTCTTGGTAGAAAACTCATGTTTGACTGCATATGTCTTGAAACACATCCTGAATTCATCCATGCTTGGAAACAATCTCCCAACTTCAATAACTGGGTCCTCTTTGTCATAAACTGTTACTAGCTCATCATCATGTGCATCATCTACATGAACTGCAACATTTTCCAACAACTCTATATCTATATCTGCCTCTTCATCTCTTAAATGGTTGTCACCATCATTTGCAGCTTCATCCCTCTTCTTCTCCTTGTCTCTGTCATCTATAGGAATGCCAAAAAGCTTTGCCATTTCAATGTCATCTATTGGTGCAATGACCAAATCAGTCCGGTCATGTATCTCAACTGAATTCCAATCATGATATAATCCTTTGTGCATTACCATCTGCAGCCTCCCTTGTGCATTAGCATCATCCTCCATTAACACTTCCAACTCGTAAGTATAGCCATTACTTGCCTTTGTGCAGCCCAATCATCCTCGACCATCCGAGCAGCCAGCTTGAGGCCACATATCCAACCCTTGAATCAGGTTCGGATCAATGAGTGTGCTAAAATGTAACAGTTTTGCTTGTCCAACCGTTTCGCTCATCGATTTCATCAACTATATGTTCACCTGTCTCAACCCTAACATAGTCACATTTGTAATCATCAAATCGTAACAAAGAAACTTCTTGCTCTGGCCCCCAAACCACACTATCCCAAATTTTTTCCACCATTTTCCTCACCGCCTTATCTCCCATGTTTATTAGCTCTTGGGGATCAACATGTTCTAATTCCACCTCCCATTTAACAATGGTGTCTCTCTCAATGAGCTGCGTGCTGCCATCAACTAAAACAGCCCTAGAGGAAAAGAAATTGATGCGAAATTCGAAGGTTTGGCGCGCAACATCGTCTCCCCTGTTTTTGGCGGGCACTGTGAGCTAGCGGAAGCGAACAAAGAGCTCAACCTTAGAGAAATTAAGTGCAGAGATACGGGATATACCGATTAGAAGTCCCCTCTCCATGCTCCATATCGTTCCCCCTCGCCCCGTTCAACACACCCTCGCCTCCACAATCTAGCATCAATGGGCACGCTCAGATCTCGAATTGAGAAGAATGGGAGAGAAATTAGCTTTCAAATGGCACTCACCACCTTCGCCGTCGAACGAAAGCGCCGCCGCCTAAATTAATTGTCGTCAGGCCACGGCCGAGAACGATGGTGCGGTCCGTCGCCGCCGTCGGGAAGCTTCGATCAGGACGGCGCCGTGCGCTCTCGGTCGGAAGCGGTTGGTTTGACTGGCTGTCCCAACCGACCGGTTTGGCTTAACCCTAATCTTGGAACAAAGTTAAATGTGTCCTTACGACCGTTTTAAGGCCCGTGTGGCCCTGAGCTATTTGTCGCCTCACAACCGTCGCATGCGAGCTATTCTTTTCAACGATGTCGTGTTCCTTCCAATTCCGTGTAAAGACGTCGCATAGGAGCTATAAGCCCCGCTGGCTGCTGCTGCTCGCCATTGTTATGGCAGCCGCCCTAGAGCCAAGGACGCGCAGGCTGCCATCCCCCACGCCGTCGCCCAGCCCCACGCCTCGGTCGAGCTCCACCCCGGCAACTCCCGACCCAAGCCAAGCCCCAAACCCCCGTCGAGCTTTGCCCGCCTCTAGGACAAGGATGAGCTAGCTTCCATGTTCTCGTCGGGTGGCGGCGATGGAGCTCGAGCTCAGGAAGACCTCGGGCGCGGGCGCGTCCGGCCTCCTCTGTTCCCGACGGCGAGCTGGGCGGAGGACGTACGGGCGGTGAAGAGCTGGGCGGCGGCGAGAGGATTGGCACGAGAGCTCGACAACAGAGAGAAGATGGCTGCCGGAGCTTGGCTATGGAGAGAGGAGGGTGGAGCTTGGCGGCGGGGAACGGCGCGGGACACGGCCGACACGCCAACTCGCGGGCGTGCATGGGTAGGTGGGAAGAGAGAGAGCGGACCATGGAGAGAAAAGGGCGAAAACCCAACTCTACATACACGTTGGGTACCGGGCTTATCAGACCCCTCCAATAGCTCTATTTTGATTCAAGATTGGTGAGATCGTTTTACAAAAAGAACCTGGAGCTATGTGGGTTTCTTGTCCAGAAGTCCACCCAGAATTATCCAAATCAGAACGAATTTATATAGAAAAATTAGAGAAGATGGGCTCTTCACAATACACGAACATGTTTGCACATCCAACATGATTTGAACCTGGAGCTATGTGGGTTTCTTGTCCAGAAGTTGACCCAGAATTATCCAAATCAGAACGAATTTATATAGAAAAAATAGAGAAGATGGGATCTTCACAATACACGAACATGTTTGCACATCCAACAGGATTTGAACCTTCACAGATCTGGACCTTTTCCATGGCTCTAAACAAAAAGGAATCGAAATTCACAAAACCGTCTCACATCCAAACAAGGAGATCCAAAATAAAATCCATGGGGCATTCGGATCAAGCCCTCCATGGCCAGATCCAGGCTGAGGTAGCCGACGGTGGCCGGATGAGAAGCGCTCCACCCGGATCCAGATGGATTCCTCCTGGACCAAATCATCCTGGCAATGGATGGGGTCCCGCGCCATGAACGGGAGCATGAGTAGGGCGCGACAGGAGCAGCACGAACCTAGACAAAGAGTGAGAAGAAAAGGAGGACGAAAGAGGAGGATAAGAACGAGAGAGACAGGAGAAGATCAACACGGTCGGTTAAATTGTACACGGTACACTTCGTTGCCATAGGGGAGTGAAAGTGTACATATACAAGGTCGTGCGTGCAAAGTTCACAACACGGATCTCAAACATAGAGCGTACGGGGAGATAAGGCCGGTACCCCTCGTATGGGTGGGAAAACTGCGTTGAGAAAAGGGAGAAAATAGAGGCTTCCAGCTGGGCCACGCGGACCAGAAGGTTCCACCCAGAGCATGGAAAACAAACAAGGACGTGCCTAGCTCTCGGTTGATCGAGAGTTACCTCGATGGATTTTTGGCTCTTGGGCTCTGATATTCCGAGTGTAACTAAAAGCCCAATAACAAGAAAAAACAATAATCAGCCAGCGACAAATTAAATAAGAAAAAACTCAAATACTGGATGCGGCGGTTGGCTAAGAATTTATCCAATTCTTGGAGGATTGGACCCCGACTCGTTCATCTACTTTCTTCTGTGGATTTTTAACTAGGCTTTTTAACTAGATAATTGCAAGAGAATAAAAAAATTGTAATTACACAAAAAAATTGCACACTTGCGTGCAATTGTGTGTCCACAAGCAAAAAAAAAGGTACGTTTTTCTGGTGCATAAAATTGCACGTACATGTGAAAGACACATTCAAATTGCATGCATTTATGCAATTGCGCTCATATGTGCAATTGAATATATGTGCAAACTTTCCACAAAAAAAGAATATATGTGCAACCACATATAAAAATAGCAAGAGTTTTCAATTGCACACATATACACAATTGGGGATATATATGCAATTGCATGTAAATATAATTGGTTTCCAAATTACACACATATATGCAATTGCGCAATTTTGTGCAATTACACATATATGTGCAAACCACACATAAAAAGACGAGGGTTCTCATATGCGCAATTGCACACATTAAATATATAAGTTCTGATTTATACATATATGTAGTTACACGACTATATACAATTACATACAAAATTAATTAAAAACACTTAAAAGATAAAAAAGCCCACCATTAACAACAAAAAAGCAGAAAAAAGGCCAATAGTCAATAACAAGAAGGCCTACAAGTCCATCGCAAGGTAACATGCCACCAAAAAGGAAAAAGAGACAAAGGCAGTCACGTGCAAATCTCTCTACGGCAAAGTTAGATCGAACGTCATGCCTTGCACTCCTTTGGAAAGAAAAGTCATAACCCTATTTGATTCAGCTACAATCGATCGAGAGCTAACTTATTTCTCGGTTAGCCGAGAGTTAGCAAAAGGGAACAAATAACGCTATATTGTATTTGGAGAGTTTATGATTATTTTTTCATAATTTTGCTCGCTATGATTGCTATTTTTTAAATAACTTGCTATATTGTGCTAAAACATCATAGAGTTAGCGCTATTTCAAGTATATCACGCTATTTTTTATTGTTGGTGGGTGCGGAATAAGCGAGCATGTGATAAGAACGTGGAGTAAGCAAATATATGATAAAAATGTTGATTGTTAACTTAAGAGATTGTGTCAAGCCGTCGCCTCCTGCCACAACACCCGACACTCCGCCTAGTTATAGGCCTGCCGGTTCTCCTCCAACTTGAATAGCGTCAGAATTGCTTATACACGTACACATATTATTCTGGATAATTCATTAGATAATGAAATCTTTGGTATTCTTGATACACTTGTTATATTTTTAATTTTTTTACAAAACACAATTTTATAAAATAACGTGGTATTAGCACGCTATAACTTTTATAGCGTTGAAAGAAAGGCTACTCTAAATTAAATAGTATGCTATTTTTTCATAGATCCATAGCCCCCAAGGCAAACTCCAAGAACCTGGAGGTCTGTTGGGATCACCATACGGAAAATAGGCCAACTCTGGCCGAAAATGAGACACTGGGGCGTGACTGGGACGAGTTTTGTTCATTCGAAGCTAAAAACGCCACCTGGGGTCTCCATCGAGCCGGTCCAATTCGGACACAGGAGGTACCCTAATCGGTCCGTTTAGTCTACCCGTGAACAGGTCATATAACGAGGCCTTTTTTGCCCTTGTCCGTTTGTGGTGCGGAGTGTTCTCAACGACCGACCCATTTTCCTGGCCCTACCCGCACTGTCATTGTCATCAGCGGTGGTAACTTGCAATGTTTTGGTTCCCGCCCGCCATGGGGCTATATAGATAGCCGACGCGACGAGGGGGACGGCCAACCCCAAAGCCACCCACATACCGGCAATGCCTCGCCGCTAGATCACCACCTGGGCAAGGATCAACCGGCTCGCCGCTGGCTATCCCGAGGAGGACGATTCTGTCTCTGTCGCCTCGCTGAAGAGGGAGGAGGAGATGGCGGTGATTGTGGCAGAAGCGGCACACGACACGAAGGTTGCACGCGAGGTTGGCGCCACGCTGAACGTGGCGCGGGTTTCCGTCGACGCGTGTCGCCGGGCGGCCACCAAGATGCTAGCGACGGTTCAGGCGTCACAAGAGGAGGTGGCCGTGGTTGATTATTTGCGGCCGTGGAGTCGTCGGACGCCAACACAGTCATCTTGAACGACGACGACGACGCCTGATTGGAGGACCTCTATGACCAGGTCATCATGTCGGACATCGGCGACAAGCAGCGGGTTCTCCTTGCCTCTTTCGCCACCACAAAGAGCGACGTCGAAGGCCGCACATTCGTGGTGGCTGAGCGGGAGGTCCTAGAGGTCATCCTCGAGGCCGGGTCGGCTAGACTGGCCCTGGCCTCGAAGGAGGCCGCGGTGGAGGCGTAGGAGCAGCATCCGCCAGAGGGAGGACGCGCCGGCGGAGGAGGAGGAGGCTATGGAGAAGACATCGGAGGATGACGACGCCGACAAGGACGACTAGCTGGTGGCCATCACTTTGGCCCAGGCCGAGGCGGATGTAGCGGAGGCGAAGGTAGTAGGATAGGACGGCATTCAGCTTTTTGATTGCCGTCATCGTAGTTTGTGTCGTTATAATTATTGGAAGAGGTAATTAACGAACTAGTATTTATTGGCAATTCTTCAGCCAACGAGCGACAGATTTGGACGCGCGCGGCATCCATGACTCGTTAGCAGCGATGTATTCTCAGCTCATATTTAGACGAGGAACGGATCGATCCGAACACGCGTGGTCGAATGGGTTGCGATGCTCGGACAGATTTTCCCTTTCGTCTGTCCGTGCGGTGTGATTCGAACAGCCCGCGGTAAGGATGGGAATGGGCAGGGTATGGACAGGATAGAGCAATACCATATCCGTGTAGTTAATGAGTATAAAAACTTACTCATACCCGTACCCGCGTGTATAAAACTTTACCTATATCCATACCCGGCGGGTACGCGTACCCATTGGGTACCCGGCGGGTATATTCAATAGTACACAGTTATTCAAAATTTTACTTTTATCAATAGCATATTTAAAAAAAGACAATAATCTCTACTTATTAATAGTAGACGAGTATATAAAGTATCGAACTAAAGTTTAAAAGTCGTAATCTCATACTCGTCCCTAGGCTTCTCGGCCGCATAGAGAGAAACTCTATAAGTAAGTTTGACATGCCAGTTTAAACGGGTAGGGTATGGGTATACTCATAGTTACAAGTCTATACCCGTACCCATAACTTAACGGATAAAATATGGATATTACCCATAAATATAAAAGTATGTCCATACCCCGTTCATGCGGTGGGCGGAGCAGAAGCCGCGCTCGTGCCCGAGTACCGAACGCCAAGAGCCGACGCCGGGGTGCCACAGGTATGGTTCGCCGTCAATAAAAAGAGCACTAGTCCGTCCATACATTTCCGTTGCAGGGACATACGTGGCCATTAGATTTTCGGGAGGCGAGGTGAAAAGCACACCACGAGATATTTACGTGGCTAGTCACAGAGAGCAGGAGAATATGCTCCGAAGTCGGGTCATGTATTCCTTTTCCCGGGAACGGGAAGCTTTATTTACATGGCGTACAAGCTACTACACACCAGTATGTCCATGTCGTCCATACTACACGCAGTGAGTGTGAAAATAAGAGGAAAATACATGCTACATACTCTTCTCTGCTATTCCTAGTCTTGCTGACACGAAAGAACGAATGAACTAGATCGAGCTAGCTAATAAAGTACTAGTAGTAAAATCTATCAGAACAGTTGTAAGATTGTAAAACCGGGCGAATTCTGAATCTTCCAGATTAACCCGTTTCCCTCATTGTAATTGCAAAGAACTTCAGGCGAAGGAGGTTCGCTTGCATGGCTGCGGACGCACGGAGAGCTTGGAGAGGAGGAAGACGCCGGCGGAGGAGGCGAGCACGGCCCCGGCGAAGCAGGCCATGTCGAGGCCGGTGACGAGCGGCACGCTCTTGAACTTCTCCAGGACGCCTGCCTGGAGCAGGAGCAGGATGGCGTGGCCGAACCTGGACTTGGCCTGCACGATGGACTGCAGCCTCGCCCCTTCCTTGAGCCTCTGGTAGATGGGTTTCTGGACGCTCCGGGAGCCGTAGAACATGCCGAACATCCCCATGCCGAACGTGAGCAGGGCGGTGCCGATCAGGAACATGTCTGAAAACGAATGAGGAAATCAGTTGATGTGTTTGTTTCCAAGAAAGCAACTAAAGAACGTTGACTGAAGCTGAATTCGAGGGCGTACCTAGTGCTTCGATGAGCAGCTTGATGATCTCGGCTTGGTCCACTACCTGTGACATGGCACGGAACTGCAACATGAACGACTCCAGAACAACGCCGCAACCCTGCACGAAAGTTTTGATCAGTCGTGGATGTCCTGATGCTTGCGCTAGGAAAGAATGGTTTTGCTTTCGAGGGAGAAATGAACTGAAGAATTAAGGTATAGCCTGAATTATTATAGTACCTCGAGAAAACACGGGACTGAACCGAGGAGAGACCCGGCCACGCCGATGAGCGTGAAGGACTGGCATCTGATTACGCCCTGATGGATCAGAATCAGATTGCAGGTCCAGATGAGCATTAACCTTTACTTGTACTAGATCTGTATGTAATTATGTAAGATGTGAGCCAGCAGGTTTACCTGATGGATGACGGCCTCGATGACCTTGGCCCAGCATCGCTTGGTCAGGGCCAGCCACGTCGGCCCGAACTGCCTGAGCACCAGCCTCCTGGCGACCTCGTACGCCAGGGGCAGCAGGAGCTCCACGCTGTTCGCCTCTCCCGGCAGGCGGAGCCCGCGCCGTTTCTCCTCCACGGTGCCGGCGGTGGATGGTCCGAAGGTGATCAGGGCCGCCCTCTGCTCGGCGCCGCGGCTCTTGTTGTGCTTCGCCTTGGTCTCCTCCCAGAGGAACGGGAACTTGAGAGACGGGATGCGGCACGGCCGGCCGGTGGCGTGGTGGCCGGAGGCCGATGGCGACGATGAGGACGGAAGACGGCCGCTGTCCGGGTGGAAGGCCCTGGCGGTCGTCGCTCTCAGAAGCCTGCCGCTACTCGCCCCTGCTGCCATTGCTGAACTTGGTCAGCAGCACTCGGCAGGAAACTTTTGCTTGTTTATTGACCGTTGAACACCTGCCGCAGAGGGCCTGTGGAATGAGACCGTATAAATACTGGAACGGGGGCGTGAGGAAGGCGAAGTGGGGAATGGCATATGGGGCATGTGTAGCAAGTGGGGAAAGTTCCAAGAATGAACAAACGGAGAGAGGCGAACCGCGCCGGCGTGTGGAAGAGCGGACGACGCCAACACCGTCTCCTGTGGCTGGAGAAGGTTTGTCGCCGCGCAGAACCGCGCCAACGGTGAAAAATAGGAGACGCCTCCGCGGTCCCTTTCCTTTGACGTGTTAGTGCGCTTTTCCCTTGAGATACTTTGCGCGCCACGGCGTACTACAAAGCTCCGAAGCCTGCTTAGGCTGCGCTAATGGTGGTTTGGCGCGAGGCGAGACACGACAGGAGCTAGCGAAGAGTCGTTGCACACTCGCGTTGCACCTACTACTACTACTACTACTCGTGCAACGTCACGTGGAGAAAGGAGAAAATAATGGTTGCCTGAACCTGCAGCAGCTTCGTGTGCCAACTTTTCTCCCGGCGGTGGTCTTCTGGAGGAACTGAGACAGGGCAGCAAGAAGATCCAAGGATTTTTCGTTGCGTGCGAACGTACGGTAGCTAGCTCGTCCGTCGTCTAAGCCTGGCCGTCGGTTGGGATCGTCCGGACGCACACGCACACGCATACGCACGGCTCTGTGTAATGTCACCGAATGTACGAGAGCGAGATGGCACCAGAAGGAGATACGAGGTGGACGCGTATATGCGGCTGCGGCGCGTTCCTTGGGCCTCCGGCTTCGTCTGCGGCCGGGTACGTGACGCAAAACACGGGTCACCGCAATTCTAGAGTGTGTATGCTATATCAGGTTCATATTTGTGCCGTCCGTTCACTGCTTTACGATTCGCAAAGTTTTATCGAGTTTTAGTATGTTTTGAAAATTCATGTCCAATATAATAACTTAATGAAACTGACTGGAAGCTTGGTGAGATAGCATGCATGCTAGAATCGGATTTCTCTTGTCGCTCCCGCTCGTTCGTCCGTTGGTTAACTCGCACCCTCCTCGCCGCCGCCTCCTCACGACGTCTTCCGTTTCTCCAAGGACGAGACACACTTGTAAGCTGAAAGGTACCAACTGGCGTGGACTTTGAACTTTACAAGTTTTGGACGTTTCGGGAAAGTGTGTGTCCTGGTATGTAGATTTGCCATTCTCCCCGCGTGGGGGTTGCATCTGGAGCCACTGCGACGGGTGTTTCGAGGTTGATTTTTATTGTAGAACTTACTACTCCCTTTGACCCATATTAGTTGAGTTGGATTTGTCAAAATTTGGATGAACCTATATACAAATAGTGTCTAGATTCATTTAAATCTAAACAGATCCAAATCAACTAATATGGGTCTGAGGGAGTAATACTATTTGGAGCATATGGGAACAGCTCGTCCTTAGAAGTATTCCAGCTATAGCTTTTATTTTGAAAAAGAGTTTATATTAATATCATAGGGATACCAACTACATCCAGCCTTTGCAACAACGCATGCCCTAGCGGCTCTATGGATGCACACAGCCCAGAAAAAAAAAGAATTACAAAAAAGAGAAATGTCCCGCTATAGAGAACTAATCCTCAAAGTATCGATAGTGACACCATCAGAACAACACCAGTAGTCCTCCACTCCAATAACAACGCCTTCAAGAAGAAAATAGTGTCCAAGCGCCGTCCTTGACCGATCAAAGATCATAGGTTTTCACCCTGGAGAAGGTTCTTGCTCACAAAACAATGTCTTTAACAAGGTCATTGCCAGGCACAACCAGTTAAGGCCAGACCTTGGATTTTTAATTACCCTGCAAGATAAGACTGGAAACTTCTCTGTGTTGTCTTCCCGCACCAACAATCGCTGCAACGAGTCCTAGATCATGCAGCCAGTTCTCCGTCGCCAGAAGAACAAATATTACCATCGCTACCCTCATATTTCCGCTTTCCTGACATTCTCTGCATCTGACTTCACTATGGCTCTAAGATGGCACTTGGTGGGAACAAACAACAGAGATTCGCAACGCTCCCGCTGAAACCAAACGTCCAGAAAAACAAGGTGCGCACGACCGAATACCTTCCGATCCAGCAATCTCCAAGAATGATACGCCCATGGGAGTTCGCCGGCGGAGCCTTTCGGAACCCGCCTCTCTAGACCAGATCAACGTGGGCAGACATCAAGTAGATATTCGTCTTCGTGCGAAAGAAACCAAAGGACCACCACCTTTACTCGAGCAGAGCAAATCTAAGAGATGGCAATCCAGAGTGATGTTTCGCCGGCATGGCCAAGCCAACAACAGTACTCACAGCTCCTCGGATGGACCACTCCGGCCTAGATCTTGGCGCAAAATCCAATCTTGACCGACATCCCAGATCGCCACGGATCGGATCCACGTCTGAACCGGTGGTTCACCGCCGTCTCCACGAGGTCGCTCCGCCTGTGAGCGCTGGCCAGACCAGCGCCCTGGCCGTGCCGCCCACCACCCTCTCGCACCGCCGGGAAGATGGCTGGTCTAGACGGGCTGCCTAGACCCACGACGAACCACCTCCCGAGAAGCCAAAGCCGGGTAAGATTGCCGCCATCGCCAGGCCGAGAAACGCCGCCCCGACCACCGCCCACGTCCATCCCCGACGACCCAGCCCCAGCCACACCGATGGGGATGTACGCCGCACCCACCTCCCCTAGCACCGTTCGGTACCAGGGGCGCCGCCACCGCGGCCGGCGCCGGCGACAGCGGCAGAGAGGAGGGGATCAGGAAGAGGAGAGGTTAGGCGGCGGGAGGGGATCCCCCGGTGGCGCCCTGGGGGTGCGCCACGGGAGGAGGTTCTAGTTTTTCTGGCCTACCAGGCTGCGCTACTTTTCTCAAGTTTCAACGTCGCGGTGAGTGCTACTTTTAAAATGGAGGGAGGATTTCACTTCCCCGGCCTCTGCACCAACTAGGGATGCACACAGCCATTAAGCATGAGTAATAGGATTTTTAAACTTGGTTAAGCACCAAGCCTGGTCCTCAAGATAAATTGTATGAGTACCAGGAGAGCCTGGTCCTTAAGTATAAATAGGAACCTTACACTAGTGGAAACGAGGCCTTTGGTTGAGCCTGGAAATGGGCTTTAACACCGGTTCCTCTATGAACCGGTGTTAAAGGGGGGCCCCGTACCAGCGTGGCTCGTGCAGCAAAAAGGAGCCCCTCCTTTAACACCGGTTCGTGGCACGAACTGGTGTTAAAGGCCCCTGCACCAGTGGCCCGCCCAGCCCCCCCTTTAACACCGGTTCAAGCCACGAACCGGTGTTAAAGGGGGGGCTATATAACACACCGCAACCCACACCCCTCTTCCATTTTTTCACTCTCTCATTTTGGAGCCTAGCAAGAGGGTGAGAGGTGTGTTAGTTTGTGTTTTTTTCCTATGCACAAGAGGTGTTCGGTGAAATGCCCGAGAGCTCAAAATAAGTTTTCTGCTGTTTCTTCCTTCTCGAGGTCGGCAACTATCCTTTCATGTGTCATTGACGTACTATATATATATAAATGGTCATCTCCCTATTAATTTTTGATATATACTATATATTACTGCAGATGAACCAGCAATGGATATACGGTGACCGACGCACTTCCGAGTACATTACGGGCCTCCAAAATTTCATCGTTATGGCTAATGCAAACCATGGTCATAATGGTTTTATGTGTTGTCCGTGTGTTCACTGTCAGAACAAGAAAGACTACTCAAATACCAGAACCATTCACGTCCACCTGCTTCGATCCGGTTTCATGCCCAGCTATAATTGTTGGACCAAGCACGGAGAAAAAGGGGTTGTGATGGAAGACAACGAAGAAGAAGAGGATGATGACAACTATCATAATATGTATCCTGAATATGATGATACTGCAACGGGGGTAGATAATGAAGATCAAGAGGCAGCAGATGGGCCCACTGATGACGATCTTGGTCGGGCCATTACTGATGCAAAGGAAGAATGTGAAACTGAAAAGGAGAAGGAGAAGCTGGAGCAGATGTTAAAGGATCACAAAACATTGTTGTACCCAACTTGCGAAGATGGCCATAAAAAGCTAGGTACCACACTGGATTTGATGCAATGGAAGGCAGAGAACGGTGTGACTGACAGCGCATTTTCAAAGTTGTTGGTAAAAATGAAGAATCTTCTTCCAAGAAATAATGAGTTGCTGACAAGACATACCAAGCAAAGAAGGTTGTCTGCCCTCTAGGATTAGACGTGCAGAAGATACATGACTGCATTAATGACTGCATCCTCTACCGCGGTGAGAAGTACGAGAATTTGGATGCATGCCCGGTATGCATTGCACTGTGGTATAAGATCAGACGAGACGATCCTGGCGATGTTGAGGGCGAGGCCCCTAGGAAGAAGGTTCCTGCCAAGGTTATGTGGTATGCTCCTATAATACCACGGTTAAAACGTCTCTTTAGAAATAAAGAGCATGTCAAGTTGTTGCGATGGCATATGGAAGACCGTAAGAAAGACGTGATGTTGAGACACCTCGCTGATGGGTCACAGTGGAGAAAAGTCGAGCGAGAGTACCCAGACTTCGCACGTGACGCAAGGAACTTAAGGTTTGGTCTAAGTACAGATGACATGAATCCTTTTGGTGTGCGAGCTACTGATTCTGACACTGCCGTGACTCTATGTATCTATAACCTTCCTCCTTGGTTGTGTATGAAGAGGAAGTTCATTATGATGCCAGTGCTCATCCAAGGCCCGAGGCAACCCGGCAACGACATTGATGTGTACCTAAGGCCATTAGTTGAATAACTTTTACAGCTGTGGGCCAAACTAGGTGTACGTATGTGGTATGAGCACAAAGGGGAGCCATTTGACCTACGAGCATTGCTTTTCGTAACCATCAATGATTGGTCTGCTCTTAGTAACATTTCAGGGCAGACAAACAAGGGATACAATGCATGCACACACTGTTTAGATGAGACTGAAAGTGTATATTTGGATAAATGTAAGAAGGTTGTGTACCTAGGGTATCGTCGATTTCTTAGAACTGCATCCAAAGAAGAAAGAAAGGCAAGCATTTCAAGCGTCTGCGTAACTCGGAGGAAGCTTGTCCTCCGCACGGTGAGGAGGTATTTGGTATGGTCAAGGACCTAGAAGTAATCTTTGGAAAAGGTCCTGGCAGTCTATCTGTTCCGAATGACGATGCCGGACACGCGCCCATGTGGAAGAAGCAATCTATATTTTGGACCTACCCTATTGGAAAGTCTTAGAGGTCCGCTCTTCAATCGACGTGATACACGTGACGAAGAATGTTTGCGTGAACCTGCTAGGCTTTCTAGGAGTGTATGGGAAGACAAAAGATACACCGGAAGCACGGCAGGACCAGGAATGTCTGAAGGCCCCTGAAGAGCCTATGCATCCTGAGAACGAGAAGGGTAAACGATGCCACTTAACTCCTGCCAGCTACGCTCTTACTAAAGCAGAGAAGGAAATCTTTTTTGAATGTCTGAGCAGTATCAAGGTCCCGTCTGGCTTCTCGTCGAATATAAAGGGAATAATAATTATGGCGTAGAAAAATTCCAAAACCTGAAGTCTCATAGCGCCACGTGATTATGACACAATTGCTTCCGATTGCATTGAGGGGCTTCT
Source organism: Avena insularis (assembly GCA_023614405.1). Classification (NCBI taxonomy): domain Eukaryota; kingdom Viridiplantae; phylum Streptophyta; class Magnoliopsida; order Poales; family Poaceae; genus Avena; species Avena insularis. The sequence continues at coordinate 319,336,537 of CM042691.1, forward strand.
ACGAAAATGTTCGAGTACCCATTGTGAAGCTATGTGCATTCCTCAATGCAATATCTCGAGAATGTCGATCCGGAAGCCTACGAGTTACAAGCAGATGTGGCCCAATGTCTTGTCGACTTTGAGTTGGTGTTCCCACCATCCTTCTTCAATATTATGACGCATCTCTGGTTCACCTAGTAGAAGAGATTGCCATTCTCGGTCCTGTATTTCTACACAATATGTTCCCCTTTGAGAGGTACATGGAGTCTTAAAGAAATATGTTCATAACCGTGCTAGGCGGAAGGAAGCATCTCCAAGGGCTATGTAAGAGGAGGTCATTGAGTTATGTGTTGATTTTATTCCTGACCTTAAAGCGATTGGTGTTCGAGAATCACGACATGAGGGGAGGCTGCGTGGAAAAGGCACCCTAGGATGTAAAGCAATGATATGTAGGGACGGGCATTCTCTCAATCAAGCACCTTTGCGGTTTTACAAAGATCTATCTTGGTTGCGCCAGTATATCAATGAACACAAGAATTTAATCGCCTCAAACACCGGGACGGTCGATGAATGGATTATAAGTGAACACATGGCGAGTTTTGGCGGCTGGCTGCAAAGACTTCTCACGAATAACACCACTGTTGGGGATCAGCTGTACTTGTTGGCCAGGACACTATCTTCGACTGTATGTACTTTCCAAGGGTACGAGATAAATGGAAATACATTTTACACAATAGGCCAAGATAAAAAGAGCACCAACCAAAATAGTGGTTTCCGCTTCGATGCAGCAGAAGACAATGGGCAAAAGACCACGTATTATGGGTTCATAGATGAGATATGGCAACTTGACTATGGACCTAATTTTAAGGTCCCCTTATTTTGATGCAAATGGGTCAAGCTAACAGGAGGAGGGGTTGAGGTAGACAAGAAGTACGGAATAACAACAGTGGATCTCAACAATCTTATGAAGGTAGACAAGAACTTAGACGAACCATTCGTCTTAGCCAATTATGTGGCTCATGTTTTCTATGTGAAGGACATGTCTACCAAATCGAAAAAATAAAAAATAAGCAAACAGATACATCACACGATGAGCCAAAGTGTCACATAGTTATTTCAAGGAAAAAAACATCGTGGGAGTGGAGAACAAGACAGACATGTCAGAAGATTATAATAAGTTTCATAAAATTCCGTCATTCAGAGTGAAGACTGCCCAACCATCCTGTTAAACGGTGCTGATACTCCATGGTTACGGCCGACGCGATCATAAGATTGACTATATGTATTAATTAAGCCATTTTTGGCACACATATGTATCTCAACATGGAAATCCATGTCATATTTCTTCTGTTAACAATATGTGTATTAAATGAGCCATTTTTCTTCCAGCCATTTTTCTTCCCGTCATTTTCTTCCCGCCATTTTTCTTCCCACCATTTTTCTTCCCGCCAGTTCTTCCCTCCAGCCATTTCTCACTATATATATATGTAGGGTTGGCCTCCATTGTCATTGCACATCTCTACACTCATATATACAACCTCATCACTCTTTCCCATGGCTTCCACCGTAGCACTAACCCCCAGGAGGCGGGCGCTGCGCCTCGAACTACCCCCATTGCCTCTTGTGTCCCCGTCGGCTGGATGATGGCGCGGGCGTGCCGGTTCCTCCTATCCCTCTAGGTGTGGTGCGCCGGATGGCCATCACGAACCACTACTACTTCGAGCTCACGCCGGAGCAGCGGAGGAATCCCAGATGGCATCCCGACTATTTCCCTACTTGGGAAGCCTTCTTTGTGGATCGGCGTGAGAGGGCGCTCGCCAGGCACGAGGAGGACGGCCCACCTCCTCCGAACTTCAACGAGGCCGGCCGTCGGCTATGGTGGCGCAGTCGGACTCTCTAGAGCGTCATGGCCTATGACACTGCCGCCGACTCTAACCCCCGTCTGCGCTACCCTCAAGTCCAGCCCACGCGTACTTAGCCTTCAAGGTTCAATTACGGAGACCCCGACGACGACAGCGATGATGGCGTCGGTGAGTACGACGACTACAGTGGCGAGTATTACAGGTGTAGGAAGGAGCATGACTGAATCACTCCAACATTCCGAAACAAGTTCGGCCGATTGTTACTTAATCTGGCCATGTATCTTAATTTTCAGTTCTTTTATGTATCTTAATGTAACTTACTGTTAGTTGTATTCTGTATTTTAATTCCAGTTCTATCTCATTCGAGGTTTCTTGGCTTTCGGGTCAAATGACCAATGTTATGGCTAGAATCAAGGCATAGTTTGTGATAATGTGGCCATATTGTGCATACATGTGCATCATGTCATGGCAAACAATGTTGCAAGAGAAAGTTTTCCTTTTTGTCGTACCAAAAAGGCATTTTCCATTTTTCGACCATAAAAAACGGACGGTTTTGTGAAGCAACCACCAAATGGCTAATTCAAAAAACCACCACCACATTTTACAAAAATACTAGACCACCTTATATGGATAATGTACCAACAGGGGGATCTGAAACTTTTCCGTCCACCTCTGGTGAAAAAGACAAATTCCTGCCGAATCGGTAGGAAGTGGGTCAGATATAAACTACAGGTACATGATACGATGCTAATGATTTTTTACAAAAATCATTTTTAGGTTTACAATATGCTATTTTATCAAAAATCCAATGCAAGTTGAGTGAGGCTTGGCCCCGAGCTAAGAATCTTCATGCCCGTTGTTCGACAAAGTTTGACGATAGTTTAAAACGGGGATAAAAATTAAAAAAAAGATCGAAACAGTGCGAAACCTTCGCGTGGTGTTATATTATGTGACATAGTTAGAAGGAAAAATCTCAAACTTGGTATATTGATTATGTCTCAAAAAAACCTTCACAAAATGACCTATCTCATTCGAGGTTTCTTGGCTTTCGGGTCAAATGACCAATGTTATGGCTAGAATCAAGGCATAGGTTGTGATAATGTGGCCATATTGTGCATACATGTGCATCATGGCATGGCAAACAATGTTGCAAGAGGAAGTTTTCCTTTTTGTCGCACCAAAAAGGCATTTTCCATTTTTTGAGCATAAAAAACGGACGGTTTTGTGAAGCAACCACCAAATGGCTAATTCAAAAAACCACCACCACATTTTACGAAAATACTAGACCACCTTATATGGACACCATACCAACAGGGGGATCTGAAACCTTTCCGTCCACCTCTGGTGAAAAAGACAAATTCCTGCCAATCGGCAGGAAGTGGGTCAGATATGAACTACAGTTAAATGATACGATGCTCATGATTTTTTACAAAAATCATTTTTAGGTTCAAAATATGCTATTTTATCAAAAATCCAATGCAAGTTGCGCGAGGCTTGGCCCCGAGTTAAGAATCTTCATGCCCGTTGTTCGACAAAATTTGACGATAGTTTAAAACAGGGATAAAAAAATTAAAAAAAGATCGGGTTAGATTCCTTTTTAGATGCTTAATATTTCTTATGTTCAAAGTTTTAGGGTTTGTCTATTTTATTTTTGTTTGAATTGAATAATCAAAATTTATATGTAAGTGTTTTAATTATTTTGAAAATGTTCATCTAAAGTAAATATAAAATGTTTTTACATGAATGGATAGATACTATTTTTCTGAAAATTATGATATATTATTCATATTTTTCTGAGTTGAAATGAAAAAGATATGAATTTTCTAAATTCATGTCCTATTTTTTGAGTTAAAAATGCCCCCACCGCTTTAATGCATGAAATAAATGCCCCCTTTAACACCGGTTCCGGCCACGAACCGGTGTTAAAGGGGGGCACATTTATTTCGTTTTGCGCCCGCACCCCCTTTAACACCGGTTCGTGGCACGAACCGGTGCTAAAGGGGGGGTGCGGGCGCGAAACGAATTCCCTCCCTCTTTAACACCGGTTCATGCCACGAACCGGTGATAAAGGAGGGGCATTTATAACGTGCGCCTTCCTTTCTTCCTTCTTCCCCCAGCAAGATCGAAAATCGCGCGCGCAGAGGAAGCAGAGGAGAGCCGCGCCGTCGCCGTTCTGCCGTCGCCATCCAGCCCTCGCCGTCACCATCCCGCGGGAGCGCCGTCGCCCCCCTCGCGTCTGTAGCCGTCGTCGACGTCACGCCGTGTCCACGCCCTCGCCATCGCCGCCGTCTCAGCCGTCAACGCGTCGCCTCGCCGCCGCCCTCGCCTTCACCGTCACGGTTCCTCAAGGTCACTATTTTTTGGTTAAAAATACAAGAATGTCACTATTTTTTGGTTAAAAGTATTTTATAGTCATTGACTTATGTTTTTTTAGAAATACACATGTAAAAATTATGGTCAAATTGTTGTGTGGAACAATTCATGTTTAAAGACTGATAAAGAATGTTCTATATCTTAGCTTAAAGAAATTAAGTAGAGGAAGAAGATATCCATAGATTAAAATGAGGAATATTTTTGTAGTTGTCCAATCTTTAATGATGATAATTATGTTCTATTTTGTAGTTGTATTGCATATTGTAACTCCCAATGGTGAATTTTGTATAGAAGGCGTATAATTTACCCTGTAATAATTTGTTTAGCTCAGCAGAATGATATCTAGAAGATTGACTAACTATCTAGGAAGCTGAGAAGGCCCTGCGCGCTAGAGGGATCACACCCCAGACACATGGGTGGGACCTACGTACAAAGACTTGGTTCTACGGAATCGGGGCATGGTTGGACCCAGAAACGGGATTGTGTATCTTCCCAACCCTCCTTGCCAAACCCGTCACTGAACTCATCACGGCATACGAGGAAACAGCCGCCAGGACCTTCCATCCCGACAGAGAGCATGACCAGCTCACACGCGCCATCGGTAAAAAAGAACACCCTGGACATGCACGAGGCACAGGGGGCATGACGTGGAAGGATGGGTTTGCCGAGTGGGGCGACTCTTACAGATGGCGCGGTAGAAAAGAAAAAGAGCGTACAAAGCGGATGACACAGATAGAACATGCACTTGTGGCGCTGCAGGCGTAAGTGAATGCACAAAAGAGCCAGCAAGCTACCAGCCCATCTCGGCGGCACGAAGAGTCTGCATTGGAAGCTGCCGGCGGCCCAGCCTCTGCGCGGAAAAGCAGCGTGGCTTCCACGAAGAACATGCAGCCCACGCTTGAAATGGCGGGTACTCGATACCCCGTGGATGAGATCACGAAGAGCGAACATGCTGAGCTGCATATGAGATTAATGGGCTTATCCATTAAGGTGGCTGTCGGCTATGCCTTACCTCCTGTAGCTGGTGGAACTTACCACTGCCGACAGATTCCAGATGGCTATGCTATTATCGAGGTGGATGAGGTTGTGAAGGAATATGAGGAAGCACAGCTTGACCATGCTATAGGTGAAGGGGAAACTCAACTCAAATTTGTAGTGAAAACAACCATTCTTTGGAAGAAGGAACACATCGTGCTTCCAAATTGGAGGCCACTGGTGTTGGAGATATGCCCTAGAGGCAATAATAAATGTAGTTATTATTATATCTTTGTGTTTATGATAAATGTTTACATTCATGCTATAAGAGTATTAACCAGAAACATTAATACTTGTGTGATTTGTAAACTAAATTAGAGTCCCTAGTAAAGCCTCTTCATAATACTAGCTTGTTGGTTAATAGATGATTGTGGTTTCCCTATCATGAACATTGAGATGTTGTTAACAACAAGATCATATCATTAGGAGAATGGTATGATGGACATACTCCTATAGATAAGCGTAGCATAAAGATCAAGTCATTTTAATAGTTCAATTGCTATAAGCTTTCTGATACATAGTAACCTAATTCCTTCGACCATGAGATCATGCTTATCACCATCACCGGAAGGATGCTTTGATGACATCAAACACCACACCATAACTGGGTGGCTATAAACGTGGCATTGAGTGTTCGGAAAGTATGGGTTGAGACACATGGATCAAGAGTGGGATTTGTCCATCCATATGACGGATAGATATACTCTGGGCCCTCTCGGTGGAATGTCATCCAATTAGCTTGCAAGCATATAACTGGTTCACAAGGGATCACATATCACGGGAACGATAAAAGAGTACTTATCGGTAACGAGGTTGAACTAGGTATGCAGAGATACCGACGATCAAAACCTCAGATAAGTAAATTATCATGAGACAAAGGTAAATTGGTATCGTATGTAAGTGGTTCATTCGATCGCAAAGTAATCGTAGAAATATGTGGGAGCCATATGAATTTCCAGATTCCTCTATTGGTTATTGAACGAGAAGTGTCTCGATCATGTCCGCATAATTCACGAACCGTACGGAGACACACTTAACGATTCGATGTTGTTGAGTAGTGATGGAATGATGAGTAAGAGACCGAATGTTGTTCGGAGTCTCGGATGGGATCCGGGATATCATGAGGAGATCCGGAATGGTCTGGAGAAATAAGATTCATATAAGGAAAGTCATGTTTCGGAGTTGGGGAATGATTCCGGTGTTTTCACCAGGAATGTTCTAGAAGGGTCCGGAAGGTCCGACACTCTGGAGGGGAAGGGTACATGAATGTGTCATGACAATGTGGAATGGTTTCATCATGTACTAGGTATCATGGATGGGCAAAATAAAGGGAGAAATCAAATCCTAGTTTGAAAAGTCAAACGCCAATTTGAAAAGTCAAACGGCAAGTTTGCTTGGTGGAGGGAGAGTAGGAAACCTACTTGGGAAGGAAGTCCTCCCTCCACCCGCCGGCCAAGGAGGCCGAGTTGGGGGAGGACTCCCTCCTCCCAACCAACACCCTCCCACCTATAAAAGAAGGGGCAGGGGTGCCCCCTCTCCCTACACCCAACACCACCCAAACCCTAGCCCTAGTCGCCGACCACCACAAGTCGCCGCCGCCCTAGGGTTTCCTCGTAGCCGCCGAGTTGGGGCTCTCCCCAAGACCTAGACGCCGGCCAAGCTTCCTCCCTTGGTGCCTCTAAACCCTAGATCGCCAAGGCCTCTCTCTTAGTCCACCATACTCGCTCCGGCTTAAGGCGAAGCCCTGCGAGATCTCCCCTCTACTTCCGGTACCACGCCGTCGTCTTTAGGAATCGCGAGAGAGTGCTACAACCTCCATTGCCTCTTTGGAACAAGGAGAGGAAGGTCTTCATCGAAAATCTTAGAGCGATGTGACGCCATTGCGGAAGCAGCGCTGGAAGTATCGTCTACACGATCTTGAGATCGGCAAGAGTACGACTACATCACCCACGAGAATCTGCTCTCGCTAACCGCTTTGGAATCTTCGAGGGTGAGTTCCTCTATCGACTCGTTGCTACAATCTAGTAGATAGATCTTGGCTTGTTTGTTTGCATGCGGTAGAAATTTTTTGTTTTCCATGCTACGAACCCCTACAGTGGTATCAGAGCCGTGTCTATATGTAGATCTGTTGCACGAGTAGAACACAATGGTCATTGTGGACGGTGGTGCTTTTATTATCAATTGCTTTTTGTGTACTTTGCCTCTTGCGGTATGATGGGATGAAGCGGCCCGGGCTAACCTTAGTATTGCATAAGTGGCTTTGCGGGTGTCTGCCTCTCTCATCATAGTATAGATCCAATTTACAACGGGCACTTGATAGTTTAAACATCAACATTGTGGTTTTTGTTCATAAGTTAGAATGACACTTATTGAAAGCCCCAAACCACGTAAAACATGCAAAGAAAATTAGAGGCGTCTAACTTTATTTTGCAGGGGTGTGTTGTGATGTGATATGGCCATGATTGTGATTATATTTGATGTATGCAATGTTCCTTATTGTAAGTTGGCAACCGGTAGGAGCCATATGGTTGTCTTTAAATTCTGTTAAGACCCGCGTGTCTATTCAAAGTAGTTGTAATAGTTGGAGCTGGTGGACGACAACCATGAAACGGCGCCATTGACCTTGACGCTATGCCGATGATGATGGAGATCATGTTTGTGCTTAAATATGAAGATCGGAAGTACAAGAAGAAAGGCCATATCATATCACATATTATGAATTGCATGTGATGTTAATCCTTTATGCATCTTGTATTGCTTAGTTAACGATGGTAGCATTATAATATGATCCCTCATGCACATAAATTTCAAGTTTTAAAGTGTTCATCCTTAGTAAGCACCATTGCTAAAGCTTGTTGTTTCGAAGCACCACGTGATGATCGGGTGTGTTAGATTCTGCAAGTGTATACAACGTGAGCAAGCCAGATTTGCTCATGCAGAAGCTGAGGTTTGATCTTGACGAGCCTAGCATGTATAAACATGGTCTCGGAACACAGATTACCGAAAGGTAAAGCATGAGTCATATAGTAGATATGATGAACATGTCGATTGTTCGCCATTAAAGCTACATCAACTCTCGTGATGATCGGTTTTGATGTGGTGGATTTGGTTCGTGTGATCACTAAAACAATGTGAGGGATATTGTTTTGAGTGGGAGTTCACCTAGATTAATTTAACTATTAATTAGAACTCAATTTATCATAAACTTAGTCTAAACTATTGCAAATATGTTGTAGATCAATGGCGGCCCCTACCATCAATTTTAATGCGTTCTTAGAGAAAGAAAAGTTGAAAAACAATGGAAGCAACTTCGCGGATTGGTTCCGCAATTTGAGGATTATCCTCAATGCTGGTAATTTGACCTATGTCTTTGGATGCACATTTGGGTGACCTGCTGCGGTGATGCTACCGATGAAGTAAAGAACGTTTACCTCACTCGGAAGAATCAGTACTCCATAGTTTAGTGTGCTATCTTGTATGGTTTGGAATCGGAGCTTCAGAAAAGGTTTGAGAACCAAGACCCATATGATATTGTCCGTGAACTCAAAATTATTTTTGAAACTCACGCGGCAGTTGAGAGTTATGAGGCTTCTGAAAAGTTCTTTAACTGCAAGATGGAAGAGGGCAGCTCCGTCAGTGAGCATGTGCTTAAGATGTCTGGGCACGCAAACAAACTCCAAAGTTTGGGTATAGTGATTCATAATGCTTTGGGGATTTACCATGTCCTCCAATCACTGCCACCAAGTTACAAGAACTTTGTGATGAACTATAATATGCAAAACATGAACAAGACGTTGCCAGAACTCTTCTTCGTGTTGAAATCTATAGAAGTGGAGATCAAGAAAGAGCATCAAGTGTTGTTGGTCAACAAGACCACCAAATTCAAGAAAGGCAAGTATAAGCAAAAGGGAAACTTCAAGAAGGGTGGTAAGAAAGTTGCCGCACCGGCGAAGAAGACCAAGGCTGGACCTAAGCCTGATACTGAGTGCTTTTACTGCAAGGGAGAGGGTCACTAGAAGCGTAATTGCCCAAAGTACTTGGCAGATTTGAAGACCGGCAACATCAAGAAGAAAGGTATATCCGATATACATGTTATTGATGTGTATCTCACTAGTACTCATAGTAGTGCCTGGGTATTTGATACTGGTTCGGTTGCTCATATTTGTAACTCGAAACAGGTACTGCAGAATAAACGGAAGCTAGCGAAGAACGAGGTGATGATGCGCATTGGAAATGGATCAAAGGTTGATGTGATCGCGGTCGGCACGCTACCTCTTCATCTACCATCGGGATTAGTTTTATACTTAAATAATTGTTATTTGGTGCCTGCGTTGAGCATGAACATTATATCTGGATCATGTTTGTTGCGAGACGGTTACTTGTTTAAGTCCGAGAATAATGGTTGTTCGATTTATATGAGTAATATGTTTTATGCACATGCACCTTTGATAGATGGTCTATTCTTATTGAATCTCGATAGTGGAAATACACATATTAATAACATTGAAGCTAAACGTTTGAAATTGAGCGATAACTCGACCTATATGTGGCACTGTCGTCTTGGTCATATTGGAGTGAAGCGTATGAAGAAACTCTATTCCGATGAACTTCTTGAATCACTTGATTTTGAATCACTTGAAAGATGCGAAGCATGTCTGATGGGTAAAATGACTAAGACTCTATTTTCTGGTATGATGGAGCGAGCTACGAACTTATTGGAAATCATACATACTGATGTGTGTGGTCCAATGAGTGTAGCATCGCGCGGTGGTTATCGTTATGTTCTTACCTTCACGGATGACTTGAGTAGATATGGGTATATCTATTTCATGAAACATAAGTCCGAAACTTTCGAGAAGTTTAAGGAATTTCAAAGTGAGGTGGAGAATCAACGTAACAAGAAGATTAAATTTCTATGTTCTGATCGTGGAGGTGAATATCTAAGTTACGAGTTTGGCGAGCATTTAAAGAAATGTGGAATACTTTCACAATTGACACCGCCGGGAACACCACAGCGTAATGGTGTGTCCGAACATCGTAATCGAACTCTCTTAGATATGGTTCGCTCTATGATGTCACTTACAGATTTACCGCTACCATTTTGGGGTTATGCATTAGAAACAGCCGCATTCACTTTAAATAGGGCACCATCTAAATCCGTTGAAACGACACCGTATGAATTATGGTTTGGGAAGAAACCTAAATTGTCATTCCTTAAAGTTTGGGGTTGCGACGCCTATGTAAAGAAGTTACAGCCGAACAAGCTTGAACCCAAAGCGGAAAAATGCGTCTTCATAGGATACCCAAAGGAAACTATTGGGTATACCTTCTATCTTAGATCCGAGGGCAAAATCTTTATTGCCAAGAATGGATCCTTTCTAGAGAAGGAATTTCTCACGAAAGAAGTGACTGGAAGGAATGTAGAAATCGACGAGGTTGTTGAACCTTCTCTCGAACTTGCGAGTAGCGCAGTGCCGGAAGTAGTTCCTGTGGTGCCTACACCAATAAGAGAGGAAGCTAATGATGATGATTATGCAACTTCGGTTGAAGTTGCTACAGAACCTCGCAGGTCAACGAGAACTCGTACCACTCCTGATTGGTATGATCCCGTTATGAGTGTCATGTTGGTGGACAACACCGATGACCCTGCGACGTATGAGGAAGCGATGATGAGCCCAGATTCCAATAAATGGCAAGATGCCATGAAATACGAAATTGGATCCATGTATGAAAACCATGTATGGACTTTGGTGGACTTACCGGATGGCCGGAAGGCTGTCGAGAACAAATGGATTTTCAAGAAGAAAACATATGCTAATGGTAATGTAACTGTCTATAAAGCTCGACTTGTTGCAAAAGGGTTTCGACAAATTCAAGGAGTTGACTACGATGAGACTTTCTCACCAGTAGCGAAGCTAAAGTCTGTGAGGATTATGTTAGCAATCGCTGCATATTACGATTATGGGATGTGGCCGATGGATGTCAAAACGGCGTTCCTCAATGGAGACATTGATGAAGAGTTATATATGATGCAACCCAAAGGTTTTGTCGATCCTAAAGATGCTAACAAGGTGTGCAAACTTCAACGGTCCATATATGGATTGAAGAAAGCATCCCGAAGTTGGAATCAACGTTTTGATAAGGTAATCAAAAGTTTTGGTTTTATACAAACTTATGGAGAAGCTTGTATTTACAAGAAAGTGAGTGGGAGCTCTGTAGCATTCTTAATACTGTATGTAGATGACATATTGTTGATTGGGAATGATGTAGACCTTCTTAATAGTGTCAAAAAATATTTGAATAATAGTTTTTCAATGAAAGATCTTGGCGAAGCAGCTTACATATTAGGCATAAAGATTTATAGAGATAGATCGAGACGTCTAATATCATTGTCACAAAGTACATATTTGGACAAAGTTCTAAAGAGGTTTGGAATGGAAGATAGCAAGAAAGGGTTCTTGCCCATGTTGCCCAATACGACCTTGAGTAAACCTCAAAGTCCAGCAACGGCAGAAGATAGAGAAAGGATGAGTAAGACTCCCTATGCCTCAGCCATAGGATCTCTAATGTATGCCATGTTGTGTACTAGACCCGACATTGCATATGCTTTTAGTTTAACTAGCAAATATCAAAGTGATCCAGGAGTGGATCATTGGACAGCGGTCAAAAACATCCTTAAGTACTTGAGAAGAACTAAGTATATGGTTCTTTCTTATGGAGGTGATGAACATCTCGTTGTTAATGGTTACACCGATGCTAGTTGGAACACCAATACGGATGATTCTTAATCTCAATCTGGATATGTATTTACTTTGAATGGTGCAGCAGTTAGCTGGATGAGTGCAAAGCAAAGCGTTGTGGCGAGATCTTCAACTGAATCGAAATACATAGCTGCTTCGGAGGCTTCACAAGAAGCGATATAGATGAAGGATTTCATTACAGAGCTCGGTGTGGTTCCAAGTGCGCTGGACCCAATGTCTATCTATTGTGATAACATGGGCGCCATAGCCAATGCGCAAGAACCAAGGTCACACAAGAAGCTGAAGCACATCAAGCTGCGTTTTCACGCTATTCGAGAACATGTCCAAGATGGTGACATAAAGATTTGCAAAGTACAAACAGATCAGAATGTGGCGGATCCGTTGACTAAACCTCTCCCGAGGGCAAAACATGACCAGCACCAAACTGCCATGGGTGTTCGGTATATTACCATGTAATCTAGATTAGTTGACTCTAGTAAAAGTTGGAGATAGTTGGAGATATACCCTAGAGGCAATAATAAATGTAGTTATTATTATATCTTTGTGTTTATGATAAAGTTTTACATTCATGCTATAAGAGTATTGACCAGAAACATTAATACTTGTGTGATTTGTAAACTAAATTAGAGTCCCTAGTAAAGCCTCTTCATAATACTAGCTTGTTGGTTAATAGATGATTGTGGTTTCCCTATCATGAACATTGTGATGTTGTTAACAACAAGATCATATCATTAGGAGAATGGTATGATGGACATACTCCTATAGATAAGCGTAGCATAAAGATCAAGTCATTTTAATAGTTCAATTGCTATAAGCTTTCTGATACATAGTAACCTAATTCCTTCGACCATGAGATCATGCTTATCACCATCACCGGAAGGATGCTTTGATGACATCAAACACCACACCGTAACAGGGTGGCTATAAAGGTGGCATTGAGTGTTTGGAAAGTATGGGTTGAGACACATGGATCAAGAGTGGGATTTGTCTATCCATATGACGGATAGATATACTCTGGGCCCTCTTGGTGGAATGTCATCCAATTAGCTTGCAAGCATGTGACTGGTTCACAAGGGATCACATATCACGGGAACGAGAAAAGAGTACTTATCGGTAACGAGGTTGAACTAGGTATGCAGAGATAAGGACGATCAAAACCTCGGATAAGTAAACTATCATGAGACAAAGGGAAATTGGTATCGTATGTAAGTGGTTCATTCGATCGCAAAGTAATCGTAGAAATATGTGGGAGCCATATGAATTTCCAGATTCCTCTATTGGTTATTGATCGGAGAAGTGTCTCGATCATGTCCGCATAATTCACGAACCGTACGGAGACACACTTAACGATTCGATGTTGTTGAGTAGTGATGGAATGATGAGTAAGAGACCGAATGTTGTTCGGAGTCTCGGATGGGATCCGGGATATCACGAGGAGATCCGAAATGGTCCGGAGAATAAGATTCATATAAGGAAAGTCCTGTTTCAGAGTTGGGGAATGATTCCAGTGTTTTCACCGGGAATGTTCTAGAAGGGTCCGGAAGGTCCGGCACTCCGGAGGGGAAGGGTGCATGAATGTGTCATAACAATGTGGAATGGTTGCATCATGTACTAGGTATCATCGCTGGGCAAAATAAAGGGAGAAATCAAATCCTAGTTTGAAAAGTCAAACGCCAATTTGAAAAGTCAAACGGCAAGTTTGCTTGGTGGAGGGAGAGTAGGAAACCTACTTGGGGAGGAAGTCATCCTCCCTCCACCCGCTGGCCAAGGAGGCCGAGTTGGGGGAGGACTCCCTCCTCCCAACCGGCACCCTCCCACCTATAAAAGAAGGGGTAGGGGTGCCCCCTCTCCCTACACCCAACACCACCCAAACCCTAGCCCTAGCCGCCGGCCACCACAAGTCGCCGACGCCCTAGGGTTTCCTCCTAGCCGCCGAGTTGGGGCTCTCCCCAAGCCCTAGCCGCCGGCCAAGCTTCCTCCCTCGGTGCCTCTAAACCCTAGATCGCCAAGGCCTCTCTCTTAGTCCACCATACTCGCTCCGGCTTAAGGCGAAGCCCTGCGAGATCTCCCCTCTACTTCTGGTACCACGCCCGTCGTCTTTGGGAATGCAGGAGAGTGCTACAACCTCTGCTTGCTTTGGAACAAGGGAGAGGAAGGTCTTCATCAGTACCGAACATGTGACCATTGAAGCGCTGCCGAAGCATTTGGAAGGATCGTCTACACGATCTTGAGATCGGCAAGAGTACGACTACATCACCCACGAGAATCTGCTCTCGTTAACCGCTTTGGAATCTTCGAGGGTGAGTTCCTCTATCGACTCGTTGCTACAATCTAGTAGATAGATCTTGGCTTGTTTGTTTGCATGCGGTAGAATTTTTTTGTTTTCCATGCTACGAACCCCTACAACTGGCACCCCCGCCGTCTCCGCAGCGTCATCAGTCTAAGCCGCCTCAGCCATCTCCAATTCATCAGAATACTCCCCTGTCGTCTCCGGCGCTTCAGCCATCTCCTGCACGGCAGCCATCTCCGGCGCTTCAGCCATCTCCGGCGCGCCAGCCATCTCCTGCCTGTCAGCCATCTCCGGCGCTTCAGCCATCTCCTCAGCGTAAGCGGAAGAGCACTGCCATGAAGAGCATCACTAGCACTGCCACGAAGAAATCCGCAGGAAACCATACACCAAAGAGTTCAAGAAACTACGTCCCGCAGCCTTCCGCCAAGCCATTGCCGGTTTTACCGTGGAATCGCAGCGACGAGGAGACCAATAGGATCTCGGAAGAAGAGGTCAAGAAATTCTTTGCACCTAGACGGGCCGAGCACAAGGAGAAAATAGATCCGGCGGTGGTGGAGAAGTTTTACAATAATCTTTTGAAACCTGAAACCCCACTTGTGCCGGACTACGAGCGCTAGATTTTGAAGGGGGGTGCAAGGCGTCGTAGGGAGACTGAAAGTAGTAGTCGTGCGGCACCCTAGAAAACAGTTTCCATGCTCGGAGAGCAGGAAAACCAATCATGCGCCCCGCTCCAAGTGTTCGACACACGGGACGCTCCTCCCGTAAATGATTACGGGGCAGAGCTACAAAGAAAGGCCAATGAGATGGGGATGACTTACATTGCATACTTTAACATCATGGGAGGCAACTTGCCCAAAGGCAATGCCAACCCCATACAGCCATGGAAGTATGGGAAGAATCTCGTCAAGAAAGAGGAGCTCAAGAATCTATCAACAAAGATGCGAAGATTGCACAAGTGGTACCTTGATTTCTGCAAGACCAGAAAGGAAGAATGGATCACGGCGCATATAAGAGATCAGATTTTCTTGTGCGAAGACGACGCGATCACCTTCAACATTCAAGACTTGCATTTTCTATTCAATCAGAAGGAACTCGACAAAGCTGCCATCAACCTTTATTGTGTGTAAGTACTATTTCTTTAATTTCTATCTCATCTCATTCAATTCATTAATTGCATGTATATATATATGCTCATCATATATTTATATATATACTATTATGCAGGAAAAAGGTTATGAAATGCATGAAAGGAGGCCCTTTTGACGTTGGGTTCGTTGACCCAAATAGAGTTCATGAACAAGTGGTAAGAGACAAACCCGGGCAAATAGAAGATTTCTTGCTAAGGTCTTTACTGAGACAACAAACCAAAAGAGAAATGCTATTACCTTACAACTTCTCGTGAGTACTGTTACCCTCTCTTGTACACATTCTGTTTCGGCTTACTCGATGTTAAGTTTAACTGATGATGAGTTATGCGTGCGTAGGTTCCACTTTATTCTGCTAGTCATTCAACCTGACTCAGGAAAAGTCCTTGTCATGGACTCGTTACGAAAATAAAAAGAGCTATGTGCAGACTTTAGAGAGATGCTCCAGAGGTAATTTCAATCATATTATCGCACTAGATCGGCAACTTTCGTGACAACAAGTAATTAATTACTCATTTATCCATTTTCTTTGCCGGACAGGGTTTGGAAAAGGTTCACGGGCAGGGCCGTGGGTGAATGGTCGGAAGAACTAAAATTTGTAGACCAAAATGTAAGTAATACTAGCTAGGTCTACGTATCTCTTTGATTCTGCTTCCAATTCCATTATATCATGCTTTATTGATTATTATTTTGATTGAACTCTCTATTCTCGTAAAGTGCGCATATTAGGGATCCGGCAATAACTTATGTGGATACTATGTTTGCGAGTTCATTCGCAACACGATATGTGCGACGGGCCAAGCCGCACTAGAACAACTTAGAGTAAGTAAACAAAGTACACAACATTATTTTATTACCATCAATTGTGTTGAGTTTTATTCTTATATATATATTGACCCCATTCTTCATATATATTCAGATCGAACGGATGCAGGACCAACTCCTACCATTTGACCACATACGAGCCATTCAAGAGGAATTGGCGGGGTTCATACTTGATGAGGTCGCCACGCCTGGCGAAGAACTCATCAAGTATGAACGTTGTATATATCCACCAAAATGAACGTTGTATATATGCTTGAACGTGTTTGTCTTGTACTTGATGCTTCAACGTTTACGGAGAATACCACACAATGACGATGTTTGTGTATAATAATAGTTGCTTAATTATTCATGTACTCGTATGTACCTATGACGATGTATGTGTATACCGCTCCCGATCGATTCCCCCTCCCCCCTCCCCGTCCCGGCCGCGCCGCAGAAATACGCCCAGAACGGGGGCAGAGACAGAACTCTGCCGCGGCAGAGATTTAGGCCGTTTTCCTGCCGCGGCAGAGATTTATCTTTTTTCCTGCCGCGGAACATAACCTTTAACACCGGTTCGTGTGTTACGAACCGGTGTTAAAGGGGGGGGGCCTGAGCGCTGCGGCAGCCCCACGTGTGCCACCCTTTAACACCGAAACCACAACAGCGGTTCTATAACCGGTGTTAGAGGGTCCTCCAAACCAGTGTTAGAGGGGTATGTGTGCACTAGTGTTAATTCGCTTCCGTGAGGAGTTGAACTCATATGTTAGGTTTGTACATCCCAGCTATAGCTATAGAGCTTGTGTATGCAGTATGTATACGGGCTCTCACACTTGTCAGTCCTGCAATTTGCCAAAGCCCAAAGAGACGCCTGGCATATATGCAGCTAGCTGTCCTACACATCAATTATGGACACGGTGTGCGCCTGCCTTTGAGCGTGAGTTCCACGCTCAAATCTATGCTTCTTGGCCAAACTTTATAAAGTTGTACTTGGGTCAGAGCTAAACTTTCAGAAAATTTGGAATGGACGATTCGTTGTAGAGCCTATGTGAACACTTGCACAATGAAACATGTGTGATTTTCACTAAAATTCACAAATAGTCAAACAGCGGCGGCGGGACGAGTCGCTGAAGGAGGCCTAGGGTTGGTGGGCGACGGAGATGGCCGCTGGAGCTGCTAGCGCGGCAATGGCCGGCGCATGGACATGCAGCGACCAGGGCAACGTCCCTATGTCAGGTTGGTGGCAAAGAGGCCTACTCCTGGTCGTTCTGGAAGGCACCACTCTACGTGCAACGTCCCTAGAATATTCTAGAAGGTTCCAAAAGGGGTCCCACCTGTCTGGAATGAGGCATGGGCCAAAGTGGGGGGGCACCCATGCCTACATGGGCCAAGGCACCACAGCCCCTAGGCCCATGTGCCCCCCATCGGCCAAACCCTAGCTGCAAGAGAGGGTGACCTTTCTTGGGGGAGGGGTTCCACCGTTTGGCCACTGCCCCACCTTCTTGGGGAAAGGATTGATCCACACGGCTTCCCACACCCCCTATATAAGGATGGCAGAGGTGGTGGCGCGGCACCCCATCCTGCAGGTGCCGCCTCCCTCTCCCTTCCCCACTCCTCCCGTTCACAGCTGCTTGGCGAAGCCCTGCTGCTCTCATACACCATAACCACCAAAACATCGTCGTGTTGCCGGGTTTATCTCGGGAGCCTCTTCTCTCTCACTTGCGGGATCAATGAGGAGGAGACGTCATCAAACTGGACGTGTGGATACCGCAGAGGTGTTGCCCGATACTTCATCGGATTGATCTGATACCATGTACGATCTATAGATCGTAAACACTAGAGTACAACTATATTAACCACGACCGGATACGAATTTGGTTTCTTTGTATTCGAAAAACACTAGTCATTATTGTCTCACACATTATTGTCTCACACGCTACTTTCCTTTCAACGGAAATGTTGTGAGGTATGATCCAAAATATCTTGGTTGACTTTTCTAGGGATTTACAAAAATAATAATGCACATGTGATATGACATATTCCAATCCAACAACCTTTTACTTACCTTAGGAAATGTAAATAGGGATATGGTTTAAATGTGATTGTATCTGTGTGTATAGTGGATGTATGTAGGATGCTAAGAAGTGAAAGATATGACTAAGTTTACACCACAGCTGTATTTTTTAGAATTTCAGGATTATAATAAATCCAAAAGGGAAATTTAAATCAAACTAGCGATAAAATAAAATGTATAACAATTTTAATTAACCTAGCACTAATATTATGAAGCCACTAACCAAGTTGCAATTTTGGGGCCATGAAACACATTGTTGCGACATGGACATATATGTGTGCAAGATTTTAATAGACGAACAAAGATATATGATACTTTTCAGTTGTAGTTGATCATAATCTTCAAATTTGTCCTATTTTTGTAATGAGTAGATATCAATGATTTTTTTTTATCTTGGACGGTGGTTTGAATAATATTACTTCTAATAGACAACAAAATATGGTAGACATGCAAAATGCAAGATTGGTTTTCTAGACCAACATGTTAACTCGTTCTCATTTTATTGGATGTTGCCATCTTGTCATGTAATTATATTTCTCTCATTCCGTCCAAGAACAAAATTCCGCAATAAGATGTAAAATGTAACATAATTCATAGGTGTAGCAAAAGGCTACTATAATAATCATACAATACATATTACTCCACGTGTAACATGTCCACGTGTAACATACAAGTTAGCATGTCCGCGCGTAACATACAAGATGTCCACGAGTATGTAGGCTATGAGCATGCATGTCCACATCGTAACATAAGGTGTACCATGATTTATCGGACCGTGTTTTCTAGTCTATATATGATCCCTAATTGGTAGCCCATTTTTTCTATCAAAGGCATAAAAGGCATGAAGCAAGTTCCATACTTTCACAATCATATTCTGATTAGAACTACCACTTGTAGATGACAAGGCTCCTCATAGAGGATCTCTCTGTATGGATGCAATTAATACCAAATAGAATTTAATCACAATTATGTTATGCAATTAAATGGCAGTTTCTCGAAATTAACTCCTAGTTAAATATTGGATGCGTCTAGATAAGAATGTGGATACAATAATATAGCAGTGTTTAAATGGTACTAAATAAGGATGTGAATACATATATATCTGAATAAATACATTAATTGGTAGTTCCCAAAAAAAGGATGTGAACATACCCACATGGGATAATTAGATAATAATAAAAATATCTATAAACTAGCAAGTTTATAAATTATGAATTAATATGTACCAAAGATTTATAGGATATGTGCCTACTTGAATAGTACCGGTCGAATACAATTTTCTAATCAAATTTTACCTATGATATTTCTATTCACAACAAATTTTCTTCTATATAAGGGAGGAGGGGATATTTCTCCTCTCATATCACACACTACCATTCCGTTAACCAACGGTAGTCGTAAATCTCCAGGTTTTCTAGATCATTATTTTAACTACTTCTCCTAATAAGTTTCTCTCAAGTTACACTAGTTAGTATGTCTAGGAGGGAGAGGCGTGTGGATATCGTTTACATCAATAACCGCAATGAGCGTGGCATCACTTTCCAAAAGCGATGCAACGGCTTATTCAAAGGTGCCGCTGACCTCTCTGTCCTCACCGACACTAGGGTTGGCGTCGTACTAGAGGCGGAAAATGGAAATCTGCACTCATTCTGTACGCCATCAGCCAAGCCAATTGTTGATGCTTTCTTATCAGGAACAACTACATCTGTGGACGAGGAGAAAACAACCAAGATTGCGGAGCTGCAAAGTGAAATGGCTCGGTTGGACGTGAAGAACGACACGTTAAAGGATAAGCAAAGTAAAATATCCATGCAACATATGAAGAAGATCCAAGATGAGAACCCAGGTATGGAAGCAAACTTTGTCTTGTCAAAGGAAGAAGATCTTAGTCTGCAAGATCTCCACAAACTCTTTAATGACCTCTCGTGGGTCAAGGAGGACAATCGAAGTGGGTTGCCTCAATTACATCATGGTCAGGAAGCCACGGTTGGAGGCCAAGGCATGACGGGAAACATGCTACCATCAGAACTACGTCAGAACTACGTGGGTCCTAACACAACCTTCAACCATAATTTGGAGGACTCTGTATTGTTTTCCAACTCAAGTGTCAATTATTTTCCTAGTGATGGACTTCTCGGCAACGATCCATGGGGATATCCTCTCTCGGATAATGTATACCACAACGGATTCTTTGGGATGGATGGTTACTTGGGCTATAATGGTACCAATGGAGGGAAATCTTCCATCAAAACCGATGGATGGTTCAATGCAATGCCCTAGTAATCTTCTACCAGACAAGATGGGGATATTCATGCACAATATTGAGCACTTTGCTAGATGATAGCTTGTTTGCGCATCCATTAAGTGCTACATCAAGTGAAAAGCTAGTTATATTTTTATTAGGTAATTCGGCCCTTTTGAGGCAACAATAATTCATGTTGGATGTTTTAGGTCTTATTCCAAGATTTTTATATGTATGACCATTACATCTTTGTAATGATGTGTTTCCATTATAAGAAATAGTCTAAAAAGGTATTATTGAAATGTTGCATGGCGAGAATAAAGCTAGAGGGGAATGGATTTTAATACCCCTCTTGCGATATTTTGAGCCAAACATCATCTCTACTATATAAAAAGCCTTAGAGCTTGTTGGGCTCCCATTATTTGGGGCTAGAATCAAGGAATAATTTATTTGTGATTCCAGAAATCAACCTGTTCGGCTACCATGAAATTGGTTACGGGATTCATTTACAAATTCCTTTATTTTCATTTATTGCCCAATCTTAATTTCTTTTGGTAATATGTCATTTTTATGTGGAATTGTCAAATAAAATGATGAAAGCTAAACGAGCTCTTAGGTGGTTTTCGCATTGAAGATCTTCATCCGCCGTGACCGTAGTCCGTAAGTACGTCCGCTTCGTCCGTCACGCGCGAAAAAAACAGCAACCCGGGCGTGCGCGCGACAAGAAAAACCAGCAACCCAAGGGTGCTACGTGCGTTGTTCCTTCGTTTTTTCGTCCCGCGGTTGTAAAAAAACTCATGTTTTAAAAAAAAAACCTTAGCCCAAGAAACCGGGACCAACTGTAATCAGGAGATTGATTTGGAATCAGCACCTCCATTTAGCCTGCCATGTCTGTTTAGCCCTTCCTATCGATAGAATCTTTGCCCCCTCTAAGTTGTGGTCTCACGTATGACCTTGGGCTCCTGCCAGCTTCGAGGATGCGGCTAGATGTGCGAACGGAAGATGTTGTACACTACTTGATTAATTTGGATATCCCATGGCGGTATCAATGGCCATGACCATGATGCTATAGCCACGGGCATCTGGTCACGGCTTACCCTGGAGCATGTCGCTGTTGCGTCCATCCAACAAGCCGACGGCGGCAATAAGCTCGTTGGGAATGACCATCTACTCGTGCCATATTGCCGTCGGCAGGTCTGAGCGAGGGACTGCTAGAGACAAAGCCGAAGATTGCGAGCTTTGGGTTCGTTCATCTTGCACAGACCAATTTACTAGATGGCAATTCAATGTTTCCTTTGATCTATCATGCGACGGAAGTAGGAGTGGTTTTGGCGGACGATCTTCGATGTTTCCTTTGATCTATCAGGTTAATTAGCCTATCTCTATGAGAGACAGTATTTTAAGTTCACACTGTTGTAACTAGATTACATGCTCGGCTTGCCATAGCAACACAGGATCAGGTATCCTTTGGTATCAATCAAATGGTTGTAGTACATGCTTGTAGGTAGAGGCACAGAAGAATTGTCGGAGGTGGAGCTGCAAGGGCGATGCAGTTGACAACTACCGATGCCACCAAGTGTATTATGTGTATCGAGAGTGCGAGAGAATAATGCATCGATTTCATATTATTTTTCTTGTCCTGTTTTGACGAATGAAATGTGGTATTAAAAATTTCTAAATGAATACATGTTTCTATATTATAATGCAGATATCTGGTGTGAGTTTTTTTAAGATTAAAAGGGATATTTATTCCCATGTTCCTTTTCATAGAAAAGAAACACACGAGTCTCCAGTTTATCCAAAAGATTACAGAGCAAAGCTAAAAGCTAAAACCCAAACTATCAAGGAGTTTATTACATCAACTACAAACTAAAACAGAGAGAAAACCGCCACAAGATTGACACTACTGCAGAAATAGTAATAGAAGACCCAGACATCCGCCACCAATTAGAAAGACAGACCCTAGAAACAACAGGGGGAAGAAGCTCAACACACAACGTGAATAGAGTCCTCCTCGCCTGGATGGCTCTGTAGGTAGTCCATCGATACTTTTCCACCATGCGTCTTCCCCAGAGCAGAGGACCTCCTAGTAGAGATCCATCTGAAGTCTGGACAGGTCAGCACAGGGAGAGTCTCAGCGGTATTTTGAGTTTTTGCATAAGTCGATCTACGAACGGGACAGTTTTGCCTCCTCCTAGATCTTTGAATGGTACTTTCCAATTCCTTAAATAAGAAAGCACCAGACTCCACACCTGTTTCATATGCAAGTAGCTCTGTTAAAAACTAAGCTATTTTTAAAGTTCCACAGACCCCATAGGATAGCTGCAGAAACTACATTGAAATGCAAAAATCTTTTATTGCACAACCATCTACTAGCTACTGATTCATAGTCAGACACTTGAATATTAAAAATCTTAAACACATCAGCCCACGGCAATTTAGCAACAACACAATCAAAAAGAAGGTGATGAACAGATTCAAACTCCTTACAGAACTCATGTTCTAAAGGTTTAGGAATCCCCCGAGCTCTCAAATTATCTCTAGTCATGATTTTATTTTGACAAAGGATCCACAAAAAAACCTGAACCCTAGGTGGGATTTTCAAATTCCACACAGCAGGCAAGAAAATTTGTTTTACTCCTCTAAAATTAACAATTGCATACATAGAGCTAGAGGAGTATACTCCTTTTGAGTCAAATTGCCAGATAAGCTGGTCTTCCTGACTACTAAAAGTAATGCTCCTAGCAATTACTAGCAACTCTTGCCATTGCACCATCATGCCTTCATTAAAGGTCCTTCTAAAATCACTCCTAATCTGTTCACCATCCCAAATATCAGCAATAGTTAAGGTCTATTGATTATAGATGATATAAAGGTCCCAAAACTGTACAGCTAATGGGAAATTTCCAAACCAAACATCTTCCCAGAATTTTATTAATCTACGATTCCCCACTTTCCACTTATACCCAATTTTAACAGCTTTAGCAGCCCACAAAACCCCTTTCCAGAATGTAGAAGGGTGTACATCCTAACAAGAAAGAATATTTGGGTTCCTAGTTTTATATTTAGCATCAATCACTCTCTTCCATAAAGAACCCTCCCCCTGTATATATCTCTTGATCCAAGAACTAAGCAAACAGAGATTGAGATCTTGTAAGTTAGGAATGCCCATACCCCCAAACTCTTTCTTCATGCAGATGGAAGACCAATTAGCTAGATGAATCTTATGATTCCCTTCCTCATCATTCCACATAAAGTTGGCTAGCTAGGAGTTTAGAAGATTCAAAGCCCACTTAGGGAATTTAAAAAAGGAAAGAAGGTAAACAGAAATACTAGACATGACATCTTGAATAAGAGTTTTTTAGCAGCAGAAGATAATAATATTCCTCTCCAACCAGTCATCCTAGCCAAAATGCTCTCAAAGAGAGGTTGCAAATCCTCCCTACTCAATCTGTCAAAGTGAAGGGGTATTCCTAAATATTATCAGGTGTGAGTTATCTCGGTTGTATGGGATATCAGAAAACACAACGGTCCAAGGGGGAGAAACAAGTTGCTACCATGGTTTGATCTGACTTTTTTGTCAACAGTAATTGTTTTTTCGTCGACAGTAATTGTAGAAAGATGACGACATCAACTTTAAGACACTCTATACATCCAATGCATCCACATGTAAAATTAATTGGCATTCTAATCAGGACGGATCATTGACTTGTTTGGCAATGCACGACTATTTAGCTAACTCGCCGTGAGAGACTTGGGTCGTCTACTGTGACGAGTGCGACAAAGGTTCTCGTAACGGACAAATCCTTTTTCACCCATGTGCTTTACTTATGAATTAATTGTCTTCACATTAACTATAATAAAGACATGAGTTGTGCTTTCCAAAATAACGAAAAGGGTCAATACTTTGATCCACATATGATCATTAATCGCTTATTTGGATAGCACAATACTACAAACAACAATAACTATCCGTTAAGAAATTCATTGGAATAAATCGGGTTTTCTCAATAGGTGCCAACATGCATTGACATTAAACAAGAAACATAGTAGAAACTTGAAAACATGAAGCCTACCTAAATGTTCCATTAATATCATCCACGCACCGTTACCAACATCGAAAATTTGAATCTAGTTGTCCATGAACATATTGTGAAGTGGATGTTGTTTTAGAGCATGGCGTTAGCTCTGCTCGTTAGTGAAAATTGCTACAAACTTAAATGTTGTAACAACCATCCCATATGCACAAACAAAATTATTAATTAATACAAGTACACCATTTTTTATGTAAGATCACCCTAAATCTAGACTCGCAAAGTTTTTATTGATAATCCTTGGTTTTTTTAGTGGACATGATGAGCCTAGGTCATTACTTGTAGCGAGAATGGTCATGTTGGAAAGATACAATGCACACTTTGGCTACACAAATCATTAACACCATATGCATACCACTATGAACATAAAAACATCTAGCTTGAGACTTACATATATCATATTGTGTACTCATACGAGGAATTATAACATGAAATTGTCATATTAAGAAACAAATATGTAGAGGAATTATAACATTGACCCTTTATGCATAGATCATTAACACCAGTTACCCTGCTAGTACCAACATGGAAAACATTTGAAATTTGGAGATCTCCTGAACACACTACTATCCTAGATAAAACTATAGTTTATATCCCTACAAAAAAATAGAGCTTAATATGATTTCCCCTACAATGGTCCTTTTCTCGGTATCAATACCACAAATAGAATATCGGAGTAAATAATAGCGCTAGAACCTTGCTACCCCGGAGGCATGTCCATTCCATACCACGGATGCCTTGCATGCTCGTCGTCCTGCCCCGCTTCGCTGGTCGGTGGACCGCGCACGCTCCGAGGGCCTGTCGTTAGCGTGCATGGGTAGAATCTCGTCATGTGAAAGACGATTCAGCCGCGACATGGCTCCGCACCCGTCGGGTGGTGCGTGGGGCTCGCACAGAACCGACGTGGCGCTGTGAGCCCATATGGTTGTGGTCCCTCGCGGCCATGGGTCCCGCTCGATGTCGACTTTTCCTGTGACAAACTTCGTGCTTAGGCTGCGTCAATGGTCGTTTGGCGCGAGACACGCGACAGGAGTTGAGTCGTTGCACACTCTTAGTGCACCTACTACTCGTGTTAGAGAGAGAAATCGTCACGTGGAGAAAGGAGAAAATGGTTGCTGGACCTGCAGCTTCGTTTGGGAACTTTTCTCCCGGTGGTCTTCGATAGGGAACTGACAGGCCCAGCAAGCGAGATCCAAGGATCTTTCGTCTAAGCCTGGCCGTCGATTGGGTTCGGCCGGGACGCACTCACGCACGCGCACACGCGCGCGTAGGCCTCGCGCGTAATGTCGGAGCAGGCACGCACGACGAGAACGAGATGGCGTCCGAACGAAGTGGACGCGCGAGCGGCTGCGCGCCGGACGGACGCGTGTACGATGGCGGCGCGTTCCTTGGGCATCCGGCTTTGTCCGCGGCCGGGCACGTGACGCAAAACGCGGGTCGCTCCCGCTCGCTCGTTCGTTGGTTGCCTCGCGCCCTCGCCGCCGCCTGACGACGTCTTCGGTTTCTCCAAGGACGAGACACACTTGTAAGCTGATGAAAGGTACTGGCATAGACTTTGAACTTTACAAGTTTCCAACTTTTCGGGAAAGCATATGCTGGAGTACGTACATTTGCCATTCCCCACGCGTGCGGGTTGCATCTGGCGCCACTGCGTCGGTCGGGTTGATTTTGTTGTAAAACTTTGTTGTAAAACTTTGTTGCAATACTAGTAATCATCATAGCAAATAACAGAAGAGCAAATAACACGTACGAGTTCGTCGATGGTATGACCAACGGCGCAAGAAGCAGCTTGCTTGGAAGCATCGTCAGACATGGCGATGGAGTCGAGAAAGCCGGACGTAGAAGAGCTTGAGCAGTTGCGCCTAGACGCTTCCCAAAAACCTTATCTCCTCTCTCCCGGTGCAGGATCAGAGAGACGGGGTTCCGGAGGCCTGCTCTCCCGGATAGCCGTGCACGCACCGGCGGGATGGAGTAGCAGAGGGCAGCACAGAGAGGTGGAACGGCGATGCGCAGGTAGGCAGATGCAATCTAATTGCTGGTGACGGCTAGGGTTCGCGTCTGCCTGCTTATATAGTGCGGGTCAGGTAGCACGTGGGCAACAGCCCACGACCGAGTCAGCAACAGCCCACGATATAGAAACGGCCGGTTGATTAACGCTTCCATAATGACGCATTAATGACTCATAATTAATACATAATTAATAAAGCTCGGCTCGGCGAGATTCCTGCAACCCGCGGCGCGCGCGCGTCGTGACGAGGCGTGGCGTGGCGAGGCGAGGCGAGGCGGGCGACGTCGGAGGAGGAGTGCACGAGAGCTTCTCTTCTTCTCACACCTTAGTGAGTGGTGCAACACTCTACTATATAAGGTGGTCCAACTCTCCTTCCACTAGCAATGTGGGACTAAACTTTGGCACCACTAGCACACACATGAGCTGCCATAATAATGGGCCAATTTTTTTTTCAGAATTTGTATTTGTTATGGGCCAAAAGCCCAACATCAAATATGCCTCGAATTCCAACAATCCCCCACAAAGTCTCATTGGCACATCACATCATTCTGTTCCAAATCACTGTTTTGATATACCAGCGTTTTTCAGTGGAGACTGTTAAGTTAAACTTCCACCTAGAGCATTAGACTACGCTCATCAACAACTGTCAATGGACTAAGCCTTGAATTGCCAGTTTTGTGTAAATGAGTTTCACCTAATGTCATACTGATACTAGGCTGCCGAAGGCTATCCCTCGGGTGGAGCATATAAGTCACACTCCTGGCCTTTTTCATGAGCTTCCTAGAGATTACCCTATCTCATAGACTGTGACCAGCAGTCAGGCTCACATAGGTGCGTTCTTTCAATACTGCTATGTAGGATAGCATCTTGGCTTATACAAGCCTATGAACACATTAAGACTAAATCAACCTGCCATACAGATCGTGAGAGTAATGCATCTTCAGCGGAGTGGGTTAATAAAAGTTACTCTCCTATAGTTAGCCAGTGGCTTGTTTCCCTAGGTCCTAATTCACGGGATCTTCGATCACATAGGTTGGGTTACTACCACGGTAACTCATGTGGGTCTCAAACCCATCTCCTTTGATGCAATATCTATCACATTTCTTGATAGACCTTTTGTAAAGGGATCTGCTAGATTCTTAGCTGTTTGGATATAATCCAATGCTATTACTCCGGAGTTTCTCATTTTCCTAACAAATGCCAATCTTCTCTTTATATGTCTTGATGACTTCATATTATCCTTTGAACTACTCACTTTGACGATCACAGTTTGATTGTCGTAGTTCATAAGGATAGCCGGCACAGGTTTATCAACAATCGGCAAGTCAATCAAGAGTTCACGAAGCCAATTTGCTTCGACAGTAACTGTATCTAGTGCTGTGAGTCCTGCTTCCTTTGTTGACCTCGTTAAGATGGTCTGCTTGCAAGACTTCCATGAAACAGCGCCACCACCATGAGTGAATACATATCCACTTGTGGCCTTCAACTCATCAGCATCAGAGATCCAAATTGAGTCACTATACCCTTGAAGTACCACAGCGTCTCCGGTATAGTGAATACCATAACTCGATGTACCCTTTAGATAGCGCATTACTCTCTCAAGAGCATGGCAATGCTCATCTCCTGGAATGGAAACAAACCGGCTAAGTTTGCTCACAGCAAATGCGATGTCATGCCTTGTTGCGCTAGCTAAATACATTAACGAGCCAATTTTCTGAGAGTATCTCAGCTGATCTCTATTTGTTCTTTTGTTCTTTCGAAGCATCTTACTAGGATCATATGGTGTCGGCGAAGGAGTACAAACTGAGTAGCCAAAGCGACTCAACACCTTCTCCACATAGTGAGATTGCAGAAATGTAATTCCACCATTCTCATCTCTCAGCAGCTTGATGTTTAGAATAACATCAACTTCTCCAAGGTCTTTCATGTCAAAACTTTGAGACAAGAAACTCTTGACCTGTTCGATGACAATCATATTTGTCCCAAAAATCAGTATGTCATCAACATACAAACAAAGTATAACTCCTTCGCCCCCACCATGGCGATAGTATACACATTTGTCGGCTTCATTTACAACAAAGCCAGCATATGTTAAAGTTTGATCAAACTTCTCATGTCATTGCTTAGGTGCTTGTTTCAGTATACAAAGACTTCAATAGCTTGCACACCTTGCCTTCTTGACCATCTACTACAAAACCATCTGGCTGATCCATATAAATTTTCTCATCCAACTCTCCATTAAGGAAAGCTGTCTTGACGTCCATTTGATGAACGATAAGACCATGTGAGGCAGCCAATGAGAGTAGAACTCGAATAGTGGTCAATCTAGCCACAGGCGAATAAGTATCAAAGAAGTCTTCACCTTCTTTTTGGGTATAACCCTTGGCAACAAGCCGAGCCTTGTACTTTTCAATCGTACCATCAGGTCTAAGCTTCTTTTTGAACACCCACTTACATCCTACAGGTTTGCACCCATAAGGACGATCAGTGATCTCCCAAGTTTCGTTAGCCATGATGGAGTCCATCTACTTCTGAGCGCTTCTTTCTAGTAGTCTGCATCAGGAGATGCATAAGCCTCTGAAATAGAAATGGGAGTATCATCCACAAGATAGACAATGAAATCATCACCAAAGTACTTTGTAGTCCTCTGTCTCTTGTTCCTTATAGGAACTTCATTGTCTACCTCCTCAGGAATTTCATCATGTGCTTGTTCATAATATTCCATGGGAATGGCAAGTTCAGGAGTTTCAACAGATTCTTGTCTAGATGTACTAGGCATATCTTTCATCGGAAAAATATCCTCAAAGAATGTAGCATCCTTAGACTCCATAATTGTACCGACCTTCATGTCAGGTACCTCAGATTTCAGCACTAAAAATTTGTATCCAAAGCTATGATGAGCATAGCCAAGAAAGACACAGTCTACGGTCTTTGGTCCAAGTTTCCGCTTTTTGGGAATTGGCAAATTCACCTTTTCCAAACAGCCCCAAGTACGTAAGTACGAGAGTATTAGTTTTCTCTTCTCCCATAATTCATAGGGAGCAGTTTCATTGTCTTTTGTGGGAACTTTATTCAGGACATGACATGATGTCAATATAGCCTCCCCCCACCATGCTGTTGGAGATATGCCCTAGAGGTAATAATAAGTATAGTTATTATTATATCTTTGTGTTTATGATAAATGTTTACATTCATGTTATAACAGTATTAACAAGGAAAAATTAATACTTGTGTGATTTGTAAACTAAATTAGAGTCCCTAGTAAAGCCTCTTTATAATACTAGCTTGTTGGTTAATAGATGATTGTGGTTTCCCTATCATGAACATTGAGATGTTATTAACAACAAGATCATATCATTAGGAGAATGGTATGATGGACATACTCCTATAGATAAGCGTAGCATAAAGATCAAGTCATTTTAATAGTTCAATTGCTATAAGATTTCTGATACATAGTAACCTAATTCCTTCGACCATGAGATCATGCTTATCACCATCACCGGAAGGATGCTTTGATAACATCAAACACCACACCGTAACTGGGTGGCTATAAAGGTGGCATTGAGTGTTCGGAAAGTATGGGTTGAGACACATGGATCAAGAGTGGGATTTGTCCATCCATATGATGGATAGATATACTCTGGGCCCTCTCTGTGGAAT
Source organism: Avena insularis (assembly GCA_023614405.1). NCBI lineage: Eukaryota > Viridiplantae > Streptophyta > Magnoliopsida > Poales > Poaceae > Avena > Avena insularis. Next base: position 319,366,864 of record CM042691.1, read on the forward strand.
GTCATTCAATTAGCTTGCAAGCATGTGACTGGATCACAAGGGATCACATACCACTGGAACGAGAAAAGAGTATTTATCAGTAACGAGGTTGAACTAGGTATGCAGAGATACCGACGATCAAAACCTCGGATAAGTAAACTATCGTGAGACAAAGGGAAATTGGTATCGTATGTAAGTGGTTCATTCAATCGCAAAGTAATCGTAGAAATATGTGGGATCCATATGAATTTCCAGATTCCTCTATTGGTTATTGTTCAGAGAAGTGTCTCGATCATGTCCGCATAATTCACGAACCGTAGGAAGACACACTTAAGGATTCGATGTTGTTGAGTAGCTATGGAATGATGAGTAAGAGACTGAATGTTGTTCGGAGTCTCGGATGGGATCTGAGATATCACGAGGATATCCGGAATGGTCCGGAGAATAAGATTCATATAAGTAAAGTCCTGTTTTGGAGTTGGGGAATGATTCCGGTGTTTTCATCGGGAATGTTCTAGAAGGTTCCGAAAGGTCCGACACTCCGGAGGGGAAGGGTACATGAATGTGTCATGACAATGTGGAATGGTTGCATCATGTACTAGGTATCATGGCTGAGCAAAATAAAGGGATAAATCAAATCCTAGTTTGAAAAGTCAAACGCCAATTTGAAAAGTCAAACGACAGTTTTGCTTGGTGGAGGGAGAGTAGGAAACCTACTTGGGGAGGAGTTCCTCTCCCTCCACCCGCCGGCCAAGGAGGCTGACTTGGGGAAGGACTCCCTCCCCTTGGCCGGCGCCCTCCCACCTCTAAAAGAAGGGGCAGGGGTGCCCCCTCTAGCCTACACCTCTCTCCACCAAAACCCTAGCCCTAGCCGCCGGCCACCACAAGTCGCCGCCGCCCTAGGGTTTGCCCTAGCCGCCGAGTTGGGGCTCTCCCCAAGCCCTAGCCGCCGGCCTATCCTCCTCCCTTGGTGCCTCTAAACCCTAGATCGCGAAGGCCTCTCTCATAGTCCACCATACTCGCTCCGGCTTAAGGCGAAGCCCTGCGAGATCTCCCCTCTATTTCCGGTACCACGCCGTCGTGCTGCCAGAATCGCGAGGAGAGTGCTACAACCTCCGCTGCCTGCTGTAACAAGGGAGAGGAAGGTCTTCATCGAGTACCGAACGTGTGACCGACTGCGGAAGCGCTGCCGGAACGCAGCGTCGGAAGGACCGTCTACACGATCTTGAGATCGGCAAGAGTACGACTACATCACCCACGAGAATCTGCTCTCGTTAAACACTTTGGAATCTTCGAGGGTGAGTTCCTCTATCTACTCATTGCTACAATCTAGTAGATAGATCTTGGCTTGTTTGTTTGCATGCGGTAGAAATTTTTTGTTTTCCATGCTATGAACCCCTACAGTGGTATCAGAGCCGTGTCTATATGTAGATATGTTGCACGAGTAGAACACAATGGTCATTGTGGATGGTGGTTCTTTTATTATCAATTGCTTCTTGTGTACTTTGTATCTTGCGGTATGATGGGATGAAGCGGCTCGGGCTAACCTTACATGACATCATTCATGAGACTTGCTCCACGCACAACATGCAACTTGTATTGCATAAGTGGGTTTGCGGGTGTCTGTCTCTCCCATTATAGTATAGATCCAATTTACAACGGGCACTTGATAGTTCAAACATCAACGTTGTGGTTCTTGTTCGTAAGTTAGATCGACACTTATTGAAAGCCCCAAACCACGTAAAATATGCAAAGAAAATTAGAGGCGTCTAACTTTGTTTTGCAGGGGTGTGCGGTGATGTCATATGGCCATGATTGTGATTATATTTGATGTATGCAATGATCCTTATTGTAGGTTGGCAACCGGCAGGAGCCATATGGTTGTCTTTAAATTCTGTTAAGACCCGCGTGTCTATTCAAAGTAGTTGTAATAGTTGAAGCTGGTGGACGACAACCATGGAGCGGCGTCATTGACCTTGATGCAATGCCGGTGATGATGGAGATCATATTCGTGCTTGAAGATGGAGATCGTAAGCACAAAGAAGAAAGGCCATATCATATCACATATTATGAATTGCATGTGATGTTAATCCTTTATGCATCTTGTATTGCTTAGTTAACGACGGTAGCATTATAAGATGATCCCTCAAGCACACAAATTTCAAGGTTTTAAAGTGTTCATCCTTAGTAAGCACCGTTGCTAAAGCTTGTTGTTTCGAAGCACCACGTGATGATCGGGTGTGTTAGATTCTGCAAGTGTATACAATGTGAGCAAGCCAGATTTGCTCATGCGGAAGCTAAGGTTTGATCTTGACGAGCCTAGCATGTACAGACATGGTCTCGGAACACGGATGACCGAAAGTAAAGCATGAATCATATATTAGATATGATGAACATGTCGATTGTTCGCCATTGAAGCTACATCAACTCTCGTGATGATCGGTTTTGATGTGGTGGATTTGGTTCGTGTGATCACTAAAACAATGTGAGGGATATTGTTTTGAGTGGGAGTTCACCTAGATTAATTTAACTAATAAATGGAACTCATTTTGTCATAAACTTAGTCTAAACTATTACAAATATGTTGTAGATCAATGGCGGCCCCTACCATCAATTTTAATGCGTTCCTAGAGAAAGAAAAGTTGAAAAACAATGGAAGCAACTTCGCGGATTGGTTCTGCAATTTGAGGATTATCCTCAATGCTGGTAATTTGACCTATGTGTTGGATGCACCGCTGGGTGACCCGCCTGCAGCTGATGCTACCGATGAAGTAAAGAACGTTTACCTCACTCGGAAGAATCAGTACTCCATAGTTCAGTGTGCTATCTTGTATGGTTTGGAATCGGAGCTTCAGAAAAGGTTTGAGAACCATGACCCACATGATATTGTCCGTGAACTCAAATTGATATTTGAGACTCACGCGCCAGTTGAGAGTTATGAGGCTTCTGAAAAGTTCTTTAACTGCAAGATGGAAGAGGGCAGCTCCGTCAGTAAGCATGTTCTTAAGATGTCTGGGCACGCAAACAAACTCCAAAGCTTGGGTATAGTGATTCCTAATGCTTTGGGGATTTACCGTGTCCTCCAATCACTACCACCAAGTTACAAGAACTTTGTGATGAACTACAATATGCAAAGCATGAACAAGCGTTGCGAACTCTTCTCCATGTTGAAATCTGCAGAAGTGGAGATCAAGAAAGAGCACCAAGTGTTGATGGTCAATAAGACCACCAAATTCAAGAAAGGCAAGTCTAAGCAAAAGGGAAACTTCAAGAAGGGCGGTAAGAAAGTTGCCGCACCGGCGAAGAAGACCAAGGCTGGACCTAAGCACGACATCGAGTGCTTTTACTGCAAGGGAGAAGGTCACTGGAAGAGGAATTGCCCAAAGTACTTGGCAGATTTGAAGAACGGCAACATCAAGAAGAAAGGTATATCTGATATACATGTTATTGATGTGTATCTCACTAGTACTCGTAGTAGTGCCTGGGTATTTGATACTGGTTCGGTTGCTCATATTTGTAACTCGAAACAAGTGCTGCAGAATAAACGGAAGCTAGCGAAGAACGAGGTGACGATGCGCTTTGGAAATGGATCAAAGGTTGATGTGATCGCGGTCGGGACGCTACCTCTTCATCTACCATCGAGATTAGTTTTATACTTAAATAATTGTTATTTGGTGCCTGCGTTAAGCATGAACATTATATCGGGATCTTGTTTATTGCGAGACGGTTACTTGTTTAAGTCCGAGAATAATGGTTGTTCGATTTATATGAGTAATATGTTTTATGCACATGCACCTTTGATAGATGGTCTATTCTTATTGAATCTCGATAGTGGAAATACACATATTAATAACATTGAAGCTAAACGTTTGAAATTGAGCGATAACTTGACCTATATGTGGCACTGTCGTCTTGGTCACATTGGAGTGAAGCGTATGAAGAAACTCCATTCCGATGGACTTCTTGAATCACTTGATTTCGAATGACTTGAAAGATGCGAAGCATGTCTGATGGGTAAAATAACTAAGACTCCATTTTCTGGTATGATGGAGCGAGCTACGGACTTATTGGAAATCATACATACCGATGTGTGTGGTCCAATGAGTGTAGCATCGTGCGGTGGTTATCGTTATGTTCTTATCTTCACGGATGACTTGAGTAGATATGGGTATATCTATTTCATGAAACATAAATCCGAAACTTTCGATAAGTTTAAGGAATTTCAAAGTGAGGTGGAGAATCAACGTAACTAGAAGATTAAATTTCTACGTTCTGATCGTGGAGGTGAGTATCTAAGTTACGAGTTTGGCGAGCATTTAAAGAAATGTGGAATACTTTCACAATTGACACCGCCGGGAACACCACAGCGCAATGGTGTGTCCAAACATCGTAATCGAACTCTCTTAGATATGGTTCGTTCTATGATGTCACTTGCAGATTTACCGCTATCATTTTGGGGTTATGCATTAGAAACAGCCGCATTCACTTTAAATAGGGCACCATATAAATTCGTTGAAACGACACCGTATGAATTATGGTTTGGGAAGAAACCTAGATTGTCGTTCCTTAAAGTTTGGGGTTGCGAAGCCTATGTAAAGAAGTTACAACTGGACAAGCTTGAACCCAAAGCGGAAAAATGCGTCTACATAGGATACCCGAAGGAAACTATTGGGAAACCTTCTATCATAGACTCGAGGGCAAAATCTTTGTTGCTAAGAATGGATCCTTTCTAGAGAAAGAATTTCACTCGAAAGAAGTGACTGGAAGGAAAGTAGAACTCGACGAGGTTGTTGAACCTTCTCTCGAACTTGCGAGTAGCGCAACACCGGAAGAAGTTCATGTGGCGCCTACACCAGTAAGAGAGGAAGCTAATGATGATGATCATGAAACTTCGGTTGAAGTTGCTACAGACCTCGCAGGTCAACGAGAACTCGTACCACTCCTGATTGGTATGATCCCGTTATGAGTGTCATGTTGGTGGACAACACCGATGACCCTGCGACATATGAGGAAGCGATGATGAGCCCAGATTCGAATAAATGGCAAGAGGCCATGAAATCCGAAATTGGATCCATGTACGAAAACTAAGTATGGACTTTGGTGGACTTACCGGATGGCCGGAAGGCTGTCGAGAACAAATGGATTTTCAAGAAGAAAACAGATGCTGATGGTAATGTTACTGTCTATAAAGCTCGACTTGTCGCAAAAGGGTTTTGACAAATTCAAGGAGTTGACTACGATGAGACTTTCTCACCAGTAGCGAAGCTAAAGTCTGTGAGGATTATGTTAGCAATCGCAAACAGTGAATGGGAGATCTGTAGCATTCTTAATACTACATGTAGATGACATATTGTTGATTGGGAATGATGTAGACCTTCTTAATAGTGTCAAGGAATATTTGAATAATAGTTTTTCAATGAAAGATCTTGGCGAAGCAGCTTACATATTAGGCATAAAGATTTATAGAGATAGATCGAGACGCCTAATATCATTGTCACAAAGTACATATTTGGACAAAGTTCTAAAGAGGTTTGGAATGTAAGATTGCAAGAAAGGGTTCTTGCCCATGTTTCCCAATACGACGTTGAGTAAAACTCAAAGTCCAGCAACGGCAGAAGATATAGAAAGGATGAGTAAGACTCCCTATGCCTCAGCCATAGGATCTCTAATGTATGCCATGCTATGTACTAGACCCGACATTGCATATGCTGTTAGTTTGACTAGCAGATATCAAAGTGATCCAGGAGTGGATCATTGGACAGCGGTCAAAACATCCTTAAGTACTTGAGAAGAACTAAGGATATGGTTCTTTCTTATGGAGGTGATGAGCAGCTCGTTGTTAATGGTTACACCGATGCTAGTTGGAACACCGATCCAGACGATTCTAAATCTCAATCTGGATACGTATTTACTTTGAATGGTGCAGCAGTTAGCTGGAGGAGTGCAAAGCAAAGCGTTGTGGCAAGATCTTTAACTGAATCAGAATACATAGCTGCTTCGGAGGCTTCACAAGAAGCGATATGGATGAAGGAGTTCATTACATAGCTCGGTGTGGTTCCAAGTGCGCTGGACCCAATGTCTATCTACTGTGATAACATGGGCGCCATAGCCAATGCGCAAGAACCAAGGTCACACAAGAAGCTGAAGCACATCAAGCTACGTTTTCACGCTATTTGAGAACATGTCCAAGATGGTGACATAAAGATTTGCAAAGTACACACAGATCTGAATGTGGCGGATCCGTTGACTAAACCTCTCCCGAGGGCAAAACATGACCAACACCAAACTGCCATGGGTGTTCGGTATATTACCATGTAATCTGGATTAGTTGACTCTAGTGCAAGTGGGAGACTGTTGGAGATATGCCCTAGAGGCAATAATAAATGTAGTTATTATTATATCTTTGTGTTTATGATAAATGTTTACATTCATGCTATAACATTATTAACAAGGAAACATTAATACTTGTGTGATTTGTAAACTAAATTAGAGTCCCTAGTAAAGCCTCTTCATAATACTAGCGTGTTGGTTAATAGATGATTGTGGTTTCCCTATCATGAACATTGAGATGTTATTAAAAACAAGATCATATCATTAGGAGAATGGTATGATGGACATACTCCTATAGATAAGCGTAGCATAAAGATCAAGTCATTTTAATAGTTCAATTGCTATAAGCTTTCTGATACATAGTAACCTAATTCCTTCGACCATGAGATCATGCTTATCACCATCACCGGAAGGATGCTTTGATGACATCAAACACCACCGTGGCGGGTGGCTATAAAGGTGGCATTGAGTGTTCGGAAAGTATGGGTTGAGACACATGGATCAAGAGTGGGATTTGTCCATCCATATGACGGATAGATATACTCTGGGCCCTCTCGATGGAATGTCATCCAATTAGCTTGCAAGCATGTGACTGGATCACAAGGGATCACATAACACTGGAACGAGAAAAGAGTACTTATCAGTAACGAGGTTGAACTAGGTATGCAGAGATACCGACGATCAAAACCTCGGATAAGTAAACTATCGTGAGACAAAGGGAAATTGGTATCGTATGTAAGTGGTTCATTCGATCACAAAGTAATCGTAGAAATATGTGGGAGCCATATGAATTTCCAGATTCCTCTATTGGTTATTGTTCAGAGAAGTGTCTCGATCATGTCCGCATAATTCACGAACCGTAGGGAGACACACTTAAGGATTCGATGTTGTTGAGTAGCTATGGAATGATGAGTAAGAGACTGAATGTTGTTCGGAGTCTTGGATGGGATCCAGGATATCACGAGGAGATCCGGAATGGTCTGGAGAATAAGATTCATATAAGTAAAGTCTTGTTTCGGAGTTGGGGAATGATTCCGGTGTTTTCATCGAGAATGTTCTAGAAGGTTCGGGAAGGTCCGACACTCCGGAGGGGAAGGGTACATGAATGTGTCATGACAATGTGGAATGGTTGCATCATGTACTAGGTATCATGGCTGAGCAAAATAAAGGGATAAATCAAATCCTAGTTTGAAAAGTCAAACGCGAATTTGAAAAGTCAAACGACAGTTTTGCTTGGTGGAGGGAGAGTAGGAAACCTACTTGGGAAGGAGTTCCTCTCCCTCCACCCGCCGGCCAAGGAACCCGACTTGGGGGAGGACTCCCTCCCCTTGGTCGGCGCCCTCCCACCTATAAAAGAAGGGGCAGGGGTGCCCCCTCTAGCCTACACCTCTCTCCACCAAAACCCTAGCCTTAGCCGCCCGCCACCACAAGTCGCCGCCGCCCTAGGGTTTGCCCTAGCCGCCGATTTGGGGCTCTCCCCAAACCCTATCCACCAGCCTAGCCTCCTCCCTTGGTGCGTCTAAACCTTAGATCGCCAAGGCCTCTCTCATATTCCACCATACTCGCTCCGGCTTAAGGCGAAGCCCTGCGAGATCTCCCCTCTACTTCCGGTACCACACCGTCGTGCTGCCGGAATCACGAGGAGAGTGCTACAACCTCCACTGCCTGCTGGAACAAGGGAGAGGAAGGTCTTCATCGTGTACCGAACGTGTGACCGACTGCGGAAGCGCTGCCGGAACGCAGCGTCAGAAGGATCGTCTACATGATTTTGAGATCGGCAAGAGTACGACTACATCACCCACGAGAATCTGCTCTCGTTAAACACTTTGGAATCTTCGAGGGTGAGTTCCTCTATCGACTCGTTGCTACAATTTAGTAGATAGATCTTGGCTTGTTTGTTTGCATGCGGTAGAAATTTTTTGTTTTCCATGCTACGAACCCCTACACATGCCTTGGATAAACCCGAAGTACCTAACATGGCGTTAACCAAGTCTGTTAGAGTACGTTTTTTTTCTTTCGGCAACCCCGTTAAATTGGGTAGAATGGGGAGGCGTCCTCTCATGAATAATGCCATGTTCCACACAAAATAAATCAAACTCATTAGAGAAATACTCTCCACCACGATCTGACAGGACTCTCTTAATCTTTCTCTCAAGTTGATTTTCAACTTCTGCCTTATAGTTTTTAAAGTGGTGTAGAGCCTCATCTTTAGTTTTCAAAAGATATACATAGAAAAATCTAGTAGAATCATCAATCAACGTCATGAAGTATTTCTTTCCACCTTTAGTCAACACACCATTCATCTCACATAGATCTGAATGTATAAGCTCCAGTGGTGCCAAGTTTCTTGCTTCCTGCACAGGCTTGTGAGGCTTGCGCGGTTGCTTAGCTTGAACACACTCTTGACATTTAGAGCCTTTGGCTAAAGTGAAACTTGGAATTAAATTCATCTTAGCTAAGAGCTTCATACAACCAAAATTAATGTGACAAAGTCGTGAATGCCAAACATCAGTATCATTGCCAGGGGCACAAATATGGTTCACAACCTTATTACAGAAATCTAATACGGAAAGACGGAACAAACCGCCGCACTCATAACCTTTACCAATAAATTGTCCATACTTAGAAATGACTACTTTATTGGACTCAAATACCAACTTAAAACCTTCTTTACAAAGAAGGGAACCACTAACGAGATTCTTATTTATTGAGGGCACATGCTGCACGTTCTTTAGCTGCACGATCTTTCCTGAAGTAAACTTCAGATCCATCGTGCCAACACCACGAACAGAAGCATGCGATCCGTTTCCCATGAAGATGGAGAGATCTCTTGTGACCTGATAAGAAGAAAACAAAGAGATATCAGCACACACATGAATATTAGCACAGGTGTCGATCCACCAATCTGTAGATTGACAAATTGACAAAACAGTAGGTAAATTACCATACCCGGATGCACCCTTATCATTGTTGCTCATAGTCACGTTGACAGACTTAGAGTTCTATCCATTTGGATTCTTCCTTCCTTGCTTGCTTGCGCTTGGAGCCCAATGTCCAACCTCGCCGCACACAAAGCAGGGATCCTGTGACTTGTCCTTCTTATTCTTTTTGAAGTTGGTAGTACGAACGGCCTTGGTCTTCCCCTTGAACTTGTCGTGGAAGTTCTTCTGCACCACATTGACGCTTGACTGGGGTGCCTCGGTGTAACATCCCAGGATTACCACCTAGAAATAGAGAGGACACAGGTTTGTGCATCGCATTCATGCATAAGAAAATCTAGGGAATTTCCGCGCAAAACTAAAAGAGCTACAGAGGGATCAGGATCTCTCTTGTACTGAAGGAAACTTCGAAGCAAGTGCGATAGATTTCGACATGACCTTTTGCAGAATTCTTTGTTTCGAGGAAAATTTGTTCAAACATGTGAATTTATAAAATTCACAAATGGAAATTAGAAATACTTTAATAACTTGAAATAAAATTATTACATTAATAATAAATAAGAGAATTCTTAATTACAACAATATATTTATTTATATATACATGACATTGTCTTTATAATCAGGATTTACAAAGGAAGAATTAATAAATAAATAGTTCATTATTTATAATCACATTAATAATACAAAATCTTTACACTTGTGAATAAAAAAAGAAGAAATTACAACAAGATTAAAGATAAAACCTAACTAAGTTTCTTTTTTCTTCTTGATCTTCATTTCCTGCAAACACAACAAAAACAAAACAAAACAAAAATAAAATAAAATAAAAGAAGGATTGGTGGTTAGTGTTTTGCTCTCAGGTTTGACATAGAAATGTTATGTTCAATTCATCATTGAGCTAATCTGTAAGGGGCAAGTTTCACCAAACTGAGCATCTGTTCTTATTTAGTGAGGGCCTCAGTACAACATCATAGGCTTGGAGAGGGGCAAGTTTCACCATGACAGTTAAAATAATCAGATAAATATTTCACAAATATCAAGTTTTCACTTGATCTCATCCACACCAGCAGGTCCCACTTGCAAGCAGCTTGCACATCAACATGCAAGTAGCTGCTGTCAACACAGGAGCACACCAGGGGAGGATAAGAAGGAACCAGTCGTGGCAGTCACTGATGTTAGCTACTCCTTCCACCCCATCTCATTTCTTAGCACTAGAGCTCCCAAGCCCACACATAAACAACCACAAGATCACAAATCAATACCAGCACCATCAACCAGCTCTGGTTGCTTTCTAGAGCCATCCAGGAGCTAGGAGTAGAGGGATTCACAGCAAAGGCAACATGGTTGCAAGGTAGGAGGAGGCAAGAAGCACTAGTAGTCCAAAGAAGAACCAGCTAGTATATCAAGTATCAGGATAGGATTAAAAGTAGATCCAGCAAGGAATAAGGAGGAGAAGGATTTCCAGGACAGGATGCATGGAAGCTTACATTAGGAGCAGAACAAGATCAACAATCATATCTTTGTAGCAGGTAGAACTTTACAATATTTTAAGCATCTGTATTCTCTTTTGCATCGGCATCTTGGGAAAATAAAGAGGCTAATACACATCAAATCCACTCCTATACCCTTCAACTAGATGATCATCTAGGAGGATTGGAGGAGGGTGTTCTCTCAGATCTACATAGAGATGCTATGTATATTCCTCATAGAGAAGTAGAAAGCTACATCATAATCTATGTTCTTATTTAGAGTTTGGCCTCAGCCTTTGCATCATAGGCCAAGTATAGGATCTTATCAAGTTTTAGTCAATCAAGCTCACAGCAGTTCATGCAAATAGAAAACCAATATGCACACTCCAATGGAGGCACCACAGTGGTAGCTATTAAGCATAAGCCTTGCTAAAAGAGACAATTGCATCAGTCCAAATGAAAGAAAATCATCTTCCTAGCCAAATCCTAGGAATCATTTATAATTATCTGGCTATCTTGTTGATAGTATACATAATTGGTCACTTCCTCACTTATTAAGCATTCAAATCATTTTCCTAAATATGAGCATTAGGAATCATTCTACAAGCATCACTCCATATGGACCAGCCATAGATGATATAGCATTTCATACAGAAACACTAACCAATATAGAGAACACATTATTTTCTTAAGCATTCTACCCAGGAATCAGTTAGAAAATTGCTAACTATCAATATAGGACAGAGCATGATCAACCTCAACCTATACTGAACCAGTTGGTCAGTATAGAACATAACTATAAATTCTGGAATTAAGCACATTTGGAAGCTAGATATCTCAAGCCCAGTAACAAGCATCACAACTTTAGTTCAGCTTTCCCACATCATTGGCAATGCAATAATCCACCTTACTTTTCATCATGGAACCATACAGTATATGACCTTATCAAATAAAACCATAATCTCACTTATGAATAAGTTCATATCATCTTCCTACCTTATACTAAGAATCAGCTCAGAGGATTCAACAAAGAGCAACTCTAGCATATCCAGATAACAGCAGAAGTAAACACATTGATGCCACACACAGATAAGTGAAGAGCAAGCCAAAACAGAGTACCAGTATCAGCTCTAGAGCATAGAAATGTTTTAGTATAGAAGATAAAACATAGCCAACCTCCACACCAACAAACCACAACACTGATTTCACAATCAGGATATCACCAATCTCATAGTTTCACCACTAAGCAGTGCCATCGACTTGATGGCCGGTCATAGAAAAGAACTTACTGAGGGTGTCGAGCACCTGGAGCGTAGGCGTGACGAAGCCAAAGCACAACACACCAGCGAGGTTGCAGGGTTGAAATCACCGTCGTCCCATCGAATGCAACACTAACAGAGCACCATCACTCCCATACCACACCATCAACCACACCACCCTAATAATCAGTCCAATAGGAACCGATCAAACTCGCTGGGGTTGTAGATACACTGCCGTCCCACCAAAATCTAGGTCAAAGGTTTGACAACACAAACAGACCAAGCATCAACAAATATTACTAGGGTTTTAAGGTTCCCAGTAGGAAGGGGTAGAGAGGGAAGAAGGGATACATACCCAAGACGAACTCAAGCTTAGAGGGTATCAGGTCGGTGTGGGGAGCAACACGGCGACACGGTGGGCACCGAAGCGCCTACACCGCGCCGAGCCGTCTCACCAGTGGCAGTAGCTCATGGAGACCGTCGTGGACGAGCAGCAGCACCGCCAGAATCGACAGCCACCACACCATGGCAGAGCTAGGGTTCCCGACAAGTGCGCAATAGGGGGCGCACAAGCCAAATCGATGGGGGGAAGAAAAAGAAAGAGGTGGCGAGGCAGCACTAGCTTGCGTCGGTGCCGGAGGCGGCCGGGGCGACCAACAGCGGCGCGGGCGGTGCATCGCGCACGGAAGGGGAATGCGAGAGAGATAAGGGTCGTGTCTATGTGCGTGCGTGGTGGTGAGGAGAGGGGTGGGTCGATGTGTAGTGCCAGGCCCGGTCTAGCTGGGCCAGGCCAGCCCATATACCCCAAACAAACGGCTCAATGTTGGGTACAAGACCCATTTCAAAACAAAATAAGAAATGAAATAAAAGAAAATAAATAAATTACCAAAATAACCTTTAAACATTTCTAGCTATAGAAAATTATAGAAAAATCATAAAAATATATTTAATATATTAGAATTATCACAAAAATAATATCCACCTAAGAAAAATATAACTTTACTTATTTAAGTTAATAAAATGCAAATAAAGATTAAACACTATTAAATCTTAAGTGAAATTTCATTAAATAAAGAAAAATCCTAAAAATAAATAAAAATATTTTTTGTGTATAAAAATAACTTTACTATTTTATAAAAATACTAACTTAGAGTTTCTACAAATAAAATATTTCTTAATTAAGAAATAATCACATTTTCTTATAAAACACTAAAACCTTTAAAGTTTAATTACTAAGTCTAAATCTATAATAAAAATAAAACTTAAATATAATTATTAACATTTAAATGTTTTTAAATCTTAAATTCAAATTAAACTCCTTTTAAATAAATATTACATAACACTCATGTGTAAGAGGGTGAATAATATCCATCCCTCAATCACTCTTAAAAATGACTCTAAACTCAAATAAATTTGTAAGATCATCTAATTATGCTCCCATTAATAAGTTACATATTATTAAATTTATCTTTCACTTAAATTAAAAGGGATCATCCTTAATCATATTTTCCAAAACCCTAAAACTAGATACTATACTAAAACTCATCATATCTTACAATTCACTTCTACTTTTATAGTTAACTTTGGTTTAAACAATCATAAACATCTCATTTGAAGTTTATTCATGTTTTAAAGTTAACTAGTCACTTGTATCATCAATTAAAATATGATAACTTAACATCATTCATAACCATCACCAACCCTAATGTAAAACCTAATAAACCTTAAGACTAATTAACCTTAACAAAATACTAGTTTCTTCAAATGTTATTCTTTTTACCTCTTCACACAAACAAGTCTATATTAGTTCCTTCAGCTCTTAAGAACTCAACTCAAGGAATTTTTATCCCAATCACCAGATAACAATTAATCATAATCACATTATTCTATTAGTATTTGTATATTTTGGTTTGTTAACACTTAAGTTCCTTATCAATATCATTGCTTATAAAATAAACTTAAAGCTAAACCCAATCTTTAAGAAGATACCTAAGAACAATTTATTCAAAATACTAAGGGTTTCACTTTGGGAATTATAAAATTGCATAGCATTATTTATGCATAATGGCATCTTGCTTCTTTAAACATTAGTCCTTACCGGACCAATGATGATGGTTTCAGATATTGGATCTTCTATTATCTCGAAGACCGTGAGTGTATAATCTTGCAATCACACAAGGCAAGTTCACACTTGCTCATGTCCTTTGATTATTTTCTGTAAAGTATTTTGCAAATCCAGTGTTGTCATCACCTGCATTTGAAAAAGATCAGAAAACACTATTTTCATAATAATATGATTATAGGTTATTTACCATGAGGTAATAATCTACTATGAAAGTTCCGGTGGTAAAGGAACATATTATCTAGGACTTAACAACCAATGTCGCCAGTGATTCTTGCGCCGTATATTACGCGTTAACAATGAGATTTGGAATGGGACGGAGAAGTCAGCTGGATCGGCTCCCTTTCGCATGCATTGGACACTGTTCTGGGCATTTGTAAGTTGCAGATCGTGGGTATAGCCGTTTTATACGGGGGAAGTCTACCGTGGATCTAGGCTTACAAAAGACAGATATCTAGTATTAATGGTTGTTGTGTGTATCCAACTAAGGTATAGCCGTTTTATACGGGGAAAAGTCTACCTTGAGTTTGGACATCCAATAGTTGTGGTGTATGCGGGGTCGCAGAGAAGGACAATGATTGGCTTGGATCTTAGTCTGGGCATCATACCAAGGAAGTATGAACGAGCCTATAACTCGGATGTGCAACAAAGCTAAGATCTCTCATGGGTAAAGTGACGCACCTCTGCAGAGTGTAAGAACTGTAACTTGTTACCCTTGTTAGGAAAGGAGTCATGACGCTCATGGAAAGGAACTCCATGAAAGTTCTGGTAAACCCGTGAAGGCTGATGGACATAGCTTTTCAGAATAAAATCAACCTTTGAAGAAATGTTTACGAAAACTTGCATTTCCTACGAACTATGGTCTGTGGCTGTAGATAGTGCATCAAACACTCCTCTTTAGTGAACTTGCTAAGTACGCTCGTACTCAACGTATCTTCTTAACCCTTGCTAGATCTCGGAGAAACCAATGACTTTTTCAGGAGATAAGTCACTTGAAGAGTTGAAGATATCTAAGGGAGATCAACGAAGTCGAAGACCTTACCAGAATCTATCGAAGACAAGACTGAAGCATAGAATAGAAATAAAACTCCTAGAATCTAGAACCTACTTTTGTAGAATAATTCTATAGTAGTACTTTCAAGCCTTATACATATATTAATAGTAGTACTTCTAAAGTAACTCCGAGTGGATCTTTCTGGTTCTTTCTGTATAATATTCCTCACTGTCCGAGGAAGCTCTCTGGATCTTTTGTAATATGTTATATATAATATAAAGTGTTGTCTTGGACCCGCGATGTTTCTGCTGTACCACTCTGAGGGATATAATGCGGATGGAACGGTGTTCCATTGGTATTATATCAACGACTATAGTGTACTACACCATGCAGTGGTATGCTGGGTCACCGCACTCGGCTCCCTTTAGGTGTGCGTCTTTTGTCTTTGCCTTTTCCTCAAGGTCCAGAAACCCAATGAGATTCTCAACAGACATCTCTTGCCTCTGATGTTTGAGGTTAGTGGCAACACTCCTCCAGGATTGAGGAAGCTTTGTAATGATGCATCCCGCAACAAATTTGTCGGGCAACGCACACTTCAGGAGCTCAATTTTTTTTGCAATGCACTGAATCTCATGAGCTTATTCAACGACAGAACGGTTTTCAACCATCCTATAGTCATGAAACTGCTCCATGGCATACAGATCACTGCCAGCATCAGTAGCACCGAATTTTGCTTCGAGTGCATCCCACAGTTCTTTGGCATTGCGCATATGTAAATATGCATCCACCAACTTGTTCCTAATGACGCTTATGACACAGCCCATAAAGAATATGGTGGTCTCCTTGAACGTCTTCTCGAGTGATCGTTCCTTCAGGATTACCAGCCGATACCTAGAAGGCGTCCATAGCCATCAGCCAGAGGGTACACTTGGTTTTCCAGCGCTTAAAGTGCGCACCCGTAATCGGATTCGGTTTCAGACAAGCGGCAAAGCATTGACGCGAAAACAGCCTAAAATAAGGTTTTTGGATTGTTGAAATAATTAGCAGTTTTCGCATTAATTTAATACAAGTGTAAATCATGACAGAACAATTTCCAAGACTAACTAGCATACGCATAGTAGACATGCACCATACAGGCAAGTGAAAACCTAGCACATCTACGCATACTGCAATACTAGTAATCATCATAGAAAATAAGAGGAGAGCAAATAACACGTACGAGTTCGACGATGGTATGACCAACGGCGCAACATAAGTGGATCCGCCACCGGCGGTAGCAGCAGCAGCCTGTTTGGAAGCGTCGTCAGACATGGCGATGGAGTCGAGGAAGCCGGGCGTAGAAGAGCTTGAGCAGCCGCGCCTAGACGCTCCCCAAAAACCTTATCGCCTCTCTCCCGGTGCAGGATCAAAAAGACGGGGTTCCGGAGGCCTGCTCTCCCGGACGGCGTGCACGCAGCCGGCGGGACGGAGTAGCAGAGGGCAGCACAGAGAGGTGGAACAGCGATGCGCAGGTAGGCAGATGCAATCTAATTGCTGGTGACGGCTAGGGTTCGCGTCTGCCTGCTTATATAGTGCGGGTCGGGAAGCACGTGGGCAACAGCCCATGACCGAGTCAGTACCAGCCCACGATGTAGAAACGGCCGGTTGATTAATGCGTCCATAATGACGCATTAATGACTCATAATTAATACACAATTAATTTTCCCAATCAGCAAAATAAAGCTTGGCTCGGCGAGATTCCCGCAGCCCAGCCCGCGGCGAGCGCGCATCGTGACGAGGCGGGTGGCATCGTAGGAGGAGTGCGCGAGGGCTTCTCTTCTTCTCAGACCTTAGTGAGTGATACAACACTCTACTATATAAGGTGGTCCAACTCCCCTTCCACTAGCAATGTGGGATTAAACTTTGGCACCACTAACACACACATGAGCTGCCATAATAATGGGTCAAAGTGAATTTTAGAATTTCAAATATGCCTTAAATTCCAACAAAACTTGCTACTAGCTGCTCGTGCCCGCGGAAATATCCCAGCTAGAAGCGAGAGCTTGTGTACGCGGTACGTATACAGCTGGCGCTCACACTTGTATGTATAGCCAGCTGCCCGGCAAGAGGATTAAACCGAAGCACACAAGTGTGAGCGTGTGTACGTACGCGGCATGTATACAGGCGCTCACACTTGTTAGTCCACTTGTATGTATAAAGTGCTTCTGGTCGTAAGAAGATTTCTCATATTACTGGATCTTGGGCCCTTTTCTCTTCGGTTAGATAGGCCTTATTCATTTGGTTAGCTTTTTTTTTCTTTTTCTTTTTCGAGGCCATGTAACTAAGGGCATCTCCACATGTCCGACCCATCAGGTTGCCCAAACGATCCGTTTCTATCTGTTTAGGTCGGGTCGCGGTTGATATGTTGAGAGGGTCCGGCATATAAGGCCAGTTGCGCCCAGCGGCACGACCCATTTGTTTGGCCTGGGTGTGGTTTTTTTTTTTGCAACTTCAAACATAAACTGTTCGCACTATAAACCGGCCAAGTTCGTACTTAATTTACATTCAAAATAGAAAAACATAATTTAAACTAATCCTAACCCTAGCTACCTATCTTCGCGCGCCGCGCCGCCTCGTCCGTCTATGGGTCGAGATTGATGTATTCCGGCGGCGTCCAGAGGATGGGCGGTGGCAGGGCCCGATCGGGAGCGGCGCAGGTGATTGATCATCTGTCCAGGCCACGTCGCCCAACCATGCTGGAGATGCGCCAGCTCCATCCCCACCTCTGGCGCGATCACTAACGCCCATCCCGACAGCGGCGATGGTGGAAGCAGCTAGGAATTCGCCTGCGCCACCATGCCGGGGAGCTGGAGGGCCTCCTCGTAGCCGCGCCACAAGGCGTCCTCGTCGCACGCGCTGGCTGTAATGGCCTTCTCAGTAAAGGCGTCCTCGTCGTAGCCCCGTGCCAGCACCTCGCGGTATTTCGGGCGCAGGTTCGCAGAGACGTCGTCCACCGCCTCCTGCTTGACGATGATGTCGTCGTCCTCCTCGTCGTCGTTGCCGTGCTCGCTGCCGAGCTTGGCGTCGGAGTGGTTGACGGCGCCCACGTCATCCGAGTCGATAAACAGTGGCTGACGGGTGGGCCAGTGGCACGCGCAGGCAGGACACACGCGCTGTCCGCGGATGTCGTGGCCGACGCAACCGTTACCCATATTAGATGCACGGATGGTTCGAGCCAGACGCGTTTGTCCGAATGGGTCGAGCCGCTAGGGCGCCACGCACGTCCCATGCGGACGCGTGAACGAGTTCAGACACACTCAGACAGGATGCGTCGCCCGGTAGAGATGCCCTAAGTGATTAAATGGGATGGGTCCGTGGCTAGACCATGTACATAAAATGCAACAAAATCGACGCATTTTCCCTATCAACAAAAAATGGCTAATTTTATTTCTTCATCTAAATAAAAAAATGCATATTTCTCTTTTTTCATGTAGCGTCGATTTCTCTAAAGTTGGCAAATCTGGAACAAAAGGCTATGAATATATACGAACCTAATTTGCCTCTATTGGACGTCGTGTGTGATGATTTTCTAGGCGAGTGGGAGACGACGGCGCTCTTCTTTCTATTTTTGGTCGAGACTTGAGATGTTGAGTTACCGAGAGTATGCACCACGACGATGACGCTGTTCATGTAGAGTTGACATATATTTATTATAAGAAATATTTAGTACAACATTTATGAATTATCTGATGTAAATATTTCTCAAAGTGTTTATTGTTATAATTTTGCATATGCATATATTGTTTTAATAGATAGACAAAGATATAGCATACTTTTCAGCCTTAGTTCTAATCTTCAAATTTGTCCTATTTTTATAATGAGTAGATATCACCGGTTATAATTTTTTATCTTGGACTGTGGTTTGTATAATAATACTTCTAATAGAAAACAAAATATGGTAAACATGCAAGATTGGTTTTCTAGGCCAACATGCCAATAAAATATGGATGTTGCTATCTTCTTATGTAATTATATTTCTCTCGTTCTGTCCAAGAACAAAATCCTGCAACAAGATGCATAATATACCGTAATTCATAGGTGTAGCAAAAGCCTACCATAATAATCATACAATACATATGTGGGCTCTGAGCATGCATGTCCACACGTACATACAAGGTGTACCATGATTTATCGGACCGTGTTTTCTAGTCTATGTATGATCCCTAATTGGTAGCCCATTTTTTCTATCATAGGCATAAAAGTCCGGAAGCAAGTTCCATGCTTTCACAACCATATTATGATTAGAACTACCACTTGTAGATGACAAGGCTCCTCATAGAGGATCTCTCTCGGTGCAATCCTTGTGATTGTTCAAATGTATGGATACAATTAATATCAAATAGAATTTAACCACAATTATGTTATGCAATTAAATGGTAGTTTCTTGAAATTAACTCCTAGTTAAAGCTTGAATGTGTCTAGATAAGAATGTGGATACAATAATATAGCAGTGTTTAAATGGTACTAAATAAGGATGTGAATGCATATATGTCTGAATAAATACATTAATTGGCAATTCCGAAAAAAGGATGTGAATATACCCACATGGGATAATTAGATAATAATTAAAAAAATATAAACTAGCATGTTTATAAATTATGCATTAATACGTACCAAAGATTTATAGGATATGTGTCTACTTGAATAGTAACGGTCGCATATAATTTTCTAATCAAATTTTACCTATGATATTTCTATTCACAATAAATTTTTATCTATATAAGGGAGGAGGGGATATTTCTCCTCTCGTATCACACACTACCATTTCGTTAACCAACGGTAGTCGTAAATCTCCAGGTTTTCTAGATCATTATTCTACCTACCTGTCCTAATAAGTTTCTTTCAAGTTACACTAGTTAGTATGGCTAGGAGGGAGAGGCGAGTGGATATCGTTTACATCAATAATCGCAATGAGCGTGGCATCACTTTCAACAAGAGATGCAACGGCTTATTCAAAGGTGCCGCCGACCTCTCTGTCCTCACCGGCACTAGGGTTGGTGTCGTACTAGAGGCGGAAAATGGAAATCTGCATTCATTTGGTACACCATCACCCAAGCCAATTGTTGATGCTTTCTTATCAGGAACAACTACATCTGTCGACGAGGAGAAAGCAACCAAGATTGCGGAGCTGCAAAGTGAAATGGCTCGGTTGGACGTGAAGAATGACACGTTAAAGGATAAGCAAATTAAAATATCCATGCAACATATGAAGATCCAAGAGGATAACCCAGGTATGGAAGAAAACGTTGTCTTGTCCAAGGAAGAAGATCTTAGTCTGCAAGATCTCCACAAACTCTTCAATGACCTCTTGTTGGTCAAGGAGGACAATCGAAGCCGGTTGCCTCAATTGCATCATGGTCAGGAAGCCACGGTTGGAGGCCAAAGCATGACGAGAAACATGTTACCACCAAGAAGTATATCATCTGCTCACCTACAAACTACTCCTATGTGGCAACAGTCATCATGGTCTCACCATCCTCCGCAACAGTTGTTGCTTTCGGTTCCACTAAGTTCACCACCACAACAAACTTTGACACCACATCATACTATCAAGGTACCACAAATTCTCCATACATCACCATCAGCTTCGGTGCCTATACATGAGCTACCGCCACCACAAGATCTACACCTTCAGAACTACCCAAGTCCTAGCATGGGGCAACCACCTCAGAACTACGTGGGTCCTAACACAACCTTCAAGCATAATTTGGAGGACTCTGTATTGTTTTCCAACTCAAGTGTCAATTATTTTCCTAGTGATGGACTTCTCGGCAACGATCCATGGGGATACCCTCTCTCAGATAATGTATACCACAACGGATTCCTTGGGATGGATGGTTACTTTGGCTATAATGGTACCAATGGAGGGAAACCTTCCATCAAAACCAATGGATGGTTCAATGCAACGCCATAGTACTCTTCTACCAGACAAGATGGGGATATTCATGCACAATATTGAGCACTTTGCTAGAAGATAGCTTGTTTGCGCATCCATTAAGTGCTACATCGAGTGAAAAGCTAGTTATATTTTCATTAGGTAATTCAGCCTTTTTGAGGCAACAATAATTCATGTTGATGTTTTAGGTCTTATGCCAATATTTTCATATGTATGACCATTAAATATTTGTAATGATGTGTTTCCATTATAAGAAATAGTCAAAAAAAAGTACTATTGAAACGTTGCATGGCGAGAATAAAGCTAGAGGGGGATGGATTTTAATACCCCTCTTACGATATTTTGAGCCAAACATCATCTCTATCTCTATCTCTATTATATAAAAAGTCTTAGAGTCCGTTTGGCTCCCATTATTTGAGGCTAGAATCAAGGAATAATTCATTTATGATTTCAGAAATCAACCTGTTTCTCTACCACGAAATTGATTACGGAATTCATTTAGAAATTCCATTATTTTCATTTAATGCCTAATCTTAATTTCTTTTGGTAACATGTCATTTATATGGAATTGTCAAATAAAATGATGGAAGTCAAACGAGCTTGACCGTAGTCCGTAGGTACGTCCGCTTGGTCTGTCACGCGCGAAAAAAACAACAACTCAGACGTGCACGCGACAAAATAAAACCAGCTGTTGGGAAACTGGGCCGGTAGAGGCCTACTCGGGTTAGCCCATGTGGGTATCGTATCCCCCTTTAGTCTATAAATAAAGGAACAATCATTGTACGGGATCTTACCGAGAGAAAGTTTAATAAAGTTCCCTTTTGTTCCCTGTGTCATCTACTGGTGTAATCTGTGTGCCTTCTACTAGTCTTCTTCTCGGGTGTGGAACAGCCTCGGGACCGGCCAGTCGGCAGGGGGTGTTCCAACACGTTATCAGCACGTGTCTCTCCGTCGAGCCTCCGTCAAGCCACCGTCGAGCCTGCATCACGCAGGCTTTCGTTGAAGGTAACCCCAATCTGACCGCAAAAATGGATTCGTCTCGCGATTTCCCTTCTAGATTTGCGTTCAGATCTTAGATCAGATCCCATCTGAGGTGCGGAGTTTTCTTCCCGGGAGTCGAGCAGACCTGCTGTCGCCGACCAATGTCGATCTAATCACTCCCGGATTAGAATTTTGTTGACTGTACCGTCGATGCAGGCACCTGCTGTGTCGATCTGGTTTTTTTATTAGCAGATCGGAATGATTTTGATCATTTTTAGATCAAATCGATCTAGTTTTTTTATGAACTGTACGTACACGTTCTTACTGACACCATGGCTGCTCGCGTGCAGAGCAGCGCTGGCATGCGCGCACACGCATTGGCCGAGGCCATGCTCCGCCGCCGAGATGTGGGCCCTGCTGTCCACGCCCGCCGCCGCCGCGCCGCTGGCTCTGCGCCGCCGTGCCAAGGCCGCAGCGCTCGCCGCCCGCCGCGCATGCCGCGCCGCCGCCTGCCTCTGCGCTGGCGCGCCGCCCGCTGCGTGGCCGCGTCCGCCCGCGCCGCCTGCTGCGGTCGCCGCAGCGCTGCCGCCCTCGCGCAGCCGCGCCGCCGCCTTTCGCTGGCGCCGCCACGCCGCCCGCGCTCGCGCGCCGCCAGCGCCAGGTCGCCAGCGCTTCGCCCGCCGCGCCGCTGCCTACCTCTGCGCTGGCGCGCCGTCCGCTGCGTGGCCGCGTCCGCCTGCGCCGCCGCTCGCCGCGCGCTGTCGCGTTCGCGCGCCCGCGCCACTGCACGAGCAGGCCACGCTGGCCGCCGCCGCTGGCCTCACGCAGCCGCGCCGCTGCCGCCCGGCCCCACCCGCTGCGCCCGGTTGGCGCGCCTGCCGCTGCGCTGGCGCACCGCATGCTGCGCTCGCGCGCGTCCGCCACGCCCCGTTGGCGCTGCAAACGCCGCTTCCCAGCGCAGCCGCTTGTCGCTCCCAGCCGCCTCGACGCCGCCCCCCCACTCCGCCCGGTGCGTGCTGCCTGCCGCCAGCTGCCCCACCAGCACACACTTTCTGTCCCCCCCGTTCTCGGGCAGGGACGGTGTGGGGTGGGCCGGCCCGCGGGAGACCGAGCGTTTTGGACCGTTTTTGGCCCATAGAAAAACACTGCGGCGTGGGAGCACGCGTTTGCGGGGCTGTTGGACCGCTTTTGGGTTTGTTTTCGGTCCGATTTTTACACAAGCTTTTGAACTATGTTTTACTATAGTTATGAATTAACGCATGTTTTTAATACTTTGTATCTCATAGATAGCTTGTACCGTTTTTACATTAAATTTTGGAACGCCGTCATATTTGAATTATTGTATCGATTATCGCATTTATGCAACCGATTACCTGCTGTAATCTTACACACTTTACATAAATTGCAGATGACCGGAAGCGTCAGCCGCGAGTTCCTGGAGTTGACCCAGGATGGGCTTAACTACCTGACTTGGGCCTTGGACGTTGAGATCGTCCTCGAGGGCCGATGCATCAAGGATGCGTTGATTGAGGGGACCCCGACGGCCCCCAGCAAAACCATCCCAGCGGATAACGCCAAAGCCCTGCACTTCCTCCGCCATCACATGTGTGAGACTCTCAAGAACAAGTACATGGCCGAACGGAGTGCTTCTGCCCTCTAGACCGCCCTCAACAAGCGGTTCTCTAGGCTGAAGTACACCATTCAGCCACAGGCGGAGGCAGATTGGATTCGTCTGAGGTTTGCGGACTTCAAGACGGTGGGAGAGTACAACTCCAGGTTGCACCAGATTTGTACCATTCTTCAGCTGTGTGGGACCAGTACCACCGATCAGCAGAAGATAGACAAAACCCTCTCCACATTCCATCCGGACAACATCCAGTCCTCGCGAAACTTTCGCCAGGAAGGATTCACGGAATATGCAGCGCTTATTGATGCTCTCCAGGTGGCCGAGGCGCAGGATAATGTTCTGAAAAAGAACTTCTCCGCGCAACCCTTCGCGGGGGGCCCAAGTCATGAGGCTAATGCCGGTGCCTACAAGGTGCGCAAGCCCATCCACAAGAAGCGAGGCAAGAAGGGCAAGAAGGGCCCCAACTCCTCCAACCCGGCCAAGCAACGCAAGGCGAGCAAGGGGGAGGCGAGGCCCAGTGATCGCTTCACGCGGCTCCAAGACTCACTTCTCCAGGCAGTGTTTGGTCCCTAAACACGTCGTGGACGCGTTCAAGGCCAACAAGAAGGCGCACGAGGCGCACCTTGTCCAGGTTGAGGTACCACTGGCGCCCGGAGCGGCGCCTGTGCAGAACGTCGTGCCCGTAGTGGCGCAGGACGTAGCACAAGTGGCAGCACCCTCGGCGGTTCCCACGAACGCCGCTGTGCCCATGGAGGTTGAGCACGTTGTTCCCCTCCCTCCCCCCGCCTCAGCTAGACATCTCTGCTGCCTCGATGATGATAGCCAACGAAGAGAAGCTCACTGACCTTGAGATACAGGCTGAGCTTGATGGTTTCTTTGCAGAATCCACCTGAGCTCCTTTTTGTTGTGATGATTTCTTTTCCGCAAATAATCAGATACAATTTTTCGATATGGTTGTAAGCTCCATCAGAGCATAACATTTATTTGTTTTCGGCGATTGGATGACATTTATTTCATTCATTTATTCCATTATTTGGTTGTGTGATGTTCTGAAATGTTTATGTGTTTTACTTACTTGATGTAGCATCTTCCTCGCTCCATTATATTAATTAGGCACTATATTTTAAAACGCGTGTGGCGCCCAAATGGAGGAAACGTGCCTTGCTGATAGCGGCACCACAAATACCATCTTGAGAGAAACAAAGTATTTTGAGTCCATTACCAAAAACCCTGGTAACATAATGACGATCGCCGGCTGCGGTCCGAATGTAGTTGGCTCCGGAAGAGCAACTATCATACTCCCAAATGGAACAACTCTGATCATTGAAGAGGCATTGTTGTATCCGGAGTCGACTCGTACTCTCTTAAGTTTTAGAGACATCCTCGCAAATGGTTTCCATGTCGAAACCGATGATGATGATGAGAATGGAAAGGAGTTCCTACTCATTACCAAGCGCGACGAAAATGGTAAACATGTTGTCGAAAGACTCCCTTCATTAGCTACTGGGTTGTACTACACTAAGATAGTAGCACCACCTATTTACACTACCCTTAAGACTGTCTTTAGAAGCTCCGAACTATTCTGCCTTTGGCATGATAGGTTAGGCCACCCCGGTCTTAGGATGATGAGAAATATAATTAACAACTCGAACGGTCATAATGTTAATGTAAAAATTTTCCCGAATCCCGATGATTTCGTGTGCTCCGCATGCGCTACGGGGAAATTGATCATTAGACCGTCCCCCTAAAGGTGAAGGATGAACTCCCCGCGTTCTTGGAACGCATTCAAGGGGATATATGTGGTCCAATTCAGCCCCTCTCAGGGCCGTTTCGGTACTTCATGGTGCTCATCGATGCTTCCTCTAAATGGTCCAATGTTTGCCTGCTGTCAACAAGGAACCATGCTTTTGCAAAGTTGATCTCCCAGATCATACAAATAAGGAATAAATTCCCTGATTATCGTTTAAAGTCTATTCGAATGGACAATGCCGGAGAATTTACTTCAAAGGCATTCGATGATTATTGCATGGCAACTGGAATCAAACTTGAGCACTCTGTACCGCATGTCCACACCCAAAATGGACTTGCGGAGGCACTGATTAAAAGGATTAAATTCATTGCCAGACCACTCCTTCAGGGTTGTAATTTACCAACTACATGTTGGGGACACGCGGTGTTACACGCCGCTAATCTCATCAACTTTCGACCATCGACCTACAACATCCACTCTCCCATCCAACTTGCGCAAGGGTCGGCACCGAAAATTTCCCACCTACGTAGGTTCGGCTGCCAGGTATATGTACCTATACCACCACCCCAGCGATCAGCAATGGGACCGCTCCGTAAGTCGGGATATCGTTGGTTATCGACCGTGTCCATAATCAGGTTCTTGGACCCCTTGACGGTGGTATCAAACGGCCCGCTTTTGTTGCATTTTTACGAGGATCTTTTTCCGACTTTGGGGGGAGGTAATCAACCCCTGGATGACAAAAGTCGAGAAATCACGTGGAAAGCCACGGTGATCCACGCTCATGACCCGCGCACTGTTGAGACTAATAGAAAAGTCCAAAAGATACTAGATTTGCACTCCCTAGCGAATCAACTGCCCGATCATTTTAGTGATTTAAAGACTGTGACAAAGTCGCATGTGCATGCACGCAATGCACCGGAAAGGGTTGAAATACCAAAGAAAAATGATGGTATACCCGCTCCTGCTCCAAGGCCTAAGAGGACGCGAATTCCGGTTTCTCAAATCCCAAGTACCCGGGGACGCCCGAAGAAAAAGGATAAGAGAGATTTATTACAGTCTGCCCCTGTTGAGGGGAGCCAGTTGAGACCTGGCACAAGTACGGATATTTCAGTGCACGAAATTCCGGACTTGAACTTTCCTATATCGGAAATACCCAGCGAAATTGTGTGCGCACACATCGGAGCGGGAAAGCTAAAGGACCTAGCTCCTGGATTGGGAAATCCGGTGGAGCAAGAGGATGTGCCTGATGCACTCCATGACGAAATGGCCATTAACTATGTTAATTCGGGCGAGTCATACAACCGAGCCATGGCAAATGTCGACGCTAATTTTGCCAAGAAAATTGCCTCAATCATAGATCTTGACCCTAAGCCTAACACACTCGCTGATTGCAAGAAAAGGTCGGATTGGAAAGATTGACAGAAGGCAATTACTGCTGAATTATTATCATTAAACAAAAGAGAGGTATTTGTACCAGTTTGTCTAACTCCTCCCCACATTCGCCCCGTTGGCCATAAGTGGGTTTTTGTTCGAAAGAGAAACGAGAATAATGAAGTAGTAAGGTACAAAGCAAGGCTCGTTGCTCAAGGTTTCACTCAGCGACCAGGTGTCGATTTTGAGAAAACTTACTCCCCAGTCATGGATGGAATTTCCTTTAGATACTTGATCTCAATGGCAGTAAACATGGACTTAAAAATGAAACTAATGGATGTTGTCACCGCTTACCTATATGGTAACTTGGATTCGGACATATACATGAAAGTACGGAAAGGTATCCTGTGCGAACCAGGATAGAGCAAACAGGAGCTTATACAGTGTTCAGCTTAAGAAGTCATTGTATGGACTAAAACAGTCAGGTAGGATGTGGTATAATCGTTTAAGCGATTTCCTTCATCAGAAGGGCTACGCGAGCAATGAAGATTGCCCATGTGTTTTTATACGGAGATCCCAGGATGGTTTCTGTATTATCTCGGTGTACGTGGACGATTTGAATATAATCGGTACACCTGACGATATTGAGGAAGCGAGTTCCTACCTGATGTCGGAATTCGAGATGAAAGACTTAGGCAAAACCAAGTTCTGCCTCGGTCTGCAACTTGAGCATTCCCCTGTTGGGATTCTAGTTCACCAGTCGGCCTATACCCAGAAGGTGTTGGAACGATTTGAGTTTGAAAAGGCATATCCTTCTAAGACCCCGATGGTCGGAAGATCTTTGCAGCAAGACAAGGACCCGTTGGCCTAAAGAAGAGGGGGAGGAAATTCTGGGACCGGAATTCCCCTACTTAAGTGCAGTTGGCGCACTTATGTACCTCGCAAATTGTACACGACCGGATATTGCATTCGCCGTCAATTTGCTTGCAAGGTACAGTTCTGAGCCTACCAAGAGGCATTGGAAAGGCGTTAAGGACATCTTTAGGTACATACAAGGGACAAAGGACCTTGGCTTGTTTTACCAAAAGAACCAAGACCTATCTGTTGTAGGCTATGCAGATGCTGGGTACCTTTCGGACCCGCATACATCCAAGTCGCAGACTGGATATGTTTTCCTTTGTGGTGGAACGGCAATTTCCTGGAAATCGTCTAAGCAAACTCTTGTGTCAACTTCGACGAACCACTCGAAAATCATAGCATTATATGAAGCATCACGAGAATGTGTATGGCTTCGACGAGTAGTCAGCCACATCCAGATGTCATGTGGACTGAACACCGTACAAACCCCAACAATTATCTATGAAGATAATGCCGCTTGTGTTGCACAAGTCCAGACGGGTTATGTGAAGAGCAATCTCACAAAGCATATAAACCCCAAGTTCTTCTATGCACATGAACTGCAAAATATGAACGAAGTAAAAGTCTTGCATACTAAGTCGTGTGGAAATCTCGCTGATTTGTTCACTAAATCATTGCCAACATCTTCTTTCGAGAGATGTGTCCGTGGGATCGGCATGATGAGACTTAGGGAGATGCAAGGTTCAGGGGGAGAATCTTCACAAACTCATCGCTGAAATCTTGATCCCGATGATTGAGTGCTTAACTTTATAGTTAAGTGAATTGTACTCAGTGAGTTTTTATGAAGTTTCTCACATGAGGTTTTTAACGAGGCAATTCGTGCAACATAGCAACAGGTATACCGTGTGCATTTCTCCATATTTTTCCCACTGGGTTTTTCGGAGTTTTAAGCCATGGTTATACAGATAAGATACCCAGGGGGAGTGTTGGGAAACTGGGCCGGTAGAGGCCTACTCGGTGTGGCCTCTACCAGGCTAGGGTTGGCCCATGTGGGTATCGTATCCCCCTTTAGTCTATAAATAGAGGAACAATCATTGTACGGGAGCTTACCGAGAGAAAGTTTAATAAAGTTCCATTTTGTTTCCTGTGTCATCTACTGGTGTAATCTATGTGTCTTCTACTAGTCTTCTTTTCGAGTGTGGAACAGCCTCGGGACCGGCCAGTCGGCAGGGGGTGTTCCAACACCAGCAACCCAAAGCGTGCTACGTGCATCGTTCCTTCGTCTTTTCGTCCCGCAGTTGTAAAAAAAGCCCATGTTTTTTAAAAAAAGCCTTAGCCGAAGAAACCGGGACCAACGGTAATCAGGAGATTGATTGGGACGAGGACTTGTGGAGCAGAAAAAAAAAAAAAAAACCTGCCACGTCTGTTTAGCCCTTCCTATCCATAGAATTGTCGCCCCCTCTAAGTTGTAGTCTCACGTATGACCTTAGGCTCCTGCCAGCTTCGAGGATGCGGCTAGATGTGCGAACGGAAGATGTTGTATAAATACTACACTACTTGATTGATTTGGATATCCCGTGGCGGTAGCAATGGCCATGATCATCTGGTCACGGCTCACCCTAGAGCACCTCGCTGTGCAGTTGAGCATGCTAGGTGCGTCCATTGGGAATGACCTCCATCTACTCGTGCCATATTGCCTCTGTGTAGGCAGTAAGCTCATTGGGAATGACCTCCATCTACTCGTGCATATTGCCGTCAGCAGGTCTGAGCGAGGGACTGCTAGAGACAAGCTGACGATTGCAAGCTTTGGATTAGTTCATCTCGCACAGACCAATTACTAGATGGCAAGTCAATGTTTCCTTTGATCTATCATGCGACGGAAGTAGGAGTGGTTTTGGCGGACGATCTTCGATGTTTCCTTTGATCTATCAGGTTAATTGGCCTATCTCTATGAGAGACAGTATTTCAAGTTCACACTGTAACTAGAGTACATGCTCGGCTGGCCGTAGCAACACAAGATCGGGTATTATTTGGGCTAAATTTTTTTAAATAATATATTTTTTTTATTAAATTGCACAAATAATACACAAAATGGACAAATTGCAAATCTGTTGGTTGGTCGGCCGTTCGACAGACGACAGACTCGTTTTGTCCGTTTAACGGACGACACACAGCCTTCGTCCGTTCAACGGACGACACACCTGCTATCAGCTGTTTGGTAAAGGAGACTCTGTCGTCTCTTCAACAGACGAAGCTCTGGCCGTCGTCCCCTCAACAGACGATATAGTAGATCGTCTCTTCAACAGACGAAGCAGCTCTGTCGTCCGTTCAACGGACAACGGACTGACAGAATTGCAATTTGCCCATTTTACGTATTATTTGTGAAAATCAATAAAAAAATGTATTATTTAAAAAAAATTAGCATTATTTGGTATCAATCAAATGGTTGTACTACATGCTTGTAGGTAGAGGCACAAAAAAATTATCGGAGGTGGAGCTGCAAGGGCGATGCAGTTGACAACTACCGATGCCACCAAGTGTATTATGTGCATCGAGAGTGCGGGAGAATGCATCGGTTTCATATTATTTTTCTTGTCCTGTTTTGACGAATGAAATGTGGTATTAAAAATTTCTAAATGAATACATGTTTCTATATTGTAATGCAGATATCAGGTGTGAGTTTTTTTTAGATCAAAAGGGATTTTTATTCCCCTGTTCCTTTTCATAGAAAAGAAACACACGAGTCTCCAGTTTATCCAAAAGATTATAGAGCAAAGCTAAAAGATAAAACCCAAACTATCAGGGGAGTTTCTTACATCAACTACAAACAAAAACAGAGAGAAAAACCGCCACAAGATCGACACTACTGCAGAAATAGTAACAGAAGACCCATACATCCGCCACCACTTAGAAAGACAGACCCCAGAAAGTAATGCTCCTAGCAATGACTAGCAACTCTTGCCATTGCACCATCATGCCTTTATTAAAGGTCCTTCTAAAATCACTCCTAATCTGTTCACCATCCCAAATATCAGCAATAGTTAAGGTCTGTTGATTAGAAATGATATACAGGTCCCAAAACTGTACAGCTAATGGGGAATTTCCAAACCAAACATCTTCCTAGAATTTTATTAATCTATCATTCCCCACTTTACACTTATACCCAGTTTTAACAGCTTTATCAGCCCACAAAACCCCTTTCCAAAATGTAGAAGGGTGCACATCCTGACGAGAAAGAATATTTGGGTTCCTAGTTTCATATTTAGCATCAATCACTCTCCTCCATAAAAAAACCTCCCCCTGTATATATCTCTTGATCCAAGAACCAAGCAAACAAAGATTGAGATCTTGTAAGTTAGGAATACCCATACCCCCAAACTCTTTCTTCATGCAGATGGAAGGCCAATTAGCTAGATGCATCTTGTGATTCCCTTCCTCATCATTCCACATAAAGTTGGCTAGCTGAGAGTTTAGAAGATTCAAATCCCACTTAGGGAATTTGAAAAAGGAAAGAAGGTAAATAGGAATACTAGACAGGACAACTTGAATAAGAGTTTTTTTAGCAGCAGAAGATAATAATTTTCCTCTCCAACCAGTCATCCTAGCCAAAATGCTCTCAAAGAGAGGTTGCAAATCCTCCCTACCCAATCTCTCAAAGTGAAGGGGTATTCCTAAATATTATCAGGTGTGAGTTATCTCGGTTGTATGGGATATCAGAAAACACAAGGGTCCAAGGGGGAGAAACAAGTTGCTACCACGGTTTGATGTGACTTTTTCGTCAACAGTTATTGTAGAAAGATGACGGCATCAACTTTAAGACACTCTATACATCCAATGCATCCACATGTAAAATTAATTGGCATTCTAATCAGGACGGATTATTGACTTGTGTGGCAATGCACGACTATTTAGCTGACCCGCCGTGAGAGACTTGGGTCGTCTACTGCGACGAGTGCGACAAAGGTTCTCATAACATACAAATCCTTTTTCACCCATGTGCTTTACTAATGAATTAATTGTCTTCACTTTAACTATAATAAAGACATGAGTGGTGCTTTCGAAAATAACGAAAAGGGTCAATACTTCGATCCAGATATGATCATTAATCGCTTATTTTGATAGCGCAATACTACAAACAACAATAACTATCCATTAAGAAATTCATTGGAATAAATCGGGTTTTCTCAATAGGCACCAACATGCATTTCCATTAAACAAGAAACATACTAGTAGAAACCTGAAAACATGAAGCCTACCTAAATGTTCCATTAATATCAGCCATGCACCGTTACCAACATCGAAAATTTGAATCTAGTTGTCCATGAATATATTGTGAAGTGGATGTTGTTTTAGTGCATGGCGTTAGCTCTGCTCGTTAGTGAAAATCACTACAAACTTAAATGTTATAACAACCATCCCATATGCACAAACAAATTTATTAATTAATACAAGTACACCATTTTTATGTAAGATCACCCTAAATCTAGACTCGCAAAGTTTTTATTGATAATCCTTGGTTTTTTAGTGGACATGATGAGCTTAGGTCATTACCTGTAGCGAGAATGGTCATGTTGGGAAGATACAATGCACACCTTGGCTACACAAATCATTAACACCATATGCATACCACTATGAACATAAAAACATCTAGCTTGAGACTTACATATCATATTGAGTATTCATAGGAGGAATTATAACATGACATTTTCATATTAAGAAACAAAGATGTAGAGGAATTATAACATTGACCCTTTATGCACACATCATTAACAGCAGTTACCCTGCTAGTACCAACATGTAAACCATTTGAAATTTGGAGATCTCCTGAACACACTACTATCCTAGATAAAACTATAGTTTATATCCCTACAAAAAAGTAGAGATCACTATGGTTTTCCCTACAATTGTCTTTTCTTGGCATCAATACCAAAAATAGAACATTATGTATTAGGACTTGTTAGGAATATGCTCAAGAGGCAATAATAAAGTTTTTATTGTTATTCAATGTTCATGATAAGTGTTTATTATCCATGCTATAAGTTTATGTACCAAAAACTAAATATATGTGTGGATATATATAAACAACATCTTGTCCCTAGTAAGCCTATTCTGGACTAGTTTGTTAGTCAAGTGATGGTTAAGGTTTCCTAACCATGTACATATAATGTCACTTGATAATGAGATCATATCATTAGTAAAATGTTGTGATGGACTAATCCAATAACAATCTTAGTCATTGATCGTGTCACTAAGTTTGATTGCTATATCTTTTGCAAATATCAAGCGTTGTTTCCTTGGATCATGAGATTGTGTTACTCTCAGGTACCAGAATTATTCCTTGTGGACATTAAACATCACTTTGTCATTGGGTGATTATAAATGTGTCTTTTGGTCATCTCCGACGAAACTTGTTGGGTTGGATGTATCAAGACTCATATTTGTCCCTCCATGTGATGGAGAGATATCCTGGGCCCTCCCGATAATGTAGCATTCTAAATCTTGCAAGCATGTGACTAACATGTTTAGTCATAAGAATCCTTTATTGCGGAACAAGTAAAGAGAACATGCCAGTAACGAGACTGAACTAGGTATGTCAATATCGACGATCGACTCTCGAGCAAGTAATATATCGTGAGAGAAAGGAAATCGGATACCGAATTAATTGAATCCACGACATCATGGTTGAACCGATAAAATAACTTCATTGAATGTATGGGAACCAATATGGACATCCATGGCACCGTTACTGGTTACTGATCGGAGAGGTGTCTCGATCATGTCTACACATTCTCGAACCCATAAGATCACACAATTAATGCTTCGATGTTGCTACAGTTTGATGAGATAATAGATGGTGTAATCGAATGCTGACTAGCAGCCTCGGTCTGGATCCTAGATACCATAGGAGCTTTGGTATGATCAAGAGATGGATAAAAACTATATGGATGATGGTTTTGGATTTCATGAATTGTTTGGGATGCTTTTAGAATTGTTCTAGATGTTCTAGAAGGTTCCAAAAAGTTTTGGAGAGGGTCTCGCCTATCCGGAAGGGGGAGTGGACCTAGTGGGGCAACCCTGGCCTATATGCGCTAGGGAGCCACAGCTCCTAGGGCCCATGCGCCTACCACAGGCCAAAACCCTAGTCGTTAGAGGGGAAGGCTTTCTTGCGGGAGGGGTTCCCCTTGGTCGTCGTCCCCCTTCCTTGGAGGAAGGGTTGATGGGGTAGGCCCTCCCCACCCATATATAAGGGGGGCAAGGTGAAGACGCAACACCCCCATCCCTCCAGGTGCCGCCTGCCTCTCCACCCCTCCCTCGCGTAGATGCTTGGCGAAGCCCTGCTGCTTCCATACACCATAGACACCACAACGTGATCGTGCTACCGGGATCTCGCGAGCTCTTCTCCCACCAAAGAGACATCCTCAAGTTGTACGTGTGGATACCGTGGAGGTGCTTCCCGTGTGGTACTTCATTGGATTGATCTAATGTTGTGTATGACAACTTCAATCCCGATCTATAGATCATAAAATCTCGTGTTTAGGTTCATTTGGCATATCTTGTAGGAATTTTTATTTCCATGTAAGAAGAACCCATCAGTGGTATCAGAGCCAGGTTTATTCGTAGATGTTGGTGTGAATATAACACAAAGTTTTCTGGGCATTTGATCCTCAATTAGACGACAATGTTTGTGCATCGTTTTCTTCTTGAAGGCATTGCTTATAGAGAACCCCTTTTGTAGTCTGGGTGCTGTCTTTGGTGGTGATTAGGGTGTTGCTGCTGCGAATGTTTCGTAACCATGGTGGAATCTTTTTTCTTATTTCTTTTCTATTTTCTTTTTTTTGTTGTGTGCATCCTGATGTCTTCGATCATCTTGTTGGTGTAGAGGCTGGTGTAATTGGTATCTCCGTGATATTAATATATTTCTCTTATAAAAAATTACCCATTCATACGAAACATAGAATTCTGAAAATGAATAAAACCAATAAAGCTATGTTATTCATCAAGATCGTTAAACAATATATATTATCTTAATTGAGAAAGCATTGTTGCTTAATTCATTACTAATTTTTTGTAGTAAAAGGTCGCACACATAGTTGAATTTCTTGGCGGGCCTAAGCTACCGGTTTATTCTTGACAACTTCTCTCTGTTTCATAATATAAGCATATCTTGCTAAACAAGACTTACACCATAGAACTGAGGGCGCAGTATATAGTTGCAAGAGGGTTTAATGTAAGATACATGAGTTACGTCTAGACCATGATCTTTTTTATCATATGGTTGAATGAGTACACCTTTTTTTTGGATTTTTGAGTGAGTACACTTGATGGGGCTAGCCCATTCTATACCCTCGCAACCCGTTATTATGTGTATGCAATAATACCCTTTATCTGTAATTTTAATTTATGAAAATTGAAAGGAAAATGATGTGTATCCCCTGGACGACCGTCGTCCCGTCGTCCTGCTCGCGCGCCGTTGGATCGGACGCAGTCCAACCGTCCAAATCGTGCCACGTGCACAAGACCCGGACGTCCCGGAAGATTGCCCAAAGTGTCGGCCCGCTCTTCATTCGGGCAGTTTCCAGATTAGGCATAGACGAAGGCGACCGAGACGGAAACAGAGGGGAGCGTGGAGCGAGGCCCCTCGTCGACGGCGAGTGCTGGCCGGGGATGGCGCCGCCGGCGGTCAGAACAGCCGGTTCGTATCCCTCACCTCCATATCGATTTCCCCTTCCTTCTTTCTCTCCCAGAACGCTCCCTTGTTTTCCCCTTCGGATCTCGAATCCCGATAGTATCCACTGTGTATTGCAGGGCCGTTGAAGAAGAAGACCTGTTGGAAGGGGAAGCCAACCGGCGCGGCCTTAGCAATGGCGGTGAGTTCATCCTCGTTTTCGCCAGTTAGGGTTTCCCTGCATTTTGCTGCGTTCCCCTTGTTATGTTTCCTGTGTTGTCGTGTCTGTGAGATTTGCTGCTGTGATGTTCTAGTGTCTATGATAATTGCTGCTGCAGCTACTAATTTTGATATGTTTTGCTAGGATACAGCTTATAGATCTGTATAGAGCTACTAATTTTGATATGTTTCCTTTGAGAATTGCTGCATACAGCTTATAGATCTGTATTTTTGATATGTTTTGCTGCTGCTGCTACTAATTATGTAAGGAATTGCTCCTACAACTAGTGTCTGTAATGAATTGCTAAGAATCTTCGGTTGATTTTGTTTTTTGCTGCAACCATTGCTTAATGTGGTGCCCCATACAACTAGCTATTCAAGAAATTTCAGATGGAATTTGGTACAGTAGCTTTTATAGGCACAATTGTCCTTTTTTGCTACATTGTTGCTTGTGATGGTGTCCCATTCCAATCTGTTTGCTACATATGCATGTTTTGCTACAATTTTTGATTATGTGTTGCCCATAAAACTACTTTTTTGCCCTACTATTTTAATTGTTTTAGTAACTTTTCTAGGTAGTTTTTGTCCTTACCTTTTGTTTTTTGTTTTTGCTATGGTGCATCTATCTATTTTAAATTTGTTGCTTTAATGCAGCTGCTACATTGTCAACTAGTGTTGCTGCACTGAGTTTTGTTTTTCGTGTTTGATGTTGTGCAGGAGGATAGGGCGAAGACATGGATGTCTAAAAACCGCCTATCTGCAAAGTGTTTGCTCACCCTGGCAAAAGGTCTTAATCCCAAAAAGCATGCAGTTATTGCTTCGAAGAGTGCATTCAGATCATATTTAGATGTGTCGCCATTCAGGATTCCTAGTGGGTTGATAGATTACATTCCATTGCACACCGATCCTAATCTGCGGGAGTATAAAACACGCAAAAACATTATGGTTTTCACAAGAGATATGGTGAAGAAGGTGTTTGGAATTCGCTGCGGCAACAAACCTGTAGAGCTCCTGAATAAAAATGACCCCTGTGAGCTTCGGGACATTTACAAAGCTGGCAGCACCAGGGATGAGATAGCTACTGCAGTAGCTTTGCTCGAATCGTGCGCCAACACTGATGAGGCAACGATAATCCGGACATGGGACCTTCTTTGCTTGGCTCTCGTGGTTGCTCCTAAGAGCTCCAACAACATTAGCATTGAATATCTTACTTCCATGGTTGACCCCACCAAGACCGATGAGTATGCTTGGGATGAACACCTTCTGGGTTTAGCTATGGCACAAGTGGATCATATTCGGAAGCAAAAGGCGATGCCACTAAAGCTCGCCGAGGGAGAGACCAAATATGAGTTCTGGATCACTGGCCCTTTTGCTTTCCTTGGTGTATGTTACTCCTCTTCATACTTTTTAAATTTGGATTATGCTTCATTCTACTTTGGATTTCTGTCCCTTACTAGTTTGGTGTTCCATTGCCTATAATAGATTTCATACATGGACCATTTGAGCTTCCCACGAAACTGCGGCCATGTATTCAACAAGTAATTGCCAAGAGTATGCTTCGTGACAAACAGCGACTTTGAATTTGTTGTGGAACACGACCTTGAGCTTAAGATATTGAACAATACTACAGTTTTTGGTTGGCGCCCAATACGGCATTTCTGGCAGCATTGAATGGGTTATCTTGTTTGTGTTTTTGTTTGTCATCTGACTATATCCTCATTGTGTGAAGTTTCTTCCCCTATCGGAAACTCCGTACAATACTGATCTTAGTAATGAGCAAGTAATCGAAGCTCCTCCAGCTCCTACTTTAGATGAATCTGAAGTCAATCTTTCTGCCTCGTTGAATGAATGGCTAGTGTTTCCCAGTAGCTAAGAACTGGAGATATATAATCTGCTTCATTAATGTTTCAGTATTGCTACATTGCCTTAGATAGGTTGTTTACTTATCTCAAATATTTTGTTGCCTTGTATGCATCAGATTGCTTCAAGATTCTATAACATTCTTGCAAAACTATAACATTCTTGCTACATTAGGTTTAATAGTTTGCTTCATTATTTTTCTGTAGTTGCTACATTGGTGTACATATTTTGCTTCCAGATTGCATACAAGATTTTGTTTACCTTGCAGAACTATAACATTTTTGTTACATTAGTTTCTATATTTTGCTTCATTAGTTTTCTGTAGCTGCTAACATGGTGTAGATTTTTTGCTGCCATGCTTATGTTTAGTTTTTGATGTTTTTGTTTCTTTTGTTTCCTTTTTATTACTATTAGGTACCTGCTCGCTTCAAGCACTTGGCCGAGAAGCATAAGGCCTTTTGGGCGTCTGATGTTGAAACTACAATGAAGAATCTTGATGTTGGGTTGAAACGGATGCATTCCCAATGCATGGATGCGCTATTGGTCAACATTGATGCACAATTGAAGGACGGGGCTGGTCCTAGCATCGTGTTTCCATCTGATGCAGGACTGGACAATGAAGAAGAACGTGAAAAAGTTTTCGAGGAGCAAGAACCATTTGACGGTTTGAACAAGTCTGATGATGTTGAAGCAAGTGTGTATGCAGCAAAAGAGGATGTTGCTGAAGAAAGAAGGGATGAAGCAAAAGAGGACGATACGGAAGCAATAGAAGATGAAGCAAAAGAGAATGAGGCGGCAGCTATTAGAGGTGAGAAGCAGCAAGAGTCTGAGTTGCAAACACATGTTCACATACTGGATATGCCACAGTCTGCTGTAGTTTTGGATTCATCACCCATGGGAGGAATTGATGTTCCAGAGCAGCAACCTGTTGATAGCCCGGTCACGTCACCGCGGTGCCGTGACCCGTCACCTTGTCCTGCACATATAGACCCTGAAGCATGGAATCGTGCTCCTGAAGCTCCAGGTTTTGATCTGTTTTTGCAAGATTCTTCTGGTGTTGAAGGAGACGCGGGTAAATTGGCTGCAGGTATACCATCTGTAGAGGTACCAGATTCCGCTCCCTCAGTTGCTGCTGAGACACCTAGTGCAGTGGATCGAACTGAACCATGTATGTACCTATATCCCTTTCGTAGCATTTTTTACCTTTATGCATAGCTTTTGCTTACTTTTGTTTTGCTTCATTTTTGTTCCTGTTGGCCTCCCATACAAGCGTCGTTTGTGCTAAAAAACGACTTTTTTTGTATTTTGCAAGGTGTCCTGTCTATTGATTCTAGTGCCAAGGGTGATGGAAGCTCTGGGATGGTGACACATGAGAAGAAGATGAGGTTCAAGCGCGCAGCAAAGGAGGAACTTACACCTCCAAAGAGCAAGAAGATAAAGGTGTCTAAAGATCATGATGAAATTTATACCAGGTTTGTCTCAAATGGAAGGACATTTAAGAGGCTCACAAAGAAGAGGAAGGAGGAGGGATAGGGGTAGTGAGTTTTATGTCACATTTTGTTTTGCTTCAGAAGCTATTGAAATCTGCTACATTTGTATTAACTTTTAGCTCATTAACTGTATTTTATTTGCTACACGGATTTAGATGTCTATTTGTCCTTTTCCAACTTTTTCCTGTAGATGCTTCATTAGTGTCCTGTTTGTGCTACAATTGTGTTATTTAGTAGCTTACTTGCTCTAAAATATTTGCTTCATTAATTTGGTTTGATTCATTTTTCCCTTTGTTCTATATGCTTCATTACATGAGCTTTGCAGCATCTGTAGTAGGTGTAGATTACATGTTCAAATTTAAATGATGTGTTTTGCTTTTTGGTTGCAGGAGGTGTTTCCTGCAAATTGGACGCTACTTTTGCACATACAAGGGTTTTAAAGAATCTCTAAATCCACGTGCATTTCTTAGCACCGAGGTGATGGATGTGTGGATTGAGAAGTTCAACTACGAGGCTATGATTATCTACAAGAACAGTGCACGCCAGAAAAGAAGATATGCATTCACGCATAACATTGTGGTGAGCAATATCTTGCTGGTAGTTTTTTTTCTGTTTTCTATTTTATTTGCTTCGTATTGTGGTGAGCAAGATCTTGTTGTTATCCTCGATAATAGGAAAATTGGTTGTTGATCTGAAGACATTCAACGCAGCAACTTGTTTGGATGATTTCAATGATCAGTGTGCAAAACAAGATCCTAAAGTGTGATATTGTGAGTTGTTTTTTCTTGCTACATGTACTGCTACATGCTACATCCTGTTTAATCTTGTTTTTGTTTACATGCTTCGATGTATCTTTATTTCCCTATTGTGAGGAATGAGCACTGGGTTGTACCTAGTGTCAACATTATGATAAAGCAATATCACATCTTTGATTCGATGAAAATGGATAAGGGGGCTGGTCTCTTGGATGAGCTTGCACGAAACTTGGTATGATGAAGCAAGAAATGTTCATGCTATTTTTAGTAGCTTCCTTCTTTTCTTTTTTGCTTCATTTAATAACCAACCTTTTCTTGTTTGAATGGTGCAGTTTTTGAACTTCACCACTCTTGTTGATGCATCAAAGTTAGCACCTAAACTTGCTAAAGACATGGAGCTATACCTTCTCAAGACTCCTGATCATCCGCAGCAAGTAACATTGTGAGTTTGCATCCTTTGGGTCTAGCTTATCCTTTTTCAAATTCTTCCATCATTAGTTTATTGCTCACATTTAGCTTCTTGTTTGCTTCTTTTCTGCATTTTCCAAATTTGACTGTGGATTCTTTGGCATCCTCTTCATGGAGAATTTCAACGGCAAGTTCATGGCGGAATTCGACAACAACTACTGCCCGGATCTTCGTAGGACTCTTGCAGCAGATCTCATTGAAGCAAGGGAGAACCAAGATTCGGTGGAGAAGCTCATGGAAGAGGAGTTGAACCCAAAGTAGATTAGCTTATGTAGTAGCAGCAGTGTGATGGAAGCAAGTTGTTAGCTAATGGAAACTTTCTTTTGTAGTGCGATGTAACCGTGAATGATGGTTCGGTGTAATCGCATAACTAGTTCTTCTGAAATTAAGACAAATGGTAATGACAATTTGGTGTTGATGGTCCTCCTCCCTTTTTATTGTCCTGATTCTGCTATTCAAATGCTGGATTCATTCATGTTTGCAGTATAAAGATCATTTTTGCTACATTAGTAGTACATATTTGCTACAAACCAATATATTAGCAGCTGCAACAGTGCATAAGAAATGATACCTGTCATCCTGCAGTTTTTTTGCTCTCAAATTCAGGACACCACATGCCAGCTTATTTTTTTGTTTTTGTTACCCATCACACCAGATATGCTGCCAGAAACAAAATTTTGAATATATGGACATAATTGTAGTTTTGCTGCATTATAATAGCAAAAAT
The DNA here is from genome assembly GCA_023614405.1 of Avena insularis. NCBI lineage: Eukaryota > Viridiplantae > Streptophyta > Magnoliopsida > Poales > Poaceae > Avena > Avena insularis. The sequence continues at coordinate 319,407,663 of CM042691.1, forward strand.
GCTAGCATGGTTGAAATTTCTTGCTCACAATGTAATAAAAATTTGCTACCACAATTGCTACAGGAATGACAATATGGTAAAGTCCAAAAAGTTGATACAACTGTTCACACATGTTGTTGCACACACACTCAATATGAACTTTTACTGTATGTATGGAAGCACTTTACAAGGCAATGGTGACTGTATGTATGGAAGAAAAAATAGGTACTCAAAACTAGAGATTCAAATCTATCTTCACAGCATTGCCCGACATCATAGCTTGGAATAACACACATTGTTGCACCGTGTGACCCTCTTCATGGAAGTACGGGCACTTATGCGCCCTTGGCTTCCGCTTGGTTGTTGCCTTCTTTGTCTTCTTCTCTGTGGGATGTAGTTCGCCTTCTTGTGCTTTCTTCTTTCGTTTTGCATTCTTTCATCCCGAATCTCAACCAGTTGCTTTCTTCTAACTGACTTTTCTTTTGGACGCCCCTTTGGCTTAACTCGTGATGGTTTCTTCAACATGCTACTGGGAACATCATCTGGAGCATCTTGCTGTTGCTGCTGTGTGTTTGTAGGTTGTTGTTCACCTTGGTGTGGAGGCAAGCCTTGTTCATGAGCCACAGAATTTTGCTGCGCATCATCCGGAGCACTCCTCATGGCAGCAACAACTTTCCTAGCTTCATCAATCATTGTTTACACAACACGATATGTTTCATCGTTGAAACATGCATCCGATGCCAAGTCATTAAACTTCCTGCACAATGAGTTGTATTTGAGAGTATTTGTGCCCGTCACACCAAATCTTGTTGCACTAGAACCAGGATCAGGGGCGGGTGTTGTTGCTGCAGCAGACCAACGTTGGAGCATGTATCGGTCTGGTATTCTCTGGATGTTCAATTGCACCATCACCCTGACGATGTGCGGGCATATCAATCCACACATCTCAAATGAGTTGCAGCCACACAAGTATATCCCCTCTTCAATGTTTGCTTCAACCCGATATGTCTTGAGATCGAATCCGGGGTTTGGTACAAGATCGAAACAATGCATTTCTGCCTCTACCCGGAGTGGATAAAACCTTGTTGATGCTTCAAGAATCTTCTGGAACCTGCCAAAAACCTCCCTTGTGTAGAATTCAAGGCCTGCTTTTCAATGCTCCAACTGCAAGGAAAATAAGTTTCACACATTGTCAGGGAATGTTATCAAAGTTACTTGAAGCAAAAACACATTTTGTAGCAAAAAACAGACTACTGAAGAAAAAACACACTTCTGAAGCAATAAACACACTACTGAAGCAAACAAGACACTTCTGAAGCAAAAACACAATTTCTGAAGCAAAAAACACACTACTGAAGCAAAAAAAACATTATATCACTCACCTGCCCCAAAGTGGCGTTGTTGTCGTATCCATTCTAAAACCTGCATTGTCTTCATGATCAAGCATCAGGTTCTGGCACAACTCATATTGCTGCACAAAGTTCCATATCGTGTCACTTGGCCGAACTAGTGTTTTGAAGTAGCTGTTTAGACCTTCAGATCTGCCAGTTGTGCTGGTGAATGGGAAGAAACTTTTCCTGAAATATACAGGTGCCCATGTGTTCCTTGTTTTCCACATGTTTTGCAGGTGAGTGTTCTCAGCCATCTCAAAGGTTTGTAGCATTGTCTGCCAGCAGACCTCGAACTCAGCAACCGTGTCAGTGCCATAGATACATGCATAGAATGCTTCTCTGAATGGATGACCTTCTCTCAAGTGAGGTCCGAGTTTCGTTCTTGCAAGACGCGGCACATGGAATAGGCAGCATTTGTGAACAGCATCAGGAAACACATTTTTGATTGCCCTGCCCATTGCTTGGTCCTGATCAGTCATGATATGGTCAGGGCACAACCCATTTGAAGCTTTCTTCACTTGTTTGAAAACCCATTCAAAAGTTTCAATTGTTTCATCAGGCAGGAGAGCACATCCCAAAACTATTGTGTGTGTGTGTGGTTGTTGATACCCACAAGCAGAGCAAATGTAAGGTTGTATTTGTTGGTGCAAAAGGTCGTGTCGAAGAACACACAGTCTTTGTACTTGGGGTACAGTGCCCTTGTCCTTCCATCAACCCAAAAGAGTGCCCGCACAGCGTTGTCCTTATCTACTTGCTTCTCAAAGAAGAACTGAGGGCATTCCGCCTTTCTCATCTCGAAGTATTCAATTGTCATGCTCAAATCACGCTCTGAAACTTCTTATCGCAGCATTGTTCTAATGTTGGAAACATCACGCTTCACATACCCAAGGCATCTAGGATCACCCCCATGAACACTGCCGAGGCACCCCATCATCTGCGCTGTCGTTATGTTTTGCTCATGTAAGGTTTTTATTAGCTGGAAATCCTCTTCGGAAACTTTCCTGTGAAAACGATAATACCTAGGCTTGCCAATTTGCTGCACCATTGGATGGGTATGCTCCTCGTTGAAAACTGTCACTGTCCACTTTCCTTCTCGCTTCCCAACAAGCATCTTTGCTTTACAACCAAGCCGCAGCAATCTGTTTCTTTGCCTTGAGTCAGTGACATCCTTCTTCAAACCTGCTTGCTTGCTGCGAGGTTTCTGTGCAGAAGTGTTGCTCATGTCGATTTTAGCATCTTCTCCGTTAGCAGCAAGACCAGTTGTGCCGCAATGTTGTTTTGCTTCGTCAACTGGCTTCCCGGTGTGCACACACTCAAACACCCTGCTCAGAATAGTGTCCTTTGTTGCTCCCCTTGCCATGTTGTATTTTGTATTTCCTATGTGTATCCCGAATCCAAGTTTGAAAGCATAGTAATTATACACTTGCTACGCCACGTCAAGGTCATAAAAGGTCATACCAACATAAGGAACAACTGGCTGAGAGCAAATCTCTTCCCCGGGATTTTCAGCAGCAATTGAAGCATTGTCACTTGCTACACTTTGAGGCCCAGGTTGAAATTATGTTCTTTGTTGTCCTTCATCGTTGCTTTCTCCAATGTCCGCAACATAAGCTTCCGGAGGCTGGTTCAGGTCAAAACCTCCAAGCATACTATCAGCTACAAATCCCTGCATTTCAGAATAAGCTTCAGAGATGGAAAATCACAAGATAGAAAAATTCTACAAAATCAACATATATTATTGCTACCAAATTAAAGCAGCATATAAAACTATTTTTAGTATGAACCAATTCCTAAGGTTCTCCCATGTGAGCAGCATGCTTTCTGAATCAATTTCTACAAGAATAAATTGATCCCATAATCAATTGCTACCATAATTGGTATATGCAGTGATACTTGATGGATGGGCGCAGGTGAGCCATGGGCGCCGTCGGGTTTTGCTGCAGCTGTCGCCGCGGCGCCGCCGTGCGCCGAGCGGCGAGGAATAGCCGCGGGGATCTGCGGGCTTCGTCCTGCTATAGTTTTGTTGCAAGCAAACCGTTTTTTGCTTCTGAAGCTTCTGCGGGGTTATAACAGGCTGGGTGATTGGACGGCTACGATCTGGCCGATCGGACGGCTCCGGATCAGGACGATGGATAGCACGCATCGTCCAGGGGACGCTTAGCGTCGTTCAAATTGAAAGCATAGAAATTAGAGAAGATATAATCGTATTATGGCAGTGTATGCATAGGAATTTTATGGAGAGAAAGGTAGGATTGAAGTGCTGGGACTTTATGGAATTGATTCCATTGAAATTTTATAACTCAAATCATCATATCCAAGGTGACTTTTAGAAAAAACGAGTCCTCATAATTCAAATCTTAACAGTTTTAGGAGGCAAGAACTGGGAACTACTAGGTGCACCGCATACATAGCACTGTCCTATAATCATAACTTTATTTTCGCCGACCACTTGGGCGATTAGCGAAACGCCCGACGAGCACGGTGACCCCGACGAAGCCCCTCGTGCACAGGGGGGGCCTATGCTCCGCTCTCAACAGGGGCGAGTCGCGCTCCCTCCTGAAGCGTTTTGCTTCATGGGCCGCTCCGATGGGGCCCAACAGAAAGGTACTTTTCCTTATCTTTTTATGTTTATATTTTTGGTTTTTAAGGCAATAAAATTATTATATTATAAAATTTTCAAATTGAAAAGTTCAAAATTGAAAATGGTCAAAATAAAAAAAAAGGTTAAATTTAGAAGTTTGAATTTGAAAACTATTTGAAACTTAATAAACTCAAACTTGAAAATTGACCAGATTTTAAAGTGATCAAACTTAAAATTTATTTGAATTTGAAAAAAATCAAATTTCAAAAAACAAATCAAATTTCATAAACAAAAAAGTGAAAACGACCTATAAAATAGAATACATAAAAATAAAAATAAACTTCTTGTTTAAGGGCACGTACAATGCAATGACGTCAGTCTTCTCTTATGACTGTCACGTTGGATATTTGCTTATTTGGAGGAGAGAGAAATAAGAAATATGAGATTGTCCTCTCTTAGCTAAAGGATGATCTCTTAAAAATAAGAGAAGGATAATTTTTTGGTTGTACCATATGTCTTCCCTCATCCCTCAGGAAATTAATTTCTTACTAAAAATAGACATTTTTTATTAATTGATAGAGATGACACTAAGAGATAATATATTATACAACTTATCTCTAATAACTTTTCTAGATAACATGAAGGACTAAAAAAGACATACTTTCTCTAGCACTATACATGCTCTAATAACTGCTAAACGGGCAACGACCCAATTCCATCCACTCGTGAAGGAGTTGGATAATAGAGTTTGCTCTCATGCACTCTTGGTCTTGACTTGCATTGTGCGGCTCGCGGAAGAATCCTATATGCCGACCAGGTCGTCCTGTACTGCGTGTCGCACACCCTGTGCACGATATGGGTCGGCCCAGTTCGATCTTCTTTCTTCTTTTTTTTTCTGATTCTTCGTTTTCTTTTTCTTTCTGTTTTCCTTTTTTTATTTTTTCTGTTTCTTTTCAGATTCGAAAAAATATTCGAATTCAAAATTATTAAGATTTTAAAAGTATTCAGACTCAAATAATATTTAGATTTTTAAAAAATGTTTAGATTTAAAAAATATTAAGATTCGAAAAATGTTCACGTTTGAAAATGCTCAGAGAATTTTTCAAAGACTGGTAAAACAAGTAAAAACCATTAGAAACAAACGAGAAATTAAAAGCAGGACAGAAGACCAGGAAAAAGTGGGCAGAAAACCACCTTATATTACGTTAAATAGGCCAGGCCCAAAGGCCATAGGGTGTGCGGCCAGTGGTATAGCTGTGCCTGTGCGGGTGAAGGGGCACGCGATGGATAGATGTGTCATGTGTCTGCTGGGCCTGGATAGATGAGCGTCGTAATGGCTATCTAGGCCGAACCTTAGGGGCTGTTTGGTTTGTGCCCACCCCCACCGTGCCAAAACCAAGGCGTACCAATATTTTGGCGTGGGATTTGCCCGCCACCATTTCGCCCGCGCGCGGCTATAGAATCTGGAGTAGTGACCAAAAATTTGGCGTGGCTTCGGTGAGTAGGCTTCAGACCAAACGCCAGCTGCTGCTATCAGTCAACGCCAATATTAACGCCAATATGTGACTGATAGCTGCTGCTGCTATCAGTCAACGCCAATATTAACTGGCTGGGCAATGCCCGGTATCGCTTAGCATCTGGAGCCTGCTGCATTTTTCTTCAGCTGTCTTGCTGTAGCTTCGTTATATGGAGTACTCCAGCGTGGGTGTGCAGTACAAACGGGCAGGCAGCTACAGCGACGGGTCAGCACCCTGATCGAGGTGGGTAGTTGCAGGATGATGAATTGGGTTCCAGTTCTCAGCAAGCTGGCGGAGGGCGCCTCGTCAGTCGCCTGCCCTGCGGTCCACACTGGTCACTGGATCTCGTCTCGCCTGGCGTCATCACACCTTCTCCCTCGCCGATTTCGTGCTCCGGTTATCGCGCCGGAGGGGACAGCGGAGCCGACAGGTCAGCAGTGACGGGACCGGCGGCTGCTTTCACGTTTCTGTTTCAAGACCACGTAGGCGGAGGCGTGCGTGCGTGCGTGATTTTGGATGGCGCTTCGGGGATGAGCTGTCATGTCCAGCTGTGGGCCTAGAATCCCCGGCAGGGGATATGGAGTACAGCGTACGAGTGGACACGGCCACCACGGCTAGCTACCAGCAAAATGCGAAGCAATGGATAACCAAACAAACCAATCAGGCAGCAGTAGGCCGAAACAGCGCGAGCGCTCGCGAAGCCGCTGGTCTACCCACAGGGGGGCAGTTTCGCAAATACCACGTGACGGCATGGCCTTTCCCGTAGTCTTCCGAGGGACGTGGCTTTCCATACACGGTCCCCCATGGGTAGGGCGAGTTGGGTGGAACGGAGCATGAGAGATCGGGCTTTGCCTTCCTTCCGCTGGACTGATTATTGGGTCAGAGTCAAGGCTGGGGTCAGAGATTCCGATATGGGCCATACCCCAGCATGCACGCACCACACAACGACCACGTGCTTTCGTCGCCGTTCGCCACCCCCAAACCGACACCGCCTGTTGGGCCTGAGATCACGTACGTAAGATCAGTGAGAGTGTGATATACTGACTGATTGACTGACTGGATATGCATGTTCGGGACCTCAAGTGTGAGCCTGTGACTTCCCATCCACGGTTCTCGCGTACGGAGTGTGCTTGAGTTGGCGAGAGGAGGCCAAGAAGGAACCACGTAAGAGGGACGGCGGTCTCTCCGGGGCAACTCTTTCTCCCTCTACAGTAACTGAACCACAACCTTCTTCGTGTCTCTGGCCGAGCCAAAGCCCTCTCCGGTGGCGCCGCCGCCGGAGGGCGGTGGAGGCGAGGCCCCCCTTGTAGGCTAGGTCCCGGGCTTCTCGCAGTAGGTGTCGTAGGTCTAGGTTTAGGTTTTTTTGTGTCGGCCCTTGTGGCGTATGGCGAGATGCCGTTTTGCCTGTCCCCTCCGGCGCTCCGGCACGGCGCCGGCTGGCCGTCTTCGGGGTGGTTCAGCAGGATCCAGTGGTTGGAGCTTGTTGTTGCTACCGTTGTGGACGGAGGCTCCCTCAATAAGTGTTGTCGTCTCTGGATCCGGCAACCTGATGCCGTTCTTCTCTCCCTGGCCGGCCGTGGTGGCGAGGGGTGGGAGAGGAAGGTTCTGATGACTGCTGGATTTGCGAGACCGGCGGGGTGCTCGACGTGCGCTTGCTCTAGCCCAAGCCGTCGTCCCCGGAGATGCTCTTTCTTCTTTGCGCTCCTCTGGTTGGAGCCTCGTTCAGCGGTGGTGCTCGGCTCCGGGGAGCCCCTTCATAAGGCTGGTGAGTTTGGGTCGCGAAGGTTGGCTTCGAGTTCCTGTTGCTCTTCTCCGGCGGGCCGTGGTGGTGAGGAGAGAAGGGGTGGCGTTCCTCAAGCTCGGCCTTCTGCGATTCCAAGCCTGCTTCATATGGGTGCTATGGTTTGCTGCGAAGCTGCGACTCGAGATCCTTTTTCGCAGTGGTCCTCTGGTGGCGGGGCTGCCGGGCCGCTGCCCGTTCTGGCCGAAGGGCGGCCTAGGGTTTCAACCTCCATTGGAGGCCCTGCTCGAAGCTTGAAGCCAGAGCTCGACGACTTGGCACTAACAAGTGGTTTGTCCCCGTCGCTGTCAAGAAGGCTGGCGGCTTGCTTCTTCTCCGGTTCGGAAGGCGTAACGAGCAAGAGACCTCGACCTTGCCATGGCTGGAGGTCGCCGGAGACTGGTGGCGGAGGCCCCCGAGGACTTGATTGCTTTCTATGTTTTAGTCCTAGGGTGCTTTTTGTAAGTGTTAGGCCCTTCTTTTTTTTGTCTAGCCTGGCTAGAGTTCTTAATGCTAAGGGCCTAACCGTAATTTGTACCTGCCACGTTTATTAATCTGCAGCTTCTCGGGTCCTCTGGACCCTTTTACCGTTCAAAAAGAAACGGTTCTCGCGTACCGGCCCACCGCCTCGTTTTGACAGACTAACAGCACCGCGCATGGCAGGTAGAGGTGCCCTTGGTCAACGGCTGCACATTTGCACGTCGGATTAATTGTGTTGGAACATCCCCGCTGACTGGCCGGTTCCGAGGTTGTTCCACACTCGAGAAAAAGACTAGTAAAAGGCACACAGATTACACAAGTAGATGATACAGAGAACAAAGGGGAACTTTTATTAACTTTCTCTCGGTAAGCTCACGTACAAAGATTATTCCTCTATTTATAGACTAAGGGGGATACGATACCCACATGGGCCAACCCTAGCCTGGTAGAGGCGTGGGCCTCTACCGGCCCAGTTTCCCAACACCCTCCCTGGGTATCTTATCTGTATAACCATGGCTTAAAACTCCGAAAAACCCAGTGGGAAAATATGGAGAAATGCACACGGTATACTTCTTGCTATGTTGCACGAATTGCCTCGTTAAAAACCTCATGCGAGAAACTTCATAAAAACTCACTAAGAGAAAAAGAGTACAATTCACTTAACTATAAAGTTAAGCACTCAATCATCGGGATCAAGATTTCAGCGATGAGTTTGTGAAGATTCTCCCCCTGAACATTGCATCTCCCTAAGTCTCATAATGCCGATCCCACGGACACATCTCTCGAAAGAAGATGCTGGTAATGATTTAGTGAACAAATCAGCGAGATTTTCACACGACTTAGTATGCAAGACTTTCACTTCGTTCATCTTTTGCAGTTCATGTGCATAGAAGAACTTGGGGTTTATATGCTTTGTGAGATTGCTCTTCACATAACCCGTCTGTACTTGTGCAACACAAGCGGCATTATCTTCATAGATAATTGTTGGGGTTTGTACGGTGTTCAGTCCACATGACATCTGGATGTGGCTGACTACTCGTCGAAGCCATACACATTCTCGTGATGCTTCATATAATGCTATGATTTCCGAGTGGTTCGTCGAAGTTGACACAAGAGTTTGCTTAGACGATTTCCAGGAAATTGCCGTTTCACCACAAAGAAAAACATATCCAGTCTGCGACTTGGATGTATGCGGGTCCGAAAGGTACCCAGCATCTGCATAGCCTACAACAGATAGATCTTGGTTCTTTTGGTAAAACAAGCCAAGGTCCTTTGTCCCTTGTATGTACCTAAAGATGTCCTTAACGCATTTCCAATGCCTCTTGGTAGGCTCAGAACTGTACCTTGCAAGCAAATTGACGGCGAATACAATATCCGGCCGTGTACAATTTGCGAGGTACATAAGTGCGCCAACTACACTTAAGTAGGGGAATTCCGGTCCCAGAATTTCCTCCCCCTCTTCTTTAGGCCTGAACGGGTCCTTGTCTTGCTGCAAATATCTTCCGACCATCGGGGTCTTAGAAGGATATGCCTTTTCAAACCCAAATCGTTCCAACACCTTCCGGTGTAGGTTTGAGTGAACTAGAATCCCAGCAGGGGAATGCTCAAGTTGCAGACCGAGGCAGAACTTGATTTTTCCTAAGTCTTTCATCTCGAATTCCGACATCACGTAGGAACTCGCTTCCTCAATATCGTCAGGTGTACCTATTATATTCAAATCGTCCACGTACACCGAGATAATACAAAAACCATCATGGGATCTCCGTATAAAAACACATGGGCAATCTTTATTGCTCGCGTAGCCCTTCTGATGAAGGAAATCGCTTAAACGATTATACCACATCCTACCTGACTGTTTTAGTCCATACAATGACTTCTTAAGCTGAACACTGTATAAGCTCATGTTTGCTCTATCCTGGTTCGGGACAGGGATACCTTCTGGTACTTTCATGTATATGTCCGAATCCAAGTTACCATATAGGTATGCGGTGACAACATCCATTAGTTTCATTTTTAAGTCCATGCTTACTGCCATTGAGATCAAGTATCTAAAGGTAATACCATCCATGACTGGGGAGTAAGTTTTCTCAAAGTCGACACCTGGTCGCTGAGTGAAACCTTGAGCAACGAGCCTTGCTTTGTACCTTATACTTCATTATTCTCGTTTATCTTTCGAACAAAAACCCACTTATGGCCAACGGGGCGAATGTGGGGAGGAGTTAGACAAACAGGTCCAAATATCTCTCTTTTGTTTAACGATAATAATTCAGCAGTAATTGCCTTCTGCCAATCTTTCCAATCCGACCTTTTCTTGCAATCAGCGAGCGTGTTAGGCTCAGGGTCAAGATCTATGATTGAGGCAATTTTCTTGGCAAAATTAACGTCGACATTTGCCATGGCTCGGTTGTATGACTCGCCCGAATTAACATAGTTAATGGCCATTTCGTCATGGAGTGCATCAGGCACATCCTCTTGCTTCACCGGATTTCCCAATCCAGGAGCTAGGTCCTTTAGCTTTCCCGCTCCGATGTGTGCGCACACAACTTCGCTGGGTATTTCCGATATAGGAAAGTTCAAGTCCGGAATTTTGTGCACTAAAATATCCGTACTTGTGCCAGGTCTCAACTGGCTCCCCTCAATAGGGGTAGTCTGTAATAAATCTCTCTTATCCTTTTTCTTCGGGCGTCCCCGGGTACTTGGGATTTGAGAAACCGGAATCCGGGTCCTCTTAGGCCTTGGAGCAGGAGCGGGCATACCATAATTTTTCTTTGGTATTTCAAACCTTTCCGGTGCATTGCGTGCATGCACATGCGACTTTGTCACAGTCTTTAAATCACTAAAATGATCGGACAGTTGATTCGCTAGGGAGTGCAAATCTAGTATCTTTTGGACTTCTCTATTAGTCTCAACAGTGCGCGGGTCATGAGCGTGGATCCCCGTGGCTTTCCACGTGATTTCTCGACTTTTGTCATCCAGGGGTTGATTACCTCCCCCAAAGTCGAAAAAAGATCCTCGTCAAAAATGCAGTCAGCAAAACGGGCCGTGTATCAGTCACCTGTCAAGGGGTCCAAGAACCTGATTATGGACACAGTCTCATAACCAACGTATATCCCCGACTTACGGAGCGGTCCCATTGTTGATCGCTGGGGTGGTGGTATAGGTACATATACCTGGCAGCCGAACCTACGTAGGTGGGAAATTTTCGGTGCCGACCCTTGCGCAAGTTGGATGGGAGAGTGAATGTTGTAGGCCGATGGTCGAAAGTTGATGAGATTAGCGGCGTGTAACACCGCGTGTCCCCAACATGTAGTTGGTAAATTACAACCCTGAAGGAGTGGTCTGGCAATGCCTCCGCAAGTCCATTTTGAGTGTGGACATGCGGTACGGAGTGCTCAAGTTTGATTCCAGTTGCCATGCAATAATCATCGAATGTCTTTGAAGTAAATTCTCCGGCATTGTCCATTCGAATAAAATTTAAACGATAATCTAGGAATTTATTCCTTATTTGTATGATCTGGGAGATCAACTTTGCAAAAGCATGGTTCCTTGTTGACAGCGGGCAAACATTGGACCATTTAGAGGAAGCATCGATGAGCACCATGAAGTACCGGAACGGCCCTGAAAGAGGCTGAATTGGACCACATATATCCCCTTGAATGCGCTCCAAGAACGCGGGGAGTTCATCATTCACCTTTAGGGGGGACGGTCTAATGATCAATTTCCCCGTAGCGCATGCGGAGCACACGAAATCATCGGGATTCAGGAAATTTTTCACATTAACATTATGACCATTCGAGTTGTTAATTATATTTCTCATCATCCTAAGACCGGGGTGGCCTAACCTATCAAGCCAAAGGCAGAATAGTTCGGAGCTTCTAAATACAGTCTTAAGGGTAGTGTAAATAGGTGGTGCTACTATCTTAGTGTAGTACAGCCCAGTAGCTAATGAAGGGAGTCTTTCGACAACATGTTTACCATTTTCGTCGCCCTTGGTAAAGAGTAGGAACTCCTTTCCATTCTCATCATCATTGGTTTCGACATGGAAACCATTTGCGCGGATGTCTCTAAAACTTAAGAGAGTACGAGTCGACTCCGAATACAACAATGCCTCTTCAATGACCAGAGTTGTTCCATTTGGGAGTATGATAGTTGCTCTTCCGGAGCCAACTACATTCGGACCGCAGCCGGCGATCGTCATTATGTTACCAGGGTTTTTGGTAATGGACTCAAAATACTTTGTTTCTCTCAAGATGGTATTTGTGGTGCCGCTATCAGCAAGGCACATTTCCTCCATTTGGGCACCACACGCGTTCTAAAATATAGTGCCTAATTAATATAATGGAGCGAGGAAGATGCTACATCAAGTAAGTAAAACACATAAACATTTCAGAACATCACACAACCAAATAATAGAATAAATGAATTAAATAAATGTCATCCAATCGCCGAAAACAAATAAGTGTTATGCTCTCATAGAGCTTACAACCATATCGAAAAATTGTATCTGATTATTTGCGGAAAAGAAATCATCACAACAAAAAGGAGCTCAGGTGGATTCTGCAAAGAAACCATCAAGCTCAGCCTGTATCTCAAGGCCAGTGAGCTTCTCTTCGTTGGCCATCATCATCGAGGCAGCGGAGATGTCTAGCTGAGGCGGGGGCACAACGTGCTCAACCTCCATGGGCACAGCGGCGTTCGTGGGAACCGCCGAGGGTGCTGCCACGTGTGCTACGTCCTGCCACTACCACGGGACGTTACAGACAAAGTGCGCCCGGCGCCAGTGGTGCCTCAACCTGGACAAGGTGCGTCTCGCGCGCCTTCTTTGTTGGCCTTGAATGCGTCCACGACGTGTTTAGGGGCCAAACACTGCCTGGAGAAGTGAGTCTTGGAGCCACAGCGGAAGCAGTCCTGGGGCCTCGCCTCCCCCTTGCCCTCCTTGCGTTGCTTGGCCGGGTTGGAGGAGTTGGGGCCCTTCTTGTCCTTCTTGCCTCTCTTCTTATGGACGGGCTTGCGCACCTTGTAGGCACCGGCATTGGCCTCATGACTTGGGCCCCCCGCGAAGGGTTGCACGAAGAAGTTCCTTTTCAGAACATTATCCTGCGCCTCGGCCACCTAGAGAGCATCAATAAGCGCTGCATATTCCGTGAATCCTTCCTGGCGAAAGTTTCGCGAGGACTAGATGTTGTCCGGATGGAATGTGGAGAGAGTTTTGTCTATCTTCTACTGATCGGTGGTACTGGTCCCACACAGCTGAAGAATGGTACAAATCCGGTGCAACTTGGAGTTGTACTCTCCCACTGTCTTGAAGTCCGCAAACCTCAGACGAATCCAATCTGTCTTCGTCTGTGGCTGAATGGTGTACTTCAGCCTAGAGAACCGCTTGTTGAGGGCGGTCCAAAGGGCAGAAGCACTCCGTTCTGCCATGTACTCGTTCTTGAGAGTCTCACACATGTGATGGCGGAGGAAGTGCAGGGCTTTGGCGTTATCCGCCGGGATGGTTTTGCTGGGGGCCGTCGGGGTCCCCGCAATCAACGCATCCTTGATGCATCGGCCCTCGAGGACGATCTCAACGTCCGAGGCCCAAGTGAGGTAGTTAAGCCCATACTGGGTCAACTCCGCGAACTCGCGGCTGACGATTCCGGTCATCTGCAATTTATGCAAAGTGTGTAAAATTACAGCAGGTAATCAGTTGCATAAATGCGATAATCGATACAAGAATTCAAATATGACGGCGTTCCAAAATTTAATGTAAAAACGGTACAAGCTATCTATGAGATACAAAGTATTAAAAACATGCGTTAATTAATAACTATAGTAAAACATAGTTCAAAAGCTTGTGTAAAAGCGGACCGAAAACAGGACCAAAACGGTCCACCAGCCCAACAAACGCGTGCTCTCACGCCCCACTATTTTTTTCGTTTTTGTATACCGCCTGGGCCGAAAAAGAAAACGGCCCAACTAGACCGGCCCACCCTAGACTGTCCAGCCCGTTTTGCGGGGTGGACGGACCTGATTGCTCCCGACTAGGCGGCGGATGGCGGCAGGCACGCGGCGAGCCAGCGTGCGGCGCGGCGGCCAGCGAGGTCCGCGGTGGCGGGCGCGCGGCGCGGCCAGCGAGGCCCTCAAGCGGCGGGCGGGCGGCGCGGCCAGCGAGGCCTGTCAGCCGCCATGGCCTCTGCGTGTTGCAAGCGCGTGCGTGTGTTCGGTACAGGAAAAAAATACATGCAAAAAAAACTGTTGATCGATCCGATCTACTAATTAAAAATGGCCAAGATCAGTCCGATGTACTAAATAAAATTTAGATCGGCACAGCAGGTGCCTCCATCGACGGTACAGTCAATAAAATTCTAATCCGGGAGTGATTAGATCGACATTGGTCGGCGACAGCAGGTCAGCTCGACTCCCGGGAAGAAAAATCCGCACCTTAGATGGGATCTGATCTGAGATCTGAATACAAATCTTGAAAGGAAAACGCGAGACGAATTCATTTTTGCTGTCAGATTTGGGTTATCTTCAACGAAAGCCTGCGTGATGCAGGCTCGACGGTGGCTTGACGGAGGCTCGACGGAGAGACACGTGCTGATAACGTGTTGGAACACCCCTGCCGACTGGCCGGTCCCGAGGCTGTTGCACACCCAAGAAGAAGACTGGTAGAAGGCACACACAAGTAGATGACACAGGAAACAAAGAAAAACTTTTATTAACTTTCTCTCGGTAGTTCCTCTATTTATAGACTAAAGGAGGATACGATAGCCACACGGATCAACCCTAGCCTGGTAGAGGTCACACCGAGTGGGTCTCTACCCACCCAGTTTCCCAACAAATTGATACTCCCTCTGTTTTTTATTACTTCGCGTTCTAGTATTTTATTAAGTCAAACTTTTTTAACTTTGACCAAGAATATAGGAAAATATATAAACATTCATTATTTCAAATACATATATTATGAAAATATAACTTACAAAGATTTTAATACTATAAGTTTTATATTATAGATATTTTATTTTTTGCTAAATATTTGGTCAAACTTTAAAAAATTTGACTTTAACTAAATCCAGAATGCGATCTAATTGTGAACGGAGGGAGTACTATCCCGCAACCGGCCAACCGTACTATACGTACCGTATGTACGCGGTTCTCGTTACATTCAAGCAAAGCAGTCAACTCCCCTTGTGTCGAATCGCGATCAGAGCTGGACGCACGCATGTGCTTCGGGAGTGGCAATGCAAATTGGAAAGGTGGAAACTAGAGACACAAGAGCAAGGACTTTGTCAAAGCGTACTAGTATACTAGATGGGTATACGCGCTTCGCCGCGCCGTTTATAGTGTGTTGGGCATTGTGGGGTAGGCACGGTGGGTTTTATCTATGTTTTGAACGCATAGCTGTTGGTCATTCCACATCTTGCTTTTCCATTCTGCCTATAAATTAAATAGATAAAAATGACAAGCTTATCAACGCCGGTAACATCTGATTTCTTTCCATTTGTAGTGGCCTAATTATGTGTTTAGTTTTATTTTAAAAAATTAGCAGGACTCTGCGGCGAGCTCTGTGAGTTTGTCTAAGATAAAGGTAGAGGGTGGAGCTAGAAACAACCTGTAAATATGAAGTGAAAACTAAAAGACCAAAAAGTTTGTTCGCTGCAACACAATTCACAAGAGCACATATTAAGGTCTAAACACGCGACGCTACCTTATAGTCCTAATTTTAAGTACGCACATGCACCACGTCTACACACCTACATACACAACACGATGAACAACTCAGTGCAGATGTTTTCATCTTGAGAACAAGGCCAAACAGGATGGCACCACGGTAGCAAACTTACTTAGCAATTAGCATATGGAAGAAAGAAACGACAATATGTTCAGATCATGTTTGTTGTAAAACCTCTTGGCCGTGTGTTCTGAAATAAGAAAACAAACACTAATAAGCAGCTGAACAACGGCATGTAACAGAATGAGAACCAAATGCAACCTTTCTCGGTCTTTTTTAGTACACTGGCTAGAGTGCAGCTGTACATAGCTCCAAGCTTTGACTCTGCTTTGGTGTCTCCTTCAGTAAGGATTTCTTGACCCAACAAACCAAAACAACAGGTGGGGTATGAGACCGGTTGCATTAGCAGCGAGCACCTCACATTGTTTTTCAATCACACTCTTATCCAGCTAGTAAACCATAAGAACAAATTAAACAATACTAACAGAGAACAACGGGCAGTTTAAATTCCAGAATAGAACATCAAACTCACCAGGTTCAAAATATTCCTCAGCAAGCATATAATAGATAATTGATTTGCTAGAGTTAGGAAGTAGTCTGAATTTCACACAAATAGTGCTACTTCCAAAAAAAATCCTAAACCTGAAAACAAAAATGTCGTCTTGGCAAATGGAATAACGTGAGACAGTCACATCAACAACTTATGTCCTCCAAACTAACCCAGAGATTTTGGCTGGCAGATAGTACAACATAAGATTCCGCCACAATTCCTGAGATGTGACATAATAATTAAGTACGGGAAAAACACGATCTTAAACTCACCTTGTACAGTTTAAGAAAGAATGCATATATATCATGGTACTGCCATATTGTAGTAGAACATACCTTCAAGTCTTCAAGAAACCACCTGACATATGAAAAGTTATACTATTTCAGGAGATGATATCCCATGGGGGTTTCCCCCTTCAGTTAGCAAATACACTATTGTTTTCTAACTTCATAGTAAGCAACATAATTTTAGAGTCACGGGGCAATGCACACATTTCATTAACTTTGGATACTATGATGTGCTTTTTCAGTAAGGATTCTTTTTCTATCACTTGTACAAGCAGAATCCAACTTTCAAGATCTACTGTTTTCTCCACCATTGCCAAAGATTAGCCTACGATTACAGGTGTATATAGTTGTGGAGATGTTAAGAAGATAATACTATATGAGACATTAAATTCAAACTCTAGACAGATTGGTCCGAAAGCATTGGTTTTTCTCAATCCACGGCATCGTGACTGCTGTTGTAGGCAATATAATTTGAAGAATATAAGTGACTGTTTCTAACTCTATAGCATTGTCATAGATAAAAATATAGAATACACGGTCCTTTGCAAATCCATTTAGAAAACAAAATTTTCAGAGCAATATAATTGACAATCTGTAGACTGAAAATAGGCATGCAGGGATTCAGTTGCGACAGCTATGCCAAGCTATAAATAACCACTATTTTAGGCTCTTTAGCTCGTTTGGTTTCTTATAATCTAGGTGTATTGCTTTGTTTTCTCTACATGCTACTCTTTGACTATAATTTCCATTGAGCAGTAAATTAAAACACAAGAGGATAAAATTATAGTGGATACAACGATAATTCAACAGTTGAGGCTACCAAGAACAGATGTATATAAGTACTTGTGATCTATAAGAACACTTGAGCACATCCCTCGAAGTGTATCTGGATTCTGGTATGCTTGTTTGATCGAACTAAACTTAGTTACACCGCTAAACATTAGTTAATTATATCTAAACTTCTTGGCTCTTGTTAACAAAGGAATGGCTATTTTTAGAAAACTTCCTGATATATATTTATTTGTGTGGATATCCAAAAATTAAAGTTCTGACTATGTAAGAATATGGCAGCTCAAGTTAGTAGCAAACAACAAAGTAGCAGCAAAATTCACTGATAGAAAATGCATTAGCACGTATATCTAATAAAATCTGAATCCACTATTCAAATATATGGAATATACTTGATATTTATTCAAGACTCAAAGATTGGTTGAGTGTAGATAGTAGATCTCTATCCTGATATTTTGATAGGACAGCATTAGCAGGCTGATCTTATCGTGGAGTCCTATCCAAATACGCGATATATAACCAAATTATGCATAAAAACTTGTATATTTTAAAGGCAAATGTATTGTTCGCCCACCATGAAGCAAGAGAGCAGCTTTTCCAGAGGAAGCAATGGCAAACACAATCACTCCTTGATATGAACTAATGGATCTACTGTGTTAGCGTAACCTCTATGAGAAATAATAGAGTTTTGTGAGAAAGGAATAGGTCAATCTTAATGCAAGGTAACAGTAAAAAGCTGTACTATCATTGTGGCTAGTATAATTTAGGCTTAGAAACATAATATGTGCAAGGAATTAGTAAATCTATCCTACAATAAATCAATGGATCAAGCAAGTATAACGGTAATCTAAAAATACAGATAATATTCCAAGCATAAATTGGGTGTGCGGAGATTAGTCAAGTATAATGGGCCCGTAAACTAAAAATTAGTCATCGCATAGTTAGAAGTACAATAAAAAAGCTGACATGAATTTTGTTAAAGATCTCCTAGGCATGGCACATAAAAGTAAAGGAAAGACTAAAGGAAGGTGAAGAAAGAAATAGTGCATGATTCTCATGTATAGAAGATCTCGTTAATTCAGTTCCTATTTGCGACCTTGGCATCACTAAATATCAAGATTTTACACAACCTCCATTCCCAATTGAAGCCTGAAATGCTTGGTAGAAACCAACATTACCAAATGATCTTTTCCATGATGCAGAACATAAAATCAGAAGTGATGGATACAGCAGTACAGGATTGGAAACAGAGTTATATATTTCAGTTACCTCAGTGCAAGCAATGTTGCTGAAGCATTGCTGCTTGGCAAACCAAGTCCTTTTGCAAAAAACATAAGTTGGTATCATCTGGAAAAACTTAATTGACATCAAGTTGATGCTTTCACTACCATTACTCAATCTTGAGGTGACAAAAGTAACATCACCCTGGTCCTTGGTATGAACAAATTGATGCTTAGAAGAGTTCCCTGATAGAAAGTGAGAAGAATTAATTTAGTACGCCTGAATATATAGGGAATATGATAGTAAAACGATGGTATAGATTAATGCAAAGACACAATAACCTTCCACCCATTTCCATAGATAAATACTCCCTCCGTTTCAAAATATAAGATGTTTTAGGTTTGTGAAGAGAATGTATCTAGACTTCTTTTAGTGTGTAGGTTCACTCCAAACCTCAATGAACCTACACACAAAAAGAAGTCTAGATACATTTTCTTCACAAACATAAAACATGTTATATTTTGAAACGGAGGGAGTACATCACAATATGGCGAAAAATTCCACACTAAATCTGACCACGTTTCTCATGACATACCTTTAGTTACCATATTACATATTGATAGCTGATCTCCCGATGAACACTTCTGCCCCATTCTGTTAACGTATTACATACTGTCGTGACAGATTAGCACATTTCCTTCAGACTACTTCCCCGGTGGGCACTTGTCTCCCGCAGCCACGTCCTCGTGTGCTGAGCACTCCAAGTCACCACTGTGAGGAGACTTTACATGGAGCACCACCAGAGTTGTTTCGTCGAGGAACCGCCATGGCCAAGCTTCGGGGTCGACGCGATGACTCCATCTACGGCCCCGCGGCCTGGAACCCTACTCCCAGTCGCATCGCGTTTGGTGGCCTTGCCTCGGTCTTCGGCAAGCAGATCCGGAAGCGTAACGACGACAACATCACCCGACCGCCCGCATGTATCCCTCCATGGTCGTTGCGGCGGAGCCGTGGAGGTCTGTGGCGTTGCGCTTCTGCCGTCCCCATCCACCCAAGGCTCGTCCCGAGCGCGGCGGGGTGCGAGGACCTCTCCCTATTCGCTGGTTTGTCTGACCGGATGGGGGCGGGAGGGTAGATTTTACGGGGGAGGTGCGAATGGCGGCTGGACGGAGGCGCTGGATTCCGGCGGCGCGAGCCGCGAGGGAAGACTTCCGGAGTTCCACGAAGAGGAGGTTACGGGAGAAGTAAAAATTGCAGTGCACGATCACCACGTCTCCACACCGCACGACACCTGCCAGCCGAGGCCCGAGGCCTAGGCCCACATGTAGCGACAGTTAAATCGGCAAGTGCCCTCACAAGAGGTGCATGTCACCACGCTTAAGCTTATAGAGTATTATCATCCTATAGCTGCAAAGTTTTTTTAGTACTGGTTATAGACAATGATTCTTATTAAACAAATATACTGAATAAGATCAATGTTGGATCAACATATGGAATAGAAAAAGCTATTTTGTGTTGTGTGTCATTTGCAAAAGGATGGTTTTTACCTAGTTTGACAGATCGAGCACAGCTGTCCTTGTTCTAGTGTGTAGAGCCAATAACAAGGAGGCACATATTATCGGAGTTCAAATACTCTTTACATATTTTTATACCATTTAAATTTATGGGCACTGATGTCATTTAGAAAAACATCTGGTAATAAGAATCAAGGTTGAGAGAAGGTAAGAATCAAGGAGCAGGTGTGTGTTTTAAAAGATTTAGATTCATGCCCAAAAATATACGAAAGCCATAAGCACTTATTATCAGAGTGTGGTAAATAGGATAAAATACTGGAGTACATTAGAGCTTTTTTTTTTTGAGAAACACAGTACAAACGCAGACGCTCATAAAGCGTACATACACTCACCCCTATGAACACACGCACGCACACCCTATCCCTATGAGCACCTTCGAGAGACTGAGCCGGCGGGTCTTGAAATTGACGAAATCACCACAGACGTCTCGCTATCGACGGGAACGTCGCCTCCCACTGAAAGAATATTCCGTTTTTATGAGACACCAAAGCGTCAAACCTGGGGTTTGAACTCTTGTGGGCTGAGGATACCACTGCCCTCCTAACCATCCAACCAAGGGTTGGTTCTCACATTAGAGCTTTTATGCTCATACTACTTTTGCAGAAAACTTTGTATTGTGGGAACTGACCTCTCCAATAGTCGATTCCCTTCTAGTACCAAAGCCTGATGCATAAGGAAGCAGGACGTGCTAGCAAAACAAAGGTGTATTATACATCAATCAATTCATCGTCGGTGGAAACTTCACCTGTATATGAAAAAACTTCATCAGTATACACAAGTATTTCCAGAACACGTAACATCTTGCACAAATAAATATCAGAAACTGAAGTTGACGCTGGTAAAAAATCAGCTACATAAACACGTACCCAACAATTTGCAGTGAAAAAATAGAAAACAAAGAAACAAATTTGTAGGCAGCGAGCTGCAGAGCTACCGCACTGATTCCGTGCAGTGTCATGCCACATCCGGACTTGCCTGATCTTTCCGTGGGCGGTCTGGTGGATATGACGGAACCGGACAGGTTGGGCCTATGGCAGGGAAATCTTCCTTGTCGAGCACTGTCAGACTCACCTATTCTCCAGTGGACCAAACCCTAGAACACATGAGGGAAGGAAGATGAGCGAGGGTGCTTGATGTATGGCAGTCCTCATGGCCGCACTGGGCGGGCTCACGCCCATTCCAACATCAACGGCCGTGAGCCATGTCGCATGGCACCCGCCCGATGCCCTCCTGCCGGAGGGCCTCAAGCTCCCGCTCACCATGCCTCCTATTCGACCGTCGTAGCTCGAGGCAGGTCTCTAGGAGAGCAGGGCAACGCCGTCTGTTTTGGTGGCGGTGAGATCTGAAGCGGAGAGAGGGAGCAGGGGCGGCGGTGAAATCCGAGGTGGAGAGAGAGAGAGGAGCAGGGGCGATGGTGAGATCTGAGGCGGAGAGAGGGAGGAGCAGGGGCGGCGCCGAGCACTACGGGGATGGGAGCGGAAGCCGTGGGGAGTAGGGACGGGGAGAGGGAGGAAGGGAGCGTGCAGATGTGTTGAGGAGGATGCACTGTCCCCACTTGCAGTGGACGCACAAAGGGCCAGCCCTCCAGGCCCACATGTCAGGTGCAAGGACCGATAGCGAGCGCACGGCAAGTGCTCTCAGCGCGCCCTTTATCTCAGGCTTAAGTCAGAGAATAATATACATACCTGCTGCAGCCTGCAGCGGTACACTACAGTACTGCTACTGCGTGGTTACCAGTTGGCAACGCGCTGGCCGGCCGCATTCGGTTTCTTGTTAGCGGGAGAAGAAGAGAGATAGTACTAGAGTAGATCAGCAGTAAGTCACTCCACGCAACGGATAACGCGCATCGGCATCGCTCCTAGATTTGCCGTCAGTTCTTCATCCGTGCGTACTCCCTCTGTTCGGGATTATAGGTCCTGCGCACATACCTAGGTTGTTAATTTGACTAACAAAACATAACTTATATATCACATAAATTATACCATTAGAAAATATAACTTCTAAAATTTCTAATGATATAATTTTTATGTTATACTATTTATATTTTATTATTCAAATTAGTAACCTAGTTATCCGTGCGGGACTTATAATCCCGAACGGAGGGAGTACGTACTTACCCAGAGAGACCCAATGGCAGTTCTGGGAATACCACGCGACGGCATGGGCGATACAGAACCACCACCCCTGTAGCTCGTCGCCTACATGGACATGGTGCACGCCGAGAGTTTGAGCTTTCATGCCTTCATGCGCCGGTGCCCCACAGGCGGGTGAGCCGATCTGCTATCGTGGAGCCAGAGTCAATGCGAGATTCCCATACAGGCAGGCAGGCAGGCAGCACACAATCGCCAGCTCAACCCGAGATGCTGCCTTTAACCTTAGCCCGAACTTAACCCCCATCCAGGTAAACGGTCGTCCTTGCTTTTCCTCCCGGCCGGCAGGTGGATCCGTTTCATGGAACCGCCGTGATTGCTAATCACAACGTACTCAGCTTGCCAGCTTCCGAGTAGCAGTTGGTAGAAATCGCGCACACAGCGTAGAGTTAAGAAATGCTCTCTGAGTTGGAATGTGAGATGAAAATGCAGATATATCTGTCCATTGTCCAGCGTTCCAACGTGCACGTCAAGGAGTTTGCTTTTAGTAATAAAAAGCAACGGTTGAAAATGAAGTGGCTCTCGATCAGCACCGACGATGTCTTATCAGGTTATCACTTTTCGCCCGTTTTTTTACGCGAAAAAAGAAAGGTTATCTCTTTTCACTGCTCTTCCGTCTCGTATAGTGGCCGCTTCTCTCCATACAGGTACGACGAATGTACGATGACGATAGTGATCTCCGCGTTTGCTACTGGAATATATATATATATATATATATATATATATATATATATGTATATATATATATCCGGCTAGTGTGCTAAAGAATTCGATCCAAGCAAGCATCAGCTGATGATCTACGAACGGAGACGTAAACGTGATATATTATTCCGACAAAACTTGACGCCCACCTTGTTCCCTCCACGAATCAGTCTCTCTTCAGCAAAGATACGTACGGCCGGACTTCGTAGGTCATCGGAAACCGAATTTGTTCGCTAGTTAGCTAGCCAAGGCACATCAGTCAGTCAGTCAGTCAGTCGTCAGGTGCACGGCGAGATAACTCTGTCCCCAGGGGAAAATATAGGCGCCTTCAAACTATAGGCGCCTTCGAATACCGCTCGTGGAGTGGAATATATGCATGGGTCGCAACTTGTTGCGGCTGGGCACGGTCAGTAGATACCGACCGGTCGATCCGCGTCGGCCACTGCTGCTTCGTCTACAATGGCACAAGGCAGTGCGGCGTACTGTACGCGACGCGAGCGACGGGAGCTAGCCAGCTATGAAAAGGTCCGTCCCGCCGTGTCGTTTTCCTCGTACCGAAATGGCTTTCCTTCCCCCGTGCTCCTTGCTGCTGCTACCGATCCTGCTTCTATCCATAGGTACGTATGTACGACCACAAATACTGCGTACTAGTACAAGGAGGAAATACGTGCTGAAGTAATTTCTTTACGAGTACATACTCCACATAGCTAAGCATGGATCCATCTGGACATCCGGTGCTCTGCTTCAGTTAGTGCTGTTTGGGTATAAACGGTCCAAATTTTTCGTTTCCCCTATTTGTCCCGCTGGGTGCTGCATGAGAGGAGCTTAGGTTTGGGACACTTTGTTGCCTTCATGTATTTAGATTTTATGCAAATTAGCATAGTTGTTTGGTTACACAGATTTAAGACTTTTTACCAGCTGATGTTTTGGATCTGATCATATGGGTTAATGATCATCCATTTTAAATGGAAAATGATATGGATCCCTCGGACGATGGGGGTTCCCATCGTCCTCCTCCCCCTGCATGACACGTGTCCTCAAAATCGCCCCAAACTTCGTTTTTGCTGCAGAACGGCCCACTTTTGCTTCCGGAGCAAAAAAACGGTTCGTTTTAGAAATAGAACGTCTCGCCAAAGACCTCGCTGGAGATCATGCAGCAAAAAAACTGTGCTAATGTAGCAAAACCGACTTCGCCGGAAACTTTTTTTGCTGCATGGTCTCCGGCGAGGGTCATCAATGAGTTGTTTCCGACGATGTCTCCGGCGAAGTCGGTTTTACTGCATTAGCACTTTTTTTGCTGCATGGTCTCCGGCGAGGTCTCCGGCGAGGTCTCCGGTGAGGTCTCCGGCGAGACGTTCTATTTCTGAAATGAACCGTGTTTTTGCTTCCAAAGCAAAAACGGGACATATGTAGCAAAAGCGGGCCGTAATACTTGTGTGATTAACAATAATACTTGTGTGATTTGTAAACTAAATGTTTACATTCATGCTATAACAGTATTAACAAGGAAACATTAATACTTGTGTGATTTGTAAACTAAATTTGAGTCCCTAGTAAAGCCTCTTCATAATACTAGCTTGTTAGTTAATAGATGATTGTGGTTTCCCTATCATGAACATTGAGATGTTATTAACAACAAGATCATATCATTAGGAGAATGGTATGATGGACATACTCCTATAGATAAGCGTAGCATAAAGATCAAGTCATTTTAATAGTTCAATTGCTATATGCTTTCTGATACATAGTAACCTAATTCCTTCGACCATGAGATCATGTCTATCACCATCACCGGAAGGATGCTTTGATGACATCAAACACCACACCGTAATTGGGTGGCTATAAAGGTGGCATTGAGTGTTTGGAAAGTATGGGTTGAGACACATGAATCAAGAAGTGGGATTTGTCCATCCATATGACAGATAGATATACTCTGGGCCCTCTCGGTGGAATGTCATCCAATTAGCTGCAAGCATGTGACTGGCTCACAAGGGATCACATACCACGGGAACGAGAAAAGAGTATTTATCAGTAACGAGGTTGAACTAGGTATGCAGAGATACCGACGATCAAAACCTCGGATAAGTAAACTATCGTGAGACAAAGGGAATTTGGTATCGTATGTAAGTGGTTCATTCGATCGCAAAGTAATCGTAGAAATATGTGGGAGCCATATGAATTTCCAGATTCCTCTATTGGTTATTGATCGGAGAAATGTCTCGATCATGTTCGCATAATTCACGAACCGTAGAGAGACACACTTAAGGATTCGATGTTGTTGAGTAGTTATGGAATGATGAGTAAGAGAGCGAATGTTGTTCGGAGTCTCGGATGGGATCCGGGATATTACGAGGAGATCCGGAATGGTCCGAAGAATAAGATTCATATAAGGAAAGTCCTGTTTCGGGGTTGGAGAATGGTTCCGGTGTTTTCATCGGGAATGTTCTAGAAGGTTCCAGAAGGTCCGGCACTCCGGAGGGGAACGGTACATGAATGTGTCATAACAAGTTGGAATGGTTACATCATGTACCAGGTGTCATCGCTAAGCAAAATAAAGGGATAAATCAAATCCTATTTTGAAAAGTCAAACGCCAATTTAAAAAGTCAAACGGCAAGTTTGCTTGGTGGAGGGAGAGTAGGAAACCTACTTGACGAGGAGTTCCTCTCCCTACACCGCCGGCCAAGGAGGCCGAGTTGGGGAGGGACTCCCCTCCCCTTGGCCGCGCCCTCCCACCCATAAAAGGAGGGGCAAGGGTGCCCCTCTAGACAAACCTTGCCCCACCAAACCCTAACCCTAGCCGCCGGCCACCACCATAGCCGCCGCCCTAGGGTTTCTCCCAAGCCGCCGAGTTGGGGCATCCCCTTGCCCTAGCCGCCGGCCTAGCCTCTCCTATTTGGTGCGTCTAAACCCTAGATCACCGAGGCCTCTCTCATAGTCCACCATACTCGCTCTGGCTTAAGGCGAAGCCCTGCGAGATCTCCCCTCTACTTCCGGTACCATGTCGTCGTGCTGCCGGAATCACGAGGAGAGTGCTACAACCTCCGCTGCCTGCTGGAATAAGGGAGTGGAGGGTCTTCATCGAGTACTGAACGTGTGACCGACTGCGGGAGCGCTGCCGGAACGCGGCGCGGGAAGGATCATCTACACGATCTTGAGATCGGCAAGAGTACGACTACATCATCCATGAGAATCCGCTCTCGTTAACCGCTTTGGAATCTTTAAGGGTGAGTTCATCTATCAACTCGTTGCTACAATCTAGTAGATAGATCTTGGCTTGTTTGTTTGCATGCGGTAGAATTTTTTGTTTTCCATGCTACGAACCCCTATAGTGGTATCAGAGCCGTGTCTATATGTAGATCTGTTGCACGAGTAGAACACAATGGTCATTATGGGCGGTGGTGCTTTTATTATCAATTGCTTCTTGTGTACTTTCCATCTTGCGGTATGATGGGATGAAGCGGCCCGGGCTAACCTTACATGGCATCGTTCATGAGACTTGCTCCATGCTAAACATGCAACTTGTATTGCATAAGTGGCTTTGCGGGTGTCTGTCTCTCCCATTATAGTAAGATCCAATTTACAACGGGCACTTGATAGTTCTAGCATCAACGTTGTGGTTCTTGTTCATAAGTTAGAGCGACACTTATTGAAAGCCCCAAACCACGTAAAATATGCAAAGAAAATTAGAGGCGTCTAACTTTGTTTTGCAGGGGTGTGCTGTGATGTGATATGGCCATGATTCTGATTATATTTGATGTATGCAATGTTCCTTATTGTAAGTTGGCAACCGGCAGGAGCCATATGATTGTCTTTAATTTCTGTTAAGACCCGCGTGTCTATTCAAAGTAGTTGTAATAGTTGAAGCTGGTGGACGACAACCATGGAGCAGCGTCATTGACCTTGATGCAATGCCAATGATGATGGAGATCATGTTCGTGCTTGAAGATGGAGATCGGAAGCACAGAGAAGAAAGGCCATATCATATCACATATTATGAATTGCATGTGATGTTAATCCTTTATGCATCTTGTATTGCTTAGTTAACGACGGTAGCATTATAAGATGATCCCTCAAGCACACAAATTTCAAGTTTTAAAGTGTTCATCCTTAGTTAGCACCATTGCTAAAGCTTGTTGTTTCGAAGCACCACGTGATGATCGGTTGTGTTAGATTCTGCAAGTGTATACAACATGAGCAAGCCAGTTTTGCTCATGCAGAAGCTAAGGTTTGATCTTGACGAGCCTAGCATGTACAGACATGGTGTCGGAACACGGATCACCGAAAGGTAAAGCATGAATCATATAGTAGATATGATGAACATGTCGATTGTTCTCCATTGAAACTACATCAACTCTCGTGATGATCGGTTTTGATGTGGTGGATTTGGTTCGTGTGATCACTAAAACAATGTGAGGGATATTGTTTTGAGTGGGAGTTCACCTAGATTAATTTAACTATTAATTAGAACTCAATTTGTCATAAACTTAGTCTAAACTATTGCAAATATGTTGTAGATCAATGGCGACCCCTACCATCAATTTTAATGCATTCCTAGAGAAAGAAAAGTTGAAAAACAATGGAAGCAACTTCGCGGATCGGTTCCGCAATTTGAGGATTGTCCTCAATGCTGGTAATTTGACCTATGTGCTGGATGCACCGCTGGGTGACTTCGCTGCGACTCTTGCTACCGATGAAGTAAAGAATGTTTACCTCACTGGAAGAATCGTACTCCACGCTTTTAGTGTGCTATCTTGTATGGTTTGGAATCGGAGCTTCAGAAAAGGTTTGAGAATTCAGACCCACATGATATTGTCCGTGAACTCAAAATGATATTTGAGGCTCACGCGGCAGTTGAGAGTTATGAGGCTTCTGAAAAGTTCTTTAACTTCAAGATGGAAGAGGGCAGCTCCGTCAGTGAGCATGTGCTTAAGATGTCTGGGCACGTAAACAAACTCCAAAGTTTGGGTATAGTGATTCCTAATTCTTTGGGGATACATCGTGTCCGCCAATCACTACCACCAAGTTACAAGAACTTTGTGATGAACTACAATATGCAAAACATGGACAAGACGTTGCCAGAACTCTTCTCCATGTTGAAATCTGCAGAAGTGGAGATCAATAAAGAGCACCAAGTGTTGTTGGTCAATAAGACTACCAAATTCAAGAAAGGCAAGTCTAAGCAAAAGGGAAACTTCAAGAAGGGCGGTAAGAAAGTTACCGCACCGACGAAGAAGACCAGGGCTGGACCTAAGCGACATCGAGTGCTTTATCGCAAGCAAGAGGGTCACTCGAAGCGGAATTGCCCAAAGTACTAGGCGGATTTGAAGAATGGCAACATCAAGAAGAAAGGTATATCCGATATACATGTTATTGATGTGTATCTCACTAGTACTAGTAGTGCTCAGGTATTTGATACTGGTTCGGTTGCTCATATTTGTAACTCGAAACAGGTGCTACAGAATAAACGGAAGCTAGCGAAGAACGAGGTGACGATGCACGTTGGAAAGGGATCAAAGGTTGATGTGATCGCGGTCGGCACGCTACCTCTTCATCTACCATCGGGATTAGTTTTATA
Organism: Avena insularis; assembly: GCA_023614405.1. Lineage (NCBI taxonomy): Eukaryota > Viridiplantae > Streptophyta > Magnoliopsida > Poales > Poaceae > Avena > Avena insularis. The sequence goes on from CM042691.1 coordinate 319,435,954, forward strand.
CTTAAATAATTGTTATTTGGTGCCTGCGTTGAGCATGAACATTATATCGGGATCTTGTTTATTGCGAGACGGTTACTTGTTTAAGTCCGAGAATAATGGTTGTTCGATTTATATGAGTAATATGTTTTATGCACATGCACCTTTGATAGATGGACTATTTTTATTGAATCTCGATTGTAGTAATACACACATAAATAACATTGAGGCTAAACGTTTGAAATTGAGCGATAATTCGACCTATATGTGGCACTGTCATCTTGGTCATATCAGAGTGAAGCGTATGAAGAAACTCCATTCCGATGGACTTCTTGAATCACTTGATTTTGAGTCACTTGAAAGATGTGAAGCATGTCTGATGGGTAAAATGACTAAGACTCCATTTTCTGGTATGATGGAGCGAGCTACAGACTTATTGGAAATCATACATACCGATGTGTGTGGACCAATGAGTGTAGCATCGCGCGGTGGTTATCGTTATGTTCTTACCTTCACGGATGACTTTAGTAGATATGGGTATATCTATTATGAAACATAAGTCCGAAACTTTCGAGAAGTTTAAGGAATTTCAAAGTGAGGTAGAGAATCAACGTAACAAGAAGATTAAATTTCTACGTTCTGACCATGGAGGTGAATATCTAAGTTACGAGTTTGGCGAGCATTTGAAGAAATGCGGAATACTTTCACAATTGACACCGCCGGGAACACCACAGCGTAATGGTGTGTCCGAACGTCGTAATTGAACTCTCTTAGATATGGTTCGTTCTATGATGTCACTTACAGATTTACCGCTATCGTTTTGGGGTTATGCATTAGAAACAGCCGCATTCACTTTAAATAGGGCACCATCTAAATCCGTTGAAACGACACCATATGAATTATGGTTTGGGAAGAAACCTAAATTGTCGTTTCTTAAAGTTTTGGGTTGCGAAGCCTATGTAAAGAAGTTACAGCCGGACAAGCTTGACCCCAAAGCGGAAAAATGCGTCTTCATAGGATACCCAAAGGAAACTATTGGGTATACCTTCTATCATAGATCCGAAGGCAAAATCTTTGTTGCCAAGAATGGATCCTTTCTAGAGAAGGAATTTCTCTCGAAAGAAGTGACTGGAAGGAAAGTAGAACTCGACGAGGTTGTTGAACCTTCTCTTGATCTTGCGAGTAGCACAGCACCGGAAGAAGTTCCTGTGGCGCCTACACCAGTAAGAGAGGAAGCTAATGATGATGATCAACAGAGCCTCGCAGTTCAATGAGAAATCGTACCACTCCTGATAGGTATGATCCCGTTATGAGTGTCATGTTGGTGGATAACACCGATGACCCTGAGACATATGAGGAAGCGATGATGAGCCCAGATTCCAATAAATGGCAAGAAGCCATGAAATCCGAGATTGGATCCATGTACGAAAACCAAGTATGGACTTTGGTGGACTTACCGGATGGCCGGAAGGCTGTCGCGAACAAATGGATTTTCAAGAAGAAAACAGATGCTGATGGTAATGTGACTGTCTATAAAGCTCGACTTGTCGCAAAAGGGTTTCGACAAATTAAAGGAGTTGACTACGATGAGACTTTCTCACCAGTAGCGAAGATAAAGTCTGTGAGGATTATGTTAGCAATCGCTGCATATTACGATTATGAAATATGGCAGATGGATGTCAAAACAGCCTTCCTCAATGGAGACATTGATGAAGAGTTGTATATGATGCAACCCAAAGGTTTTGTCGATACTAAAGATGCTAACAAGGTGTGCAAACTTCAAAGGTCCATATATGGATTGAAGCAAGCATCCCGAAGTTGGAATCAACGTTTTGATAAGGTAATCAAAAGTTTTGGTTTTATACAAACTTATGGAGAAACTTGAATTTACAAGAAAGTGAGTGGGAGCTCTGTAGCGTTCTTAATACTATATGTAGATGACATATTGTTGATTGGGAATGATGTAGACCTTCTTAATAGTGTCAAGGAATATTTGAATAATAGTTTTTCAATGAAAGATCTTGGCGAAGCAGCTTACATATTAGGCATAAAGATTTATAGAGATAGATCAAGACGCCTAATATCATTGTCACAAAGTACATATTTGGACAAAGTTCTAAAGAGGTTTGGAATGGAAGATAGCAAGAAAGGGTTCTTGCCCATGTTGCCCAATACGACCTTGAGTAAAACTCAAAGTCCAGCAACGGCAGAAGATAGAGAAAGGATGAGTAAGACTCCCTATGCCTCAGCCATAGGATCTTTAATGTATGCCATGCTATGTACAAGACCCGACATTGCATGTGTGCTGTTAGTTTAACTAGCAGATATCAAAGTGATCTAGGAGTGGATCATTGGACAGCGGTCAAAAACATCCTTAAGTACTTGAGAAGAACTAAGGATATGGTTCTTTCTTATGGAGGTGATGAACAACTCGTTGTTAATGGTTACACCGATGCTAGTTGGAACACCGATCCGGATGATTCTAAATCACAATCTGGATATGTATTTGTTTTGAATGGTGCAGCTGGAGGAGTGCAAAGCAAAGCGTTGTGGCGAGATCTTCAAATGAATTGGAATACATAGCTGCTTCGGAGGCTTCACAAGAAGCGATATGGATGAAGGAGTTCATTACAGAGCTCGGTGTGGTTCCAAGTGCGCTGGACCCAATGTCTATCTATTGTGATAACATGGGCGCCATAGCCAATGCGCAAGAACCAAGGTCACACAAGAAGCTGAAGCACATCAAGCTATGTTTTCACGCTATTCGAGAACATGTCCAAGATGGAGACATAAAGATTTGCAAAGTACACACAGATCTGAATGTGGCGGATCCGTTGACTAAACCTCTCCCAAGGGCAAAACATGACCAACACCAAACTGCCATGGGTGTTCGGTATATTACAATGTAATCTAGATTAGTTGACTCTAGTGCAAGTGGGAGACTATTGGAGATATGCCCTAGAGGCAATAATAAATGTAGTTATTATTATATCTTTGTGTTTATGATAAATGTTTACATTCATGCTATAACATTATTAACAAGGAAACATTAATACTTGTGTGATTTGTAAACTAAATTTGAGTCCCTAGTAAAGCCTCTTCATAATACTAGCTTGTTAGTTAATAGATGATTGTGGTTTCCCTATCATGAACATTGAGATGTTATTAACAACAAGATCATATCATTAGGAGAATGGTATGATGGACATACTCCTATAGATAAGCGTAGCATAAAGATCAAGTCATATTAATAGTTCAATTGCTATATGCTTTCTGATACATAGTAACCTAATTCCTTCGACCATGAGATCATGTTTATCACCATCACCGGAAGGATGCTTTGATGACATCAAACACCACACCGTAACTGGGTGGCTATAAAGGTGGCATTGAGTGTTTGGAAAGTATGGGTTGAGACACATGAATCAAGAAGTGGGATTTGTCCATCCATATGACGGATAGATATACTCTGGGCCCTCTCGGTGGAATGTCATCCAATTAGCTGCAAGCATGTGACTGGCTCACAAGGGATCACATACCACGGGAACGAGAAAAGAGTACTTATCAGTAACGAGGTTGAACTAGGTATGCAGAGATACCAACGATCAAAACCTCGGATAAGTAAACTATCATGAGACAAAGGGAAATTAGTATCGTATGTAAGTGGTTCATTCGATCGCAAAGTAATCGTAGAAATATGTGGGAGCCATATGAATTTCCAGATTCCTCTATTGGTTATTGATCGGAGAAGTGTCTCGATCATGTCCACATAATTCACGAACCGTAGGGAGACACACTTAAGGATTCGATGTTGTTGAGTAGTTATGGAATGATGAGTAAGAGACCGAATGTTGTTCGGAGTCTCGGATGGGATCCGGTATATCACGAGGAGATCTAGAATGGTCTGAAGAATAAGATTCATATAAGGAAAGTCCTGTTTCGGGGTTGGAGAATGGTTCCGGTGTTTTCATCGGGAATATTCTAGAAGGTTCGAGAAGGTCCGGCACTCCGGAGGGGAAGGGTACATGAATGTGTCATAACAAGTTGGAATGGTTATATCATGTACTAGGTGTCATATCTAAGCAAAATAAAGGGATAAATTAAATCCTAGTTTGAAAAGTCAAACGCAAATTTGAAAAGTCAAACCGCAAGTTTGCTTGGTGGAGGGAGAGTAGGAAACCTACTTGAGGAGGAGTTCCTCTCCCTCCACCGCCGTCCAAGGAGGCCGAGTTGGGGAGGGACTCCCCTCCCCTTGGCCGCGCCCTCCCACCCATAAAAGGAGGGGCAAGGGTGCCCCTCTAGACACACCTTGCACCACCAAACCCTAACCCTAGCCGCCGGCCACCACCATAGCCGCCGCCCTAGGGTTTCTCCCAAGCCGCCGAGTTGGTGCATCCCCTTGCCCTACCCGCCGGCCTAGCCTCTCCTCTTTGGTGCTTCTAAACTTTAGATCACCGAGGCCTCTCTCATAGTCCACCATACTCGCTTCGTCTTAAGGCGAAGCCCTGCGAGATCTCCCCTCTACTTCCGGTACCACGCCGTCGTGCTGCCGGAATTGGGAGGAGAGTGCTACAACCTCCGATGCCTGCTGGAACAAGGGAGAGGAAGGTCTTCATCGAGTACCGAACGTGTGACCGACTGCGGGAGCGCTGCCGGAACGCAGCGCCGGAAGGATCGTCTACACGATCTTGAGATCGGCAAGAGTACGACTACATCACCCACGAGAATCCGCTCTCGTTAACCGCTTTGGAATCTTCGAGGTGAGTTCATCTATCAACTCGTTGCTACAATCTAGTAGATAGATCTTTTCTTGTTTGTTTACATGCGGTAGAAATTTTTTGTTTTCCATGCTACGAACCCCTATGTCCGGTGAGGTCTCCGGCGAGACGTTCTATTTCTGAAACGAACCGTGTTTTTGCTTCCAAAGCAAAAACAGGTACATATGTAGCAAAAGCAGGTCATTTTGCAGCAAAAACAGGATTTGGACCGTTTTTAGTGGACACGTGGCAGCAGCTGGAGCAGGACGATGGGGGCTCTCCCATCGTCCGGGGGACGCGTAGGGCTTTCCATTTTAAATTGGGTGATCTTACCACTCCGGTACACGCAAAACACATTTTTTTAAAAAAGAGTATATATTAATATCACAAGGACACCAATTACACCCAGCCTCTGTAACAACGCATGCCCTAGTGGCTCTACGGATGCACATAGCTCAGAAAAAAGAAAGAAAAATTACAAAAAAGAAAAGTCCCGCTACAGAGAACTAATCCTAAAAAAACGACAGTGACACCATCAGAACAACACCAGTAGTACTCCACTCCAATAACAACGCCAGAAGGAAGAAGCGATTGCCCAAGCACTGCTGTTCGACCAAAGGTCATAGTTTTTCACCCTGGAGAAAGTCCTTACTCACAAAACAATGCCTTCAACAAGGTCATTGTCAGGCACAACCAGCTAAGGCCAAACCTTAGATTTTCGCCCTCCAAGATAAGACTGAAAACTCCCCTGTGTTGTCTTCCCGCACCAACAACCGCTGCAACGAGTCCCAGATCACGCGGCCAGATCTCTGTCGCCATAGGAACAAAAATCACCATCGGTCCGCTTTACTGACATTCTCCGCATCTGACTTCACCATGGCTCTAAGAATGGTACTTGGTGGGAACAAACAACAGAGCCAGGGAATCTCCAGGCATTCTCCGCTTTACTGACATTCTCCGCAACGTTCCCGCTGAAACCAAACGGCTACAAAAACAAGGTGCGCACGATCGAATACCTTCTGATCCAGCAATCTCCAGGCATGATGCGCCCATGGGAGTTCGTCGGCGGAGCCTTCCGGAACCCGCCTCTCCAGATCGGATCAACGAGGGCAGACATCAAGCAGATCTTCGTCTTCGTGCAACAGAAACGAAAGGACCACCACCATTATTATATCCGACACAGCGATCCCCACACCGCCATCCGGTTTCCGGAGAACGGATCAAGCAGACAATTAGGGTTAGAGAGCCGATCTAGGTCTTCCAACGGAATCCAATTGTCGGCACCTCTTCCACCAGATCGCCCCACTCCGTCGCCCTAGAGGAAAGAACAAGCCACACGGGCCACAAGCCAAGACGGACCTCGCCGCCATCCATGTTGCCTGGCGCTGCCGAGCCACCTTCCCCGCATCGCCGTTGCCATCCCTACCAGGGTTCGCGGCCTCCCAAGCTCCACCCTCACTCCCCCTGTGAAGGGCCCCATCGAGGCGCCTCCCTGCCCGCGCCGGACGGCAGGTGTCGACGACGACAACGGCCAGGGAAGAGGAGGTGGCGGCGCCGCTTTTTCTAGGGTTTTGGGGGCCTCCAGAGCCTCCCCGCGTGAGGCGACCCGGGAGGTATCGGGAGAGTTTTTTCCACACACAAAACACATGATCACAAGAACATTCATATGCACACACAACACAATACAAGCTACATGATCACAATAACATCATATGCAGACACAAAATTACTAGCTACATAATAACAATCATAACAGTCACATACAGACAACAATCGGGAGTTCTAAATTACACCCTTGATCAAAAGAACCATCAGAAGGGGTATCGTGTGCCTCTCAACCACCAAGGTTTAGCCCTTGATGAAACAAACCATCAACATGGGCATCTCATACCCCTTAAGCACCAGGGGTATTAACCCCTAATCAAAAGAACCATCAGCCTAGTTCAGCATCACGAGTTGTCCATCAATAACAACAACAACTACTACTACTACAACTACTACTACTACTACTACTACTACTATTACTACTACTACTACTACTACTAATACTACTACTACTTACAAGCTACCACATGAAGGTCGTCGACATCCAGCTGTGGTCAGGGCAGGTGTACTGTCTGGCGCTGGAGGAGCCCGCCATGTGGATCGTCATCTTGAAGATGAAGGCCTTGAGCTTAAAATCCATGAGGTCGCCGTGCTCCAGGTCATACTTGTACACCAGCTCCGACTAGTTCTTCCTGAATGCAATCTGGCCAGCAAACCAGTCCACCTGCACCCTCTCAGCGCACCAGCGACAGGCTGTGACCTGCATGATGAATGGCAGCGGGGCCTTGATCCAGTTATTCAGGACAAGCTGGAACACAGTCGGGGTCACCAACATGTGGAGGTCAGCAATGTCCAGCTGGATGATGAAGCGGTGAGGGACCTCGTCGATTTGGTAGTGGCCAATCTTTGGTTGCCGACCCTTCTTGCTTTGCGGCTGTGAAGCCGCCTCCACCCTGTCGATGACCACAAGCTTCATTGCTCAGCGGTTGATGGGGATCACGTCGGTAAAACCTGGTGGGGGTGCCAACCCCTCCCCACAGTTTCACGGTCAAACTTAACCGCCTTGGTGGCATGAAGGAACACAAGGTCAACACATTAGTACTTGCTACAACTAGAAGCATTGCCCAATTTGGCAATGGACATGATAGAAACATGGGCAAAGTAATAAGGACTAGAACTACTAGCAGATGCGACTAGTATGCCCAAATCGGGCAATGATGAAATGGATCGTATGGGCACCTGGAGGGGGCGTGTGAATAGGTGGTACACCAAATTTTACTTCTTTTTCAATTTAGGCTTGGCATAAAAGTAAATTCTCTAGATATGCAACTAGGGTGAATTTACTTATAAGACAAACTAGATACTAGAACCACGCAAGCAAAGGAACGGTAAAAGGATAGAGGTGACCGAGAATGAAGCACGCAGGGACATGGGATTTGATTCACCATAGTTCGTTCCTTTTTAGGAGAAGTACGTCTGCGTTGGAGGGGTGGGCGGTTCTAAGACTACCACGCCACAAAGGCCTCACCCTATTCTCCGATTAACTTCCGCTATAATGGCCTAGTCCACTTTTCCACTATCGATACCCTTCGAGGCGGGAACCAGCGCCTTAACAACAAGCTTGGAGCAAACTTCCACAATGGAACAGGGGCTTCCAAGGGCAAGGCAAGCTGCCACAATGACAACAAGCAACTTAGAACTAAAAACACTATCTAGGGTTTCCTTAAAACACAAGAACAAGAAGTCCCTCAAGTGAATGAGGGGGAAATGTAAATCGCTTCAGTGATGATGTAGATCGGTGTCTTCTTCTTCGATTCTCCAAAGATCAAGAGCTTTGGGTGGTTAAGGGAGTAGATCTTGAAGATTTAGTGGCTCAGCTTCTAGGTTTCTTGAGGTTGGAGACGACCAGCTCTCCTAGGTAGAAGAAGGGAACTTTATATAGGGAACCATGAAATGTAGCCATTGGAGCCACTTAACCCGGAGTGTCCGACAAAAACCCGGCAGACATTCCGGCCTAGGCCGGACATTCCGGCCTAGGCCGGACACTCCGGCCACTCAACACCGGACTTTTTGTCCTGGCAAATAATCTTCAAAGAATCTGGCCAGAGTCCAGGTTGACTCCGATATGGCATACAGAAAGGAAACCACTCGCGGTGAAAACTTGACGAAATCCCAGCGCCGGACAGTCCAACTTGCTCCTGCCGGACATTCCGGCCAAGCCGGATACTTCGGCCCGAGACTGTCGGACAGTCGGGGAAAAAGCATTCAACACACACATTAAAAACCTGGTATCTTCTTCTAATATCTCAATTAGAATTCTCTTTTCCCTTTGAGGGAGAAACACATGATCAATATGCTAATAAGAGTATAATTCCCTAAAAAACTTAGCACACGATTAGACTTTCCTAGTGTTTTCAACAAACATCAAAATATTAAAAGAGGCAAAATGCCCTTTCAATCTCCCCCTATTCAGTGTTTGATGACAACTCAAAGATTTGCATATATGATAAGCAATAAGAAACAAATAAATTACAAATTATAGAGAGGCTCTCCCTAGATGTGTGACCAATTTAGTTTGCATTTGAATACAAGACCACACAATATAGGATCAAAATCCTCTCTAGAATTTATAAATAACATGGTAAGACAGGATACCAAGAAGAAGACTAGACAAATATACTAGGCATAACATAGTCTTTAACGAGATAAAAAAACTAGGTACACATGTCTTAGCACACAACATAACGACATAACCACATAGTTCTCATATGGATAAAATAAAGACACAAGCTTCAAATAGGCAAATCGAATAAACGAGAAGATTGTGTACCCATGCCCATGCAAACCCCGGTAGAAACCTAATATAGGGATACTTCTCCCCCTTTAGCAACGAAACGCCAAAAAGGAAAAGAGCGAGACTAAAGCGCCCCAAACTGACTCTAGCCACTGTAGTCCTCGTTATCCTCATCCTCATCGTCGTCCTCATCCTCATCCTCATCATCGTATTGAGCAGTCTTCTTACCGTGAGGGTCAGGGGAGGAGGACACATCCTCAAACAAAGACCAATCCACACGGCCCTGGCTCAAGTGACCATAAGATAGCATCCCATCAGAAGCCTGCTGGGAGGAGTCAATGTCCATGGGCTGATTGATCTTCTTGAGTTCCTTCATGACAATCATGTTAGCCTTGTAGGCATCATACTGACCATGGAGGATATCGATGCTCTGACACAGGAGTAGCCTCTTCCACCATGAAGCCTTCTTCACCTTTTGATGCACTTCCGCTCGAGTGGTGTTAAAGAGGTATGCATTGCTAGCATGTTTCATGTCAGGGCCACGGGGCATGGGCTCATACACTTCTTGCACATCATCATACACATCACCACTATCTTCATCCTCATAATCATCAGGCTCAAAAACACTGTGATACTAGGAATATCCATAGGGTGCCTGGGAGAATGGAGCCCCCTTTCTCTAAATCTTGGCAGGCTTGTGCGGAACGAGGTCGGCGTAGAGCAAAGGGGTCGCTGGAGTGAAGGCAGCAATGAGCTTCATCACATAAGGGGCATAGAGAGGACACTTCTTGTCCATAATGCACTTGTACAAATCTTGATAGATGAAGTCCATGACATCAATAGCACCACCTTTATGGTCGGGACCAAGAATAAACACGGAATGAGCATGTGCCATGAGGTTAATTTCAGCACCTCTCATTTCATCTTTGTTACCTGTCTTGGAAGTGAGAGTGTGGCGAAACATGCGAAGCAGAATGTTATAGAGAAGGTTGATGTTGGTGGTTTGACCAAACACTCCACCCTGGGAATAGATGGAAGCCAACTTTGATTTGTTATACGCTTGACCATGAACATGCATCCTTTCACCACTAGGACCACTGGGGTCGAAAGGCAAATCAAGAATACTTGCAACCTGCACCATGTTGAAACGACACCTTGTGTTGCCGGACATCCACTCAAGAGGAATATCCACAAAATCACCGAAAACAACTGTGGTATAGAACTAATGGACCAACTCAATGTTGCAGTACTCTTTTGTTTGAAAGATGGTGTGCAAGACCATCTTCTCGATCACCTAAAGAGCATCCTGTAAATAGTCAAAAGCACGCAGCTTCTCAGCCTCCAACCACTGCATATGACACATAGGAGACCTGAATGTACAAAACACCTCAGAATAGAGAAGCAATTGCTTATTCCTCCAGAAACGACCACCAGGGGAGATGCGGGGCAGAGTATAGAACTGCTGAATTCTCATCTCCACAAACACCTCGGTGCTCAAATCAGCCAAGGTGGTCAAAGTCTCAAACTTCATTCGTTTGGCTCCATCCCTTTTCAGTTTCTTAATCTTCTCTTGCTTCGCTGTGCTGACTACCCGACCACAACTGGATCAACATGAATATCACGCTCTTCATCATATCGGAACTTGCGTGGACATTGATGAGCCTTTTGACCAGCACGAGACCGGCGAGGACGAGAACCACCTGTGAAAACAGAGGAGGGTGAGCACATTTGTAAAAAGTCGTCGAATCTACATAAGCCCGAGTTATTTCGTAAGTTTTCGGATAAGACTTAGATGAGCTGGATCCAGCAAGCTCGTACCACCATTTATATTTGGTGCAGATATACATGAGCATTGAGGTGGCAACGAGTCGGCAGGGTGATCATGCAAAGCAGTAGAGCAGTAATAAGATGGGATGAGAACAATGTGTGGCATATATGTTTCCTTTATGCCTTGGATGGAATACCCGCATGTTGATCGAATCGTGTTTATCCACAACATCTACTAGACGTACTCAGATATATGCTCGGCTGGACACAACACGCCCAAGTTGCAAGCTGAAACAAACAGGGTACCCATGGTGCGTTGAGCGAGACGTTCCAGCTCGTGCTTACACTTATTAGGAACTCGACCTGAGCCGAGCGCCTTTATCGTGTGGAGGAGTATAAAAATTGCACGATGTTTGGAGAGGGGGACTCGTTTGACATTTAGCTGATTGCGGCTGTGCGGTGTATGAGCGGCCGCTGTTTCTATCGGAGGAGACCGGCCGAAATTATTGAGGCGTGGCTGTAACAGGAGACGAGCCCTGTGTGGAGCGTGCTGCAGTGTGCGTTAACGACAGTCAAGCGAAAGAAAAAAAAATAGACAATCGCAACTCTAAGAGTTTTGTTTCCTTTCTCGACAGAATGTCGACCCGCGACTGCAATGTGGAGCAGATGGGACGGATGCATCTACGTACGCACGGAGAAGAGGCAGTAGCCATCTGCGGCATTGCCGTAATAGTTCGTGGTGCGCCCCGTAGCCGCGGCAGGAACAGCCCGTAGAGTAGAGATCCACAGAAAACGGCCTCAGATAATTAACGAGCGGGCGGAGTCACATTGTCACACCCACATGGCCACGAGAACGATTCCCATCATCTGTTGACAGCCGCACGAGATAAGCATCCCGATCTTTGTTAAATCCCTCCCGTGAGCCATCCGCAGGGTATTGTACTCTTCTTCTTCAACGACAACGAAAAAAAGAGTATCGTGCTAGTCGTATTCGGTTAGTGTCCTCGCAGCTGGGGCGAGTTGGATCTCTACCGGCGCGCACATGAGCGAGACCCCGCCGTGTCCCTCCGGTGTCGGCACGTCGGAGAGCAGCGACGAGCCGCCGAGCTGGCAGTAGATTCTGCGTGATCGCGCGTCCCCGGACAGGACGAACCTTTCTCCTTCCGCGTGTTCACGCTTCCAAGGCCTCATGCGGTGCATCATGGGTTTGACCGACGAGGGGGCTTGATCATCAAGGTTTTATATAATAATTAAACAAACAGAAAGTTTGCCGCTGTGTTGGAGTGCAGCGCTAAACTAATCCAGCCGTTTGACCACAAGCCTGGCCTGGCGCTGCAGTGCGGTGCTTAGGGAAAATGTGTTTGGTGGCCCGGTTCAGAGCACTGATCCAGCTGAGCTGAGCTGAGCTGAGCGCAAGTTTTGGGAGCTGCGATTGTTGCACGTGGAATCTTGCAGCAGGAAAGGTTGCTAGTGTAATGTGATACCCGCGGTAGGAGCAGTACAGTAATAATATTTTTTACCTGCTTGCACACATAAACTAACCATGGTGTCAGAACAGAAAAGGAGATCGACGACATAACAACCTGTCCACTGAAGAGATGGTGATTATTCATGGGCTGGACACTGTCATTGCGAGCTCAAGGCATGATTTTTCCTCCAGGGGGATTAAATTGGGCGCGGGTAGGACCGCGACCCATTGGCCGGGACGTGCTCTGTCTAGTCTAGGTGCGCCGCTCCCGCTCCGGTTACGGATGGATGATTGCAGTGGTTGGTTATCCACGCGGCGGGGAGAGTACTGTCGGAGGAGGAAATGCCGCACGCACGGACGCAACAGATCAAAACCTCGCAGGCCCAGTGCCAATGATGGCCGAGCATGGGCTCCTCGCCCGCCATCTTCTCTGTTCTCTCGTACTGCTAAGCATGGCCATCGCCTGCAATGGCTTCATACAGTTATGCGCTCCTTTTTTTTTTCTGTGTTCCCTCCTGACCCATTTCCATCTGGCAAGCAAAAAGTCCGCGCTTGCATGTATGGACGATGATTTATGGGCATGGCGAGGACTCCGTGCCCAGCTAGTAATAAGCTTGCTGCACTGTACTACAGTACATGCAGGCCATGAAAGCGCCGGAGCGATCGAGATCTCGGACGATTGCAGGACAGGGCCTGGTCAGGACTGGCTACGTAGCTGTACAAATCTGACAGTGTACAAGGGAGGGAATCCCTATCACAATCTTAACTCACAGGTGTCACACACAGTGAATTAGAGACAAGATTCAGTGTATTTTGAATACAATTGAGAAGGGAATCTTTAGAAGGAAGAAGAACATGAAAGGGGAAAGTAGTCTTAGCTACAGCTACCGCATACACACCCCGATTCCCTTGCTCTCAGATTACATAGGCTCGATAGCCAGGCTAGTTTCTACCCGGTCCGACCCGACCACCTCAGTCATGGATGCCTGGGTCCTGGCCAGGTGTCGTGACAATCACATGTCCCTCTAAACTGAAGCCAATATTTCGGTGTTGTTGTTTTTCACTTATTAGAATCGAAGGGGCATGCATGAATATACTATATATCTATAATTCTATGAATAACTGAATATATATAATCATGGGGGTACGATACGTATTGGTGCAGAAGATCCAAGAGATCTCAATCTATAACATGGCCGAGAAAATGGCGCGAAGCTGCCAACTTTGGCGGATCCTCCCTCCGTCGATTCTGTGATCTTGCATGCAATCGGCCTCCCTCCTGCAATCAATCATTCGTCTCCTTTTGCCCGTTTGGTTCTTCCTACCCACTTCCTCAGCTTCCAAGAGGCTCTGCTAGATTAATCGCCATGCATGTTTTGCCCCATGATGATCAACACACGTGATGAATTATTATTTTTCGCCAAAATACAAAGATCTTCACCACCGCCTCAGCGCATGCTTAAGACTTGACAAATGCAGAGATGTGATGGCCTCACTGTTTTGTTAATGTACAAAATATTGTACCATGAGCTTGTCACGTGTAAGGCTGATGGGTTTGTTGTAACCGAGTTGTAGTTGATCTATCTAGATATAAAGATAGGATCAACATCTCTTTATCTCTCCTCTTGTAACAAACTTTGTAATATGTCGATCCTATATATTAACACGGAACCGATGCGAGCAAAAGCATCGTTAAACCAAAACCTCATTAGCGATCACATGGTATCAGAGCCAACTTCCTAAAACCATCGATGTGCCTCGCCTCTTCATCCTCCTCAGGCGCCACGATGACAAATCCTCTCGCCGGCATCTCTGTGAGCGAGAAATTGACGCGAGTCAATTATCTCGTCTGGCAGTCGCAAGTTCTTCCTCCAATTCGAGGGGCTCGCTTGATGAGCTTCCTTGATGCGAAGGTGAAGGCGCCATCAGAGAACCTCACCGTCGAGAAGGACGGCAAGTCAAGCCAAGAGCCCAACCCTGCCTACGACGCGTGGGTGGCAACTGATCAACAGGTTCTGTCTTTTTTATTGAGCACCCTTTCACCTGACATCCTTGTTTCTGTGATCGGGATGAACACAGCCGCCGCTGTCTGGGTTGCGATCCAGACGATGTTCGCCGCTCAGTCACGCACACGGATTGCAAATCTCTGTGTTGCCCTCGCCAGGACGAGAAAAGAAAACATGACGGCCCCCCAGTTCTTCAACAAGATGAAGGGCTACGCCGACGAGCTCGCGGCAGCAGGACGGCCGATCGATGAGGAGGAACTCGTGGAATACCTCCTCGCCGGCCTCGACGACACCTACAACCCCCTCTTCGCCGCCATCGGGGTTCATGGCCGCAGCAACATCACCTCGGGCGAGTTATACGCCCAGATCGTCTCCTACGACAACCACATCGAGCTCCTCACCGAAGGCATCGGTGGGGGATCCTCCGCAAACTCGGCATCACGCGGAAGAGGAAGCCAGCGTGGACGCGGCCACTATGGTGGTGGTGGCCGCCGAGGCGGAGGCCGTGGCCACAATGGACGCGGTGGCGCTGGACGTCAACATCGGTAGCGGCCCGGCGGAAGCGGCGACAGAGACCGCGACAAAGACCGTCACGGATCTGCGGCAAGCGAAGCGTGGAAAGCGCCGCTACTCCGATGACGAAGAAGAGGAAGAAAAGGGGGCCAACTCGGCTTCCTACGGAGTGGATACAAACTGGTATGGCGATACCGGTGCCACCGACCACATCACCGGTGAGCTCAACAAGCTCACCATGAAGGAGAAGTACACCGGTCGTGACTAGATCCATGCTGCAAATGGAGAAGGTATGAGTATTAGCCACACTGGTCATGCAATTGTTAATACCCCTTCTAAAATATTGCATCTTAAAAATGTCCTTCATGTTCCACACGCCACAAAAAATCTTGTTTCAATTCATCGTTTTACTCATGACAATGATGTTTATATTGAATTTCATCCTTGGTTCTTTTATGTTAAGGATCGAGCAACGGGGAGAACACTCCTTAAAGGTAGATGCGTCCGAGGGCTCTACCCATTGATCTCCTCATCTTCATGGAACAAGAATAAACAAGTCTTCAGTGCCATCAAGCCTTTAGCTTCACGGTGGCACAGTCGTTTAGGACATCCCTCTTTTCGCATAGTTCAGCAAATTCTTAGCAAGCATGATCTTCCCTATTCTGAGAAGTCTAGCATAGAGTCTATTTGTGATTCGTGTCAAAAAGCCAAAAGTCATCAATTGCCATATGAGCGATCTTCTAGTGTATCTACTGCCCCCCTACAACTTGTGTTTTCTGATGTTTGGGGACATGCTCCTAGCTCAGTAGGAAAATACACTTATTATGTAAGTTTCATTGATGACTATAGCAAGTTTGTTTGGATTTATCTCCTCAAAAAGAAATCAGATGTGTTTCAAATCTTTCACAACTTTCAGCAACTTGTTGAACGACAATTTGACACCAAAATTTTAGCACTTCAATCTGATTGGGGAGGTGAATATGAAAAACTCAACTCCTTTTTTCAAAAGATTGGCATTGAACATCATGTTTCCTGTCCACACACACATCAACAAAATGGCTCAGCTGAGCGTAAGCATCGCCACATTGTTGAAGTCGGGTTTGCCCTTCTTGCAAATGCCTCCATGCCCTTGAAATTTTGGGATGAGGCCTTTCTCACTGCAACTCATCTTATTAATATGTTGCCTTCCAAAATTATTGATAATGACACACCCATGGAACGCCTTCTTAAAAGGACTCCAGATTATGCCTCTCTTCGCGTTTTTGGGTGTGCCTGCTGGCCAAATCTTAGGCCATATAATCAGCACAAGCTCGCTTATCGCTCCAAGCAATGTGTGTTTATTGGCTACAGTCACATGCATAAAGGAGTAAAATGCCTTGATGTTTCTTCTAGTAGAGTCTATATTTCTCGGGATGTAGTTTTCGATGAAACAGTGTTCCCTTTTTCCCAACTACATCCTAATGCCGGTTCTCGTCTTAGCAAAGAAATTCTTCTCTTACCGGAACATCTTCAAAATCCTACTATATCTCTACCAGAAGGGGATAGCAATTGCACTAATTTATTGGCTAATGACTCTATAATACCTGCCTTGTTAAGTTCCTTGCAGCCTCAGGTCACTACTGGAACAAACGTCGTGCCCAACGGTGCTCAAATCACTGAAAACGGTGTTGCACAGCGCTTGATATCGTATGTGCCAACCATCGGCACGTCCCGCGAGGCAAATCAGCCTCGGATCGTGCGAACCTCGGACAGCAGGGGGGAATCAGCCTCGGGAGGATCGCGAGATTCTCTGGCGCATTCAGAGGCCTCTCCGTCGCGCAGCGCCACGTCATCAGCTCCTCACGCGGACGCGTCGCCATCGCCATCAATCTCTGCCTCTCCCACGCGCGACGAATCCACGAGCGCCACGCGCCGCGGTCACACCCCGCGGGATCAGTGGGACCCGCCAACGGTGTCCCCTCCACGCGCATCGTCAGATCATCAGCGTGTCGACACCGAGAACCTGTCCAGATCGCTGCCGCTGTCCCCGACAACATCCTCCTCGGGATCAGCGCAGGATCATCAGGGTGGATCTTCTGCGTCACCTGCTCCTGTATATCAGCCTGCACCAACAGTTTACAAAACCAGATCTAAAACAGGTAATACCAAACCAAAAATCTACACGGATGGAACAGTTTGGTATGGTCTATCTTGCTCAACTGATGAACCCGCAACTTTACAATTAGCCTTAGCTAACTCGGATTGGAAAAAGGCAATGGATGAGGAATATAGGGCCTTGATAGAAAATAAAACATGGCACCTAGTACCTTAAAAAAAGGGTAGTAATCTTATAGATTGCAAGTGGGTTTACAGAATTAAAAGGAAAGCAGATGGAATTATTGATAGATACAAAGCCAGATTAGTAGCAAAAGGTTTTAAACAACGATATGGTATAGATCATGAAGATACTTTTAGTCCTGTTGTAAAATCTGCTACTATCAGACTTGTTCTAGCCATTTCAGTTTCCAAAGGATGGAGTTTGAGGCAACTCGATGTGAAGAATGCGTTTCTCCACGGTGTTCTGGAAGAAGAGGTTTATATGAAGCAGCCACCTGGTTATGAAAATTCAAAGTCACCTCATCTTGTATGTAAGCTTGATAAATCACTCTATGGGCTGAAACAAGCACCAAGAGCATGGTTCTCCAAGCTAAGCTCCAAATTACAGGAACTTGGTTTCCTTGCATCCAAGGCAGACACATCACTGTTTGTATACAACAAGTCAGGTATCACTATATTTATGCTAGTCTATGTTGATGACATCATTGTTACTAGCTCCTCTAACAAGGCAATTAACTCACTTCTTCAGGACCTTAGTTCATCTTTTGCACTAAAGGATCTTGGTAGCTTGCATTATTTTCTGGGAATTGAAGTAAAATCTTTTAGTCAAGGTATTGTGCTAACTCAAGAAAAATATGCTCGAGATTTGCTTGACAGAGTAGGATTGAAACTATGCAAGGCATTGTCAACACCACTGTCAGCATCAGAAAAACTTTCAGTTATAGAAGGGGGTCCTCTTGGACCATAAGATAGTACAAGGTACAGGAGTATCGTTGGAGCACTTCAATACCTGACGCTCACTAGACCAGATATTGCCTTCTCTGTAAACAAAGTATGTCAGTTTCTTCATGCACCCACCACTGCTCACTGGACAGCTGTAAAAAGGATACTAAGGTATGTCAGTGGAACAGTAGGACTTGGTCTAACCTTTAGAAGATCCTCTTCTACTCTGGTGAGTGCATTTTCAGATGCTGACTGGGCAGGATGTGTAGATGATAGAAGGTCTACAGGAGGTTTTGCTGTTTATTTTGGACCTAACTTGATTTCTTGGAGTGCTAGAAAACAGGCAACAGTATCAAGGTCAAGCACAGAGGCTGAATACAAGTCTTTGGCCAATGCAACAGCTGAAATCATATGGGTTGAGTCTCTTTTAGGAGAACTTGGAATCCAACGAAGTCAAACCTCCTGCCTATGGTGTGACAACATGGGGGCAACATATCTGTCTGCAAATCCTATTTTTCATGCAAGAACAAAACATATTGAAATAGATTTTCACTTTGGCAGAGAACGAGTGTGAAGCAAACAACTTGAAATCAGGTTCATTCCTTCAAAGGATCAGGTGGCTGATGGCTTCACTAAAGCATTACCAAGTCGACAACTTGAGGAATTCAAACACAATCTCAACCTTAGAAGGATGTGATTGAGGAGGGGTGTTAATGTACAAAATATTGTACCATGGGCTTGTCACGTGTAAGGGTGATGGGTTTGTTGTAACCGAGTTGTAGTTGATCTATCTAGATATAAGGATAGGATCAACATCTCTTTATCTCTCCTCTTATAACAAACTTTGTAATATGTCGATCCTAAATATTAACACGGAACCGATGCGAGCAAAAGCATCGTTAAACCAAAACATCATTAGCGATCACATGTTTTACCGCCTAGCTAGTTCCGTGCTGCCTCTGTTTTATGTTAACACGTCAGCAGCCGCTGATCCGTGGGCCTCGGCAATGGCAGTGTGCCATGCATGCGGATTGCGGAGAGCTGGATCCACACAAGGTGACGCCACGCCTGCTAGGTAGCCAGTACTCCTCCACCAGACAGGGCCGGGCGTAGCTAGCTATAGTTACGTAGCACAGTGTCACGCATTTACGCGCGCCTACTGTAGTAGTACTAGTAGCGTCCCGCATGCAAGCTGTCCCTAACAACCTCCAGCTTGGCATCCTCTCCCCCTTCACCGCGACACTACTCGACGTAGGACGACGCGTCACCTCCTCTCCCTGGCCTATATAAACCCCGGCCGCAGCGCACGCCTCGCTCCTCCCCACACAACCACCACCACCGCCTCCTCCCAGCAGGCCGCCCTGCGCGCGCACCTCCACCTCGATCTCCAAGCGCGCACACGAAGAAAAATACACCAATCTTTTCATATCGATTTCACCATGGGCGCGTGCAACTCGTGCGAGGCGACTGCGGTGGCGGCGGTGACGGGGTGCGCCGCGGTGGGCGAGGCGACGGCGGCCAGGGTGGTGCTCGCGGACGGGGAGCTGCAGCGGTTCCCCGGGGGCACCAGGGCGTCGCAGGCGCTCAAGGCGGCCGTGGCCTCCTCGGGCGGCGTCTCGGGCGCGTGCTTCCTGTGCAGCGCCGACGGGCTGGAGCTCGGCGGCGCGGTGGCGGCAGTGGCGCACAACGAGGAGCTGCAGCCCGGGCAGCTCTACTTCGTGATCCCCGCGGCGATGCGGCGGCGGCCGCTGCAGGCGGAGGAGATGGCCGCGCTTGCCATCCGCGCCAGCGCCGCGCTCGTGGGCGACCACGAAGGCCCGCTCGTGTTCCCGGATTCCGCTGCTGGAGGCGGATGCGCGGCTGCGAGGGGCGGGGGCGTGAAGGGGTCCCGGCGGCGCTCGCGGAGGACACCCAGCCTGGGGAGGGACTTCGTGCCGGACCTTGGCGCCATTGCCGAGTAGCTGCTGCCGGCTCGCCGTCCGGCCGGCGAGGATCGAGATTGAACCAAACGCTCCGAGCGCGCGGCGGGTACGGAAAAACCAAGGAATCAAGCGTAGTTACGTGTATACTAACCCACCACCCAGAGACTTTGACTAATGCTAATCTAGTGTACGTAGCTGCTTAGCTGGCTGGCTGTAGGTACTGTACTTTGAGTAGAAAGACGCGTGCGTGCGTAGGGGCACATTGCATATTCTGATGATCCAAGGGCTGTCTGTGTGGAGCCCAGGTCTCTTTGTGTACGTATGGCTGGCTGACGGGTGGGTCACGCGTCCCACGAGGTTAACTGTCCTGCACTGTCACTTGAACGGGATACTATTGTTTGACGGAATTGCTAACTGAACTGGGCAGCAGATCGATGCTTAGCTACTAGACATTTTAAAACGGAGGGAGTACTTTGTGGAGGAGTATGTCCTCCTAGACTCATTACCAAGAGCGAGTATTTCTGCTACGTAGTATACTAGTTTCAGAAAAAGAGTATTCTGGAGTAGTAGTACAGATTAGCTGAGTTGCTTGTGTATTTCCTCCTGGTAGCAGCAAGGAGTGCGAGCTAAGCAAAGCCATTTCAGTACGAGGAAAACGACAAGGTGGGACGGGACCTTTTCAGTTTTTCCTTATATATCCTCCCGCATTTGCATTTGCATTTGCATTTGCATGGCTGGCTGGCTCCCGTCGCTCGCGTACAGTACGCTGCACTGCCCGGCGCCTGCGCTGCGTCCCATTATGGACGAGCAGTGGCCGACGCGATTCGCAAAAAAAGCAGTGGCCGATGCGCATCGACCGGTCGGTATCTACTGGCTGCAACAACTTGCGACCAAGAAAATTCAGGAGCGGTATTCGAAGGCGCCGGTAGTTTCGTTTTCCCCCCGGGGAAGAGAGTTATCTCGCCGTGCACCTGATGACTGACTGATGTGCCTTCGCTAGCTATCGAACAAATTCGTTTCCAGCCCAGCAGCCTGCGGATAATAAGCACAGTCGGACGGAGGTCGTACGTCTTTGTGAAGACACTAATTCGCTGGAGCGAACAAGTTTGGCGTCAAGTTCTGTGGGAATAAAATATCCCGTCTCTGTCTCCGTTCGTAGATCATCAGCTGCCTGCATCGAATTCATTCAGCCGAATATATTCGTAGATCACTATCGTCATTGTACCTATGGAGAGAAGCATGTGGGCAAGTATACGAGACAGAAGCGATAACTTTCTTCGCATAAAAAGGGGTGGTGAAAAGTGACAACCTGATAAGACGGCCGCGCGCGAAACAGATAGACCTTGCCCTTGCCGGCCGGCCGGGCTGGCCAAGGTTGAAAAGCGCTACTTAATGGTGGGCCAACAGCAACAAGGACGTGACCTGGATGGGAGTTAAGTCCGGGTTAAGGTTAAAGGCAGCTTCTCGGGTTGGGCTGGTGACCTGTATGGGAATCTCGCATTGACTATGGCTCCACGATAGCAGATGGGCTCAGGTAAACGCAAGCTCGACGATCTCTTTCTCTCCCACTGACTGTCCCCATCCCACCGGGTCTAGTGCGTGGAGTGAGTTTACTACTGCTGATCTGCTGGGCCGCTCTCTTCTCCCGCCCGCTAACAATAACAATAATCCGTACGTGCATGAAAAATGACAACGGAAGTGACTCGGAGACGAAGAATGCGGCGAGGCAGTGCGTTGCGAACTGGAACCCAAAGATACCAAATGTGCTGCAACCACACACACACACAACTCGATCAATTTGCTGACGCCCAGCCCAGTGACTGCCTGCCTGCTGTTTGCGTAAAACCAGGCAGTACTGTACCACGGAGTATACGTATATATAGTGGTAGTACGCTTTGACAAAGTCGTTGCTCTTGTGTCTCTGCTAGTTTCCACCTTTCCAGTTCGCCACTCCCGAAGCACATGCGTGAGTGAGTCCAGCTCGACCGACCGCGATCCAAAACCGGGCATACGGTACGTATGGTACGGTTGGCCGGTTGCGGGATAGCATCAATTACCCCGATCGACGTGCAAATGTGCAGCCGTTGACCCACGGCACCTCTACCTGCCATGCGGTGCTGTCAAAATGAGGCGGCGGGTACGCGAGAACCGTGGATGGGAAGTCACAGACTCACACTTGAGGTCCCGAGCATACATATCCAGTCAGTCAATCAGTCAGTATCACGCTCTCACTGATCTTAATACTGTAACATTCTCTGAACCAAAACTAATCAACGCAGATCTTTGAGACTGGTTATTTCGATGGGTTAGATCAAGGGTCCTTTTCGGTTTAGCACGGCGCGCGACAGGGAAAGGTTTGTGGCATACATTGGTGCCTCGTGCAGTTGTGCAGGGCATGGCGGGCGCACTGTACGATAAGCGCGCAGCTGCATGCGCTGCGCCCTGGCTACGCCTAGCTAAACTATATATGCCCGTATAATAGTTGACAGTGCCGCAGATGCCGACCGGGTCGACGGATTCGTGTGCATGCGGGGGATGTATGTAACTGATCAGGTGTTGGTATCTCTCGGAGCTATCCGCAGCAAGGTGAGTGATGGTAATGTTGACTGTAGTATACAGCTGAAGGCGATTGTGGCAAGTTGTGAGGGAATAGACCGACCGGGGTGGCCATGGATGGAGCTGCGGAAAGCGGTAGCTACAATATAACGTACTGTACGTGATCTCTGGTCAGATGGACAATTAAGTTGATGTGAAGCTTAGATCAAGGATAACAGGCGGCGTCTGGGGTACAAAGAAAAAAAGGGCGGAGTCTGTTTGCGGATGGCGAAGAAGAAAGAGAATGGTGGTGCGGGTGGTGCGTGCGTGGGGCATGGCCCGTATGGGAATCTCGATCTGACCCAGCCTTCACTCTGACTGAACCAATGATCGGTCCAGCGGAAGGCAAAGCTCGATCTCTCTCTTGTTCCGTCCCACCCAGCTCGCCCTACCCGTGGGGGACCGTGTATGGAAAGCATCCACGTCCCTCCGAGGACACTACGGGGATGGCCATGCCGTCACCTAGTATTTGCGAAACTGCCCCTTCCGAGTAGACTACAGCGACTTCGCGAATGCTCGCGCTGCTTCCATAATCCGGCCTAGCTGCTTGATTGGTTTGGTTAGGGTTAGGGCCACCAGACTGACTCATTTTAAACACGAGAAGTGTCCAAATTAATTCTTTTGGTTCGAGTCAAGAACATGAAAATACGTCATTTTGGCTCTCTCAGTTTGGATCGCGGTTGCCCTACCAAGCGTGACCTTTTTTTAAAAATACGCAACATTAAAAAATAGCATGCATTATACAAACAGTCTTATACTTTACATATAGAATATAAAAACATATTAACCTAGCTAGGGCAAGGGCTTCTGGTGCATGACACGGCTATGGTAACTGTTGTCGGTGCGTCGACATCAGGGAGGGAGGGGGGGGGGCCTAGAGGTCTCGCTTCGAGGGATCGAATATGGCACATAGAGGCTCCACTCGTCTCAAGAGATCGAGCAGAAGATCGCCTTCTCTACGTCCCACTCCTCCCGAACTCGGTCGAGGCGAGCACGATGGGCCAGGTTGCCGGGGTTGGCACGGGAGGCGGGGAAGAAGTCGACGTATGCCTCCGGGAGTTCTTGCCGCCAGATGTGATGCGGATATAAGAAGCGGTTGAGGACGTCGAAACTGAAGCGCTTGCCGGTGGTTCGGTTTTGCCTGCATCTATATGGCGACGACGGCATGCAGGTCCTTACCTATTGCGGCGCCACAACGTCGTTGATCTCGCTGTCATTGGTGATATCATCGCTATCCGCGTTGTCTTCGATGATGCGGCCATCAGGTGGGTTGCGTGGGGGCAGGGAGGAACATGAGGGAGGCGAGAGTGTGGGTTGCAACGAGTGCTAGGAGGAAGACGACGACCATGCATGGCTTTTTTCGGATGTGCGGTACTTCCCCACTACTCCACGGGGCTCGCCTTATTTTATAGAGGAGCAGCCCCTCTGGCGGGTAAACCCGCGGGAAGCGGCGCGAAACCAAGTTCCCCGCCGCATGTGAGCAGTGAGCTCCGGCCACGAGGCTCGCACGCCATCGTCATCATCGGGATCCAGCTGCTCCACCTGTATTTGTCGTCCATGGGCTCCTAAGTGCGCTAGGGCGACACGGCCGTGGCGGGCTCCGGCAACTGCGGTTCCGGTGATGCGAGCTTTGGCAGACGTCCAAGGCTCCGGCGCGGCTTCGTCAATGATAGGCTAAGCTTCTTCGCCTTGTCCGTATGTGTTGGGATACCTCGTTGGGGGCACGTATAGAATTGGGCCGGACACGTAACCATTTTTTGTCCTCCCCTCCCCGCAAACAGACTGAAACGATCAAAATAGCTATATGTTTGCGGGTAGCACTTTGGAGTTGCCCTGACTTCCCATCCACGGACATGTACCGCCTATTATTAAGTTTGACGGGCTAAGAGTATCTGAAAGAGCATGTGTGTCCACATGTGTGGTTTTGGTAATTAATAACAATTTTTATAGACTAATGTGTGTATTAAGTTGCACTTGTAGGAATTGACCATTGGCATCGGTTGAAGAATATGTTGGCTTAAAGGTAGATGAAATAGATAAGAAGATGTGTTGTGCAAGCTTAAAATGCGCCATCTCTAGAAGATCTCATGTTTGATGCTTGCCATCCTCGGTGGTCATGGTTCGATGAAGACAAGGTCAAATAAGAGGTTTCCCCATGGTGTATGGGGGAGCAAGGTGCAAATCTTCATCAAGCAAGTGCAAGGAAGAGGAGTTAAGAAAGGTGTCCATCTTGAGAAGGACAAGATCTTCTACATCAAAGTCAAGTGGAATACTCAATGCAAAGGTATTATATTGATAGGTTTTTCCTTTTGCCGGTCTCATGTTGTTAGTTGAGAGACCTGTTTATAGGATAGATAACCGTACTATCAAGAGAGACTCTCGAGTGAGTAACTTGATCATATCCTTTGGAGAGAGCTCAAACCTTTGCATACTTGGGATCATATTTCTTGGTTCTTATCCTGTGGGTAGTGCACGAGATGGAGGAACACAGTGGCCATGCATGGTTGTTCGCCACTCCTACTGGCGAAAGCAGCTCCTTTGGCCGCTGCCCTAGATATAGCAGGAGAGGGTGCGAGGTGTGGACACACTACAAGAAATGTGTCAACCTATGACCGTAGATAAAATCGTCATAGAGTTATGATGATTTCACACCAGATGATCATAAGCCGTTTGCGAGAGTCAAAACCCTGAATAATTAAGACGATTTATCTTAAAAACGTCATAGTTTTAATACATGAAATCGTCATAACCAACAAGATATAAGAGAGAACAATATTGGTTGTTGGATATGAACCTGATGGACGGTTGAGATAGTGATGTTTGGGAAGTTGGCGTGGATTGATGACCTGGCATTGAGTCATCGCGTGCAAACCCGGAAAATATTTCGGTTTGCCACACACTTCGCGCCCAGTCACGCGCAATTGACCAATTATTTTTGTCAAGTCCAACCGAAGAACCCTAGTTCTCTTCCTGCCGCCTCCCACTGTATTGTTCTCTCTGCCGCCACCACCCTACATTTCATGCCGAGACTCAGCCACCACGTCACCCGCCGCAGCCCAACGTCTCCCCATCTCCGGCCACCACCGCCCTCACCTCTCTGCCGGGGGAGTGGAGAGGGGCGGAGAGCTACCTCCCCCGCCTCTCCTCACTCAATCTTGACCCCTAGTTAGCGCGGTGCCTCCGACTTCAGTCCGCTGGCCCAACCTCGTAGGCTCCGTCGAGCAAGCCCGTGCGCTTGTGCTCCTCCGCCACTGTTCGGACGCTGCTGTCACTGACCCAGGTGCGTGTGAGCAAATCCCCTCCCCGTCCCGTGAATCCATTATGGGGTGGGATATTTATTTTGTTTAGTTTACTAATGGCGGGTGGGGTGGTGAAGTCGGTTTGATCGATCTCCATTGGTGCCGCGCAGGGTTGGGGGCTTGGGCCTGAGAGGAGCTTCCTCCTGCTCGCTGCTCGGGGGCCGTCTGGCTGGCAAATCGTGCATCCCTGAAATCTCCTCCACCCAGCCCACCACTGTTTTGCATAGCTGCCGTTTGAAACGCCACCGACACCTTAACCTTAGTCTGTCAATGTAGGGGCTCCCATGGTCGATGTATCCTCTACGGTTACCTTGAACTTGCTCGAGTTGTCCACCATAGGAGTCAGGTACCTGACTTGCACGCAGATCCAGAAGAGGGGAATAAAGGCTTGCATCAACCCGATCAACTAAATCTGATCTCCGTCTCGGTAATTATTCCCCATGCCAAGGCCTACTCTTTTTCTCTCTTAGATCTGCGCATGTGAAAGGGATCCAAATCCTTTGGTGGCTACTCCGTAGACATGTTTAAGTGAACTTTTATTTCTCCTCCCTAACTCGTGTTCTTGCTTCAATATATTCATATTGATGCCCTATTTGCCTCCTTTAACATGTAGTTACTCTTCATGTATGAGAAGCGGTAATTAACATGTGCTTTCTATGGTTCATTGGTTTATGTGGTGCTGACATATAACCGGGATTATAATACTCCCTCCAACCCATATTAGTTGATTTGAATTTGGCTAGATTCGGATGTATCTAGCACTAAAACATGTCTAGATACATATGAATCTAGTCAAATCCAAGTCAACTAATATGGGTCGGAGGTAGTAGTGGTATTGCCTATACGGGTCAGTGGAAAACTTAATTTGCTCCAATGTGTTTCTTATATTAGCGAGTGTGGTGGTTGCTAATGAATTGCTTGCATATGTGGATTAGAAATTGGATTTGTAGGTCTGTAGTAAGGTAGAGCCGCAGAGCGTACATAGTTCATGGAAGTGAAATGGAGACAGAGACCTGCTGAAGTGCAATTTTCCCTTTTAACAAAAACTAGAA
Source organism: Avena insularis (assembly GCA_023614405.1). NCBI lineage: Eukaryota > Viridiplantae > Streptophyta > Magnoliopsida > Poales > Poaceae > Avena > Avena insularis. The sequence continues at coordinate 319,462,687 of CM042691.1, forward strand.
GGGACCTTTGTATTTCTAATTTTGTTTGCACTGGCATCTAGTTTATTACAATCAAGGTATGATTATGGACAATTGGATGTAACATAGCATGGAAACTTATTATATTTTAGGATGATATTTATGAGTTAATCATCTGCTTGGTTTGGAATTGAGCAGGAGATCGAGTTGTCTGGTGGGATATTTCGAAGCTGCCTGAGGGAGATCAGGAAGTGGGCTCGTAATGTTGAGGACGAGAAAAAGGGGATCAAGATCAAGAAATAGGACCGGGATAAGTTGCATGTGCACATAGCATCGTACAGTAACTTCCCAACCGCTGCTGGTTTGGCCTCTTCGGCTGCTGGATTTGCTTGTCTTTGTAAGTATCCTAGCTGATATCATGGCCATAATAAGTCAGTAAAACCAGATGTATTATTCTTCTAGCTATTATATCATGGTTATAAGTCAATAATAAGAGCAGATGTATAATTAGTGAATATTTTTCGTGTTAAACTTGTATTTCCTTTTATTTTGTATAGAGCACAGAGCCAAATTTACTTATGTTTAGAAGCAGAGGCAGTGTTTCTCACTTCCGGTAACATTGTTCTCTAACCAATGCAATATGAAAGAAATCATTCTTGATGGAATATGTTTTTAGAAGTGGTATGTTATCCTGTAGAAGGCTGTCGAATACACCTTTTATGTGCTATCTATATCTTATTATAAAGTAGAACCCCATTAAGAGTTTTTTATGTTTGTCTATCTAAGCATGGAGGTCATCCACATCATCATCTATTATCAGATCTATTATCAGCCAGATAATCTCACTGTCCATCTCCATAGTTACAAAGTCTAAACCATACTACACCGTTACAATGTCTGGCCCATGCATGTCCAGCTTACCATTACAAAACAAACCCTGGATCTGGATGCATGGAGTTCTCTGTTAGTCTTTTGCAGCTGCATCTTACAAGGCACAAGACTAAGAATTGTATGGTCCGCCTCGATTACTCTCTCTCTTCTCTCAAACCAACATATGATAGATCAATACAGTCAAGGTTGTGATCGATTTGCTCCCATTTCTGTCCTTGTGTTTCCAGGACTATGTGTAGAAAATTGAAGCAAGCTAGCTACCCAGATATCCTTGTACGTACTTGTGGCTGGCATGTCTTCCGTAAATTGACAGTCATCCCTGTTTGCTTCTATGTAAGTGACCTAGTGAGGAAATATAGATGCATGAAAAAAAGTTACTATATGAGCACCCGTCCGTTCTTGATGGATACAAACCATATCCATATCTAGCAGTTTGTATGTATGCATGGTACCCCTTGCTCCGTAAATAAGTGACTTGTATTTGTCTAGCGATGTTGCTTAAGAAGATGATTAAATTTAAGTTAAAAGGACTAATTTGATGAGACAATGATTAAATTTACTTGACAGTTATAGAAAACCAGCAGGCATGCTCATTAACACTCTCTTGATTACTTTGTTCCTTCTTTTATTGTAGCAACAATAGAACTGGCGTGTGCTGAGCGAATTGGTATATATAAATTGTTTCCGTTTATGTATGTTGAAGGATGCTAAAATGCTCTTCTTGCCTTATAGTGATAATAATTGTTAAGTGAATACTCCCTCAATATAAGTCTTACAAAATAGCACAATATAGGCTATCTCTCGTTGGAACTAGGGTATAACTACCATCCAAATTCTAGGTAGTTGGCTTTACTGAACACAAGGGTCTGTTTTATTCATAACAAAGTTGTGCTAGCTTGCTAACTCTTTGATTTTTATCATATCCTAGATGATGGACTACTATGATTTTTATCACATCACAACGAATCTCAGGGATTTGATGTCGCGCCCGGTTGTTGTGGTTCTATTTGATTAGGACTTCATCTGCTGGCTAGGTCTTCAAATCTTCACGGTCTAATCGTCTTCTTCACAATCTCCATGGTGTAGATAATTTTCGTGTTCCACGTATGGTTCTCTTTCATTATACTTTGTCATGTTTTGCCTAGGATTATATATCCAGTAGGCCTTGTATTGTCTTAGCCACACAGATTTTGTGCTCTGTTTAGTAGTACTGTTATTTCACGTTGATCCATGGTTAGTACTGTTGGCCACATAGATTATGTTGTCTTAGCCACACAATTGTAGGTAGTCCACTAGTTCAGTTGTTCAGTAGAGCCGCATTCCAGTGTCCGGTGAGCTCCCTTGAGGAGTAGTGTCGTCTGATGTCTGTGAGGAGCAGCCTGCATCAGGCTCTATAGTGTGCACTACTATCTAGTTTCTACTGTATTAGGATTTGTAACAATCCTAGTCTAATATTATAAACTTTCTATTTTATTTTGTAAACCCATTCTTCAGGCTTCAGTCTTTGTAGTGTGTATTGATGCCTGTTCATGTATTGCTCTTTCTCAATCTATAGCTAGTTTCTCATGTGCTCTTTCCCTTTAATTTAAAAGGTACAAGCAGTCACTTGGTGGGCTGCTGTGGGCGTGTCCACTTATAGCCTAACACATGGCTTGTGGTACTTACATATTTGCTTGCTAGTACTTGAAATAGTCGGTGATATCTCTCTACATGTTGTAGTTGAATCATTGAAAACACAGGGTGCAACGAAAGTGGCTCTGCACACAGATGTTTTTATTTGCAAATTTAATGACCCAGCATTGATAAACACGCCATGGTTACTGACCCCCAACTTGCTTGGTTCTTGTAGACCCGATGGAGCTATGATGCTTACAATTGTGCTGGAGCCCATCAAACCCTGGCCATGGAACCATATTCTCAATCTCCGGATCAGACAATTCTTTGCCCTAAACCATTCTTTTCTTTTGTTACTTGGTTGATGTGCCATGACGCCATGTTGATTATTTTCGAGTCTGTTAAAATCTTAGTTTATTCAAACTTTGTAAATCTATAATTCAAGCAACTGAGCAAACGCTTGCATTTCATCCTTATTTACTGATAGCTTGGTCCACTTACACAATGGCATCTTCAACTCACATGTCTTTCTTGTTGAAATTTATGTGTTGTTCCGAATGACATCAGTATGGATTTTAAGGCAATAGATGTTCCGAGTCTTCTAGCATGTGTTGTTTAATGCTATCTATGCTACTTTGAATTACTTTTCCTACACAACCATGTCCTTTCATTTACCGAAGTTATTTTTTAATGCTGGTGCATGCTATTTCTACAGGTCAACCTGAGTTATTTCTCAAGGCCCATGAAAAGGTAAAGCACCCTCAAAGAATCCAGTAATTCAAATATGTTGATGTATAAAATATGCTTCATTCTTGTACTACCATTTATCCTGTAAATACTTGATATTTGGTGTACGCCTTTTCTATTTCTCTCTATGTCGTGTGTTTGCAATATCACATTTAATTGTTGCACTCTCCTGTCAGTGAAGATGTTATGCTTAAACAATGAAAATTGCAATTATTTCTGCTAAACAGTGAACTACTTGCATTCCATTTATCTGCCTTTTTTATTCTGTTTGTAATTATTTTGTTGGAACTGTTGCAGATACCCTATTGTTAATAGGAGCTGCAGGCTGATCTAGAAGCATGCATCAGTTCGAGAGGATCAAATGTCAGCTAGTTTTTATACTTGCTGTGAACTTTAGTTGTTGATTTGTAGGTACTAGGCCATCGATGATTTGATTTCTAAACTAGTAGTAATTTGAATTTGAGTGGAATTTCATGTGCTCCATCTATTTTGACCAGAATATTGTAATAAACTCATCTTTGTTGTGATGTTGTTTGAAGATTTTCATGTATTTTCTCCTTATTGATATATTTTTTCTATTAATCTAGTGTGATTTGTTATTAATGGCACCCAATGTCTAGAAGAATCTTGTTACTGGGACCCACTGTGTAACAGTTCTGACAATTTGGACTCACATTGTCTAAACGGAACAGCCCATAATATAATGGTCTGTATAATGGCCGAAAGTACCAGCCCAAATAAGAAGGCCCAAAGTAATTATCTGTCCATATAAAAGACCAATGCAAAGAAAAACAATACAGAATAGTTGGGCCGAGCCCATGTGGAACCCAGAAATGGACTTGGCTGATTTTGATTTAAGACGATTTAATTTCGTCATATTTTTGCCACGTAGGATCTGACTTGGCCAGGCTGGATAGCCCGTGACGATATTGAATCGTCATAGACGTTATGATATCGTCATAGACGGTTATGACGATTTTATAAAAAACGTCGTTATAGTTTATTTGCGACGCTCAGTTTTCGACGATCTCAAAATCGTCATAAACGGACTACTATGACGATTCTGTGACGAAAATCGAGGGTCATATATAGCCAGATTCCTTGTAGTGACATGATGTGAGAGTGTTGATCTGCAATGCCGTTGCACCTACATATATATAGCAAGAAAATGGCAGGAAGCGCTGGAAAAGGCGGGAATGACATCTTAGGAGAACTCGGTGGCAAGCAATTTCGCTGCCGCGTGGCCGTCGATGGGACGCGACGCCTCTCGGAACAAAGTCGTCTATCTCACTGCCAGTACAGGTTCACGGCATTCTCTCGTCCATCTGGCGCCCCGCTAGCCCCCAGGGTTGGGTTCGATCTGCTGTTGCCGAATAAATAGTTGGGCAACACAAACGCCAAAACCAAATTAAAGAGCTAACTAGGCGTCCATTTTGGCACCGGGACACCCGGTAGACTTTTGGGAAACCTCTAGGGTGGGCGAGTGGAGATGGTTTAACAACACCGCATATGGTGCATGGCAGATTGGTGCCAGGGGTCAATGGCTGCACATTTGTACGTTGGGGTAATTGATAATCCTGAACCGTACCGTACGTATGTACGCTGTTCTCCACCCGTTACGTTCAAGCAAAACAGTCAACGAGGCCCGTGTGTGGAATCATGGTGGGAACTACTAGACACAAGAGCAAGGGGCGCTTTGTCAAAGCGTACTTACTATGCTGCTGCGGCGGTACAGTACCGCTACCGCGTGGTTTTATCGGTGCAAGCAACAGGGCAGTGGGCAGACGGACACCGCGCGTGGCGTGAATGAAACCGATCGAAGTGGACGGCCGCAGAAAAGTTTGCAGTTCTTTGGATCCGTTCGTTTCACACTTCAAGCACGTGCCGGTTCTTGTTCGCGGGAGGAGGAGGAAAACCCTTTTTTTTTGTTGAGAAACACGGTATAATCACGGACACTCACAACACGTACATGCACCCACCCTATGAACGCACACACACACCCTACCCCTATGAGCACCTCCGATAGACCGATTCGGCGGATCGGGTCTTGAGATTGACGAAGTCACCACGGGCGCCTCGCTATCGACGGGAACGTCGTCTTCCACTGAAAAAATATTCCGTCTTTTATGCAACACACAGTGTCAAACCTGGGGTTTAAACCCTGATGAGCTAGGGGTTCAACCACCCCTAGCCATCCAACCATAGGTTGGTTTGCACCCTCTTTTTTTTTTGACCTGGGGAGGAGGACGAAAACCTACTAGATCAGCAGTAGCGGACATATACAGCGGTAACTGGAGTAACAATTACCATCTGCCCTCCCGACACCCGTGTTGCCTCAGGGACGGCGGCGACGGCAGCGGCGGTGGGAGTCTCCCCTTTCACCTTTTTTTTCCTTTCCTAGCATCTACTCCCTCCGCTTTTTCAAAAATATAATATGTTTTAGTTTTTTTTTGAAGCAAATACATCTACTCCGTAGTTATTTTATGTTTGTCTAAGTTCGGAGTAAATCAGACGTTAAAAGTTGTCTAAAACTTAACTCGAACTTACCTCTCATCCAGGTCACGCCCTTGCTGCTGTTTGTCCACCGTTAACTAGCGCTTTTCAACCTTGCCCAGGCCGGCCGGCCGGCCGGCGAGTCGATCTGTTTCTCGGTAATTGCTAATCACAACCTAATTAAGGTACTCCAAGAGATTGTGCACGCCGTAGTGTTAGGAAATGTTTTTTAAGTTGAAACATGAGATGAAAATGCAGATATATATCCAGAGGTCCAGCGTCCCAACGTGTACGTCAAGGAGTAGTATTCTGGAAAGCAGCTGTTGAAAAGGACCCGTGGCTCTATCGCGATCGCCAGCACCAATGTCTTATCAGGTTATCACTTTTCACCCCCTTTTTTATGCGAAAAAAATAGCTATCGCTTTTCACGGCGCTTCCGTCTCGTATAATGGCCGTTTTCTCTACGTAGGTACGATGACGATAGTGATCTCCGCGCTTCTTACTGGAATATATAGTACGTGAATCAATTCGATCCAGCCAGTTGATGATCTGCAAAAGGAGACGGGATATCTTATTCCCACAAAAACTTGAATCCGAACTTGTTCCCTCCAGCGAGAATTAGTCTCTTCACAAAGACGTACGACCTCCGTCCGACTGTGCTTATCCGGAGCCTGCTAGGCTGGAAACGAATTTGTTCGCTAGTTAGCTAGCCAAGGCACATCAGTCAGCCAGTCAGTCATCAGGTGCACGGCGAGATTAAATCTGTCCCCAGCATGGGAAAAACGAAACTACAGGCGCCATCGAATACCGCTCGTGGAGTGGAATATATGCATGGGTCGCAAGTTGTTGCGGCTGGGCACGAGAACGGGATACCGACCGGTCGATCCGCGTCGGCCACAATGGCAGTGCGTCGGCCACAATGGCAGTGTAGGCGTGCGACGGGAGCCAGCCTTGCAAATGCAAATCCTAGAGGATACTAGTACTCCGTATATAGGAAAAAGATGAAAAGGTCCCGTCCCACCTTGTCGTTTTCCTCGTACCGAAATGGCTTTGCTTCGCCCTCACTCCCTGCTGCTACCTATCCTGCTTCTCTCCATACGTAGTAAGTACCACCACAAATACCGCGTACCAGGAGGGAGGAAATACACAAGCAACTTAGCTAACGCGTAGTACTACCAGAATACTCTTTTTCTGAATCGTTGGGAGCAGCATAATTACTCTTTGGGAATGACTTTATGAGCACATACTCCACATACTACCTCCATCTCATATTAGGTTGCGCATAATTTTGCGTGCTTGTCAAACTATACAAAGTTTGACCAAAATTATACAAAATAATATAAATTTATAAAATACAAAAATAATATTATTAATATTAACTTAGTGTATACTTTTATATTATATAAATTTTATATTATATAAATTTATATTATTTTATATAATCTTGATCAAACTTTGTATATTTTAACTAGCACGCAAAATTATGCGAAACCTAATATGGGATGGAGGGAGTACTAGCTCGTGACCTGTTCAGCTAGCAATCCCGTTCGAGTGGCAGTGCAGTGCAGTTAGCCTCGTGGGACGCGGGACCCACCTGTCAGCCAGCCATACGTACACAAGAGACCTGGGCTCCACACAGCCCTTGAACTTGGATCATCAGAATATGCGATGTGCCCCTACGCACGCACGCGTCTTTCTACTCAAAGTACAGTACTCCCTCTCTGTTCGGGATTATAGATCCTACGTGTCTAACTAGGTTGTTAATTTGATCAACAAAATATAATTTATATATCATAAAAGTTATATCATTAGAAAATATAATTCTTAAAGTTTCTAATGGTATAATTTTTATCTTATCTATTATATTTGTTGTTCAAATCAACCTGAATTATCCGTCTTGAGACTTATAATACTAAACGGAGGGAGTACTACCTACAGCCAGCCAGCTAAGCAGCTACACTAGATTAGCATTAGTCAAAGTCTCTGGGTGGTGGATTAGTATACACGTAACTACGCTTGATTTCTTGTTTTTTCCCTTCCCTCCGCGCGCTCGGAGCGTTTGGATCGATCTCTGGATCCTCGCCGGCAGCAGCTAGCTACTCGGCAATGGCGCCGAGGTCCGGCACAAAGTCCCGACCCAGGCTTGGCGTCCTCCGCGAGCGCCGCCTGGACCCCTTCGCGCCCCCGCCCCTCGCAGCCGCGCATCCGCCACAGGCGGCCGAATCCGGGAACACGAGCGGGCCTTCGTGGTCGCCCACGAGCGCGGCGCTGGCGCGGATGGCGAGCGCGGCCATCTCCTCCGCCTGCAGCGGGCGCCGCCGCATCGCCGCGGGGAGCACGAAGTAGAGCTGCCCGGGCTGCAGCTCCTCGTCGTGCGCCACGGCCGCCACCGCGCCGCCGAGCTCCAGCCCGTCGGCGCTGCACAGGAAGCACGCGCCCGAGACGCCGCCCGAGGAGGCCACGGCCGCCTTGAGCGCCTGCGACGCCCTGGTGCCCCCGGGGAACCGCTGCAGCTCCCCGTCCGCGAGCACCACCCTGGCCGCCGTCGCCTCGCCCACCGCGGCGCACCCCGTCACCGCCGCCACCGCAGTCGCCTCGCACGAGTTGCACGCGCCCATGGTGAAATCGATATGAAAAGATTGGTGTATTTTTCTTCGTGTGCGCGCTTGGAGATCGAGGTGGAGGTGCGCGCGCAGGGCGGCCTGCTGGGAGGAGGCGGTGGTGGTGGTTGTGTGGGGAGGAGCGAGGCGTGCGCTGCGGCCGGGGTTTATATAGGCCAGGGAGAGGAGGTGACGCGTCGTCCTACGTCGAGTAGTGTCGCGGTGAAGGGGGAGAGGATGCCAAGCTGGAGGTTGTTAGGGACAGCTTGCATGCGGGACGCTACTAGTACTACTACAGTAGGCGCGCGTAAATGCGTGACACTGTGCTACGTCCTTGCTAGCTAGGGACGCCCCGCCCCGCCCGGCCCCGTCCGGTGGAGTACTTGCTACACCTAGCAGGCGTGGCGTCGCCTTGTTTGGATCTAGCTCTCCGCAATTCGCATGCATGGCACACTGCCATTGCCGAGGCCCACGGATCAGCGGCTGCTGATACGGAACTACAGAGTGCTGCTACCTAGTAGATGGTAAAACAGTGAGGCGATCACATCTCTTCATTTGTCAAATCTGAAGCGATAAGAGATAATTCATCACGTGTGTTGATCATCTTGGGGCAGAACATGGCGATTAATCTATCAGAACCTGTGGGAAGCTGAGGAAGTGGGTTGGAAGAACCAAACGGGCAAAAGGAGACGAATGATTGCAGCCCAGGAAGGGCGATTGCATGCAAGATCACAGAATCGGCGGAGCGGAGGGAGGATCCGCCAAAGTTGGCAGCTTCGCGACATTTTCTCGGCCATGTTGGATTGAGATCTCTTGGATCTCCTGCACCCAATACGAGTACGTACCCCCATGATTATATATATTCAGTTATTCATAGACTAATAGATATATAGTATATTCATGCATGCCCCTTCGATTCTAATAAGTGAAAAACAACAACACCGAAATATTGGCAGCAGTTTAGAGGGACATGGGATTCCCTCCCTTGTACACTGTCAGATTCGTACAGCTACGTAGCCAGTCCTGACCCGGCCCTGTCCTCCAATCGTCGGAGATCTCGATCGCTCCGACGCTTTCATGGCCTGCATGTACTGTAGTACAGTGCAGCAAGCTTATTACTAGCTGGGCACGGAGTCCTCGCCATGCCCATAAATCATCGTCCATACATGCAAGCGCGGACTTTTTGCTTGCCAGATGGAAATGGGTCAGGAGGGAACACAGAAAAAAAAAAGGAGCGCATAACTGTATGAAGCCATTGCAGGCGATGGCCATGCTTAGCAGTACGAGAGAACAGAGAAGATGGCGGGCGAGGAGCCCATGCTCGGCCATCATTGGCACTGGGCCTGCGAGGTTTTGATCTGTTGCGTCCGTGCGTGCGGCATTTCCTCCTCCGACAGTACTCTCCCCGCCGCGTGGATAACCAACCACTGCAATCATCCATCCGTAACCGGAGCGGGAGCGGCGCACCTAGACTAGACAGAGCACGTCCCGGCCAATGGGTCGCGGTCCTACCCGCGCCCAATTTAATCCCCCTGGAGGAAAAATCATGCCTTGAGCTCGCAATGACAGTATCCTTCAGTGGACAGTTTGTTATCTCGTCGATCTCCTTTTCTGTTCTGACGCCAGGGTTAGTTAATGTGTGCAAGCAGGCAAAAAATACTACAGTACTGTACTGCACTCCTCCTAACCGCGAGTATCACATTTTACTGCAAGATTCCACTAGCTTACACTAGCAACCTTTCCCTGCTGCAAGATTCCACGTGCAACAATCGCAGCTCCCAACTAGTGCTCAGCTCTGAGCCGGATCAGTGCTCTGAACCGGGCCACCAAAACACTTTTTTTCCCTCCGCACTGCAGCCCCAGGCAGGCTTGTGGTCAGACGGCTAGATTAGTTTAGCGCTGCACTCCAACACGGCGGCAAACTTATTATCTGTTTGTTCAATCATTCTAAAACCTTGATGATCAAGCCCCCTCGTCAGTCAAACCCATGCATGATGCACCGCATGAGGCCTTGGAAGCGTGAACACGCGGAAGGAGAAATAAAGGTTCGTTCTGTCCGGCGACGCGCCGATCACGCAGGCAGAATCTACCGCCAGCTCGGCGGCTCGTCGCTGCTCTCCGACGTTCCGACACCGGAGGGACACGGCGGGGTCTCGATCATGTGCACGAGCCGGTAGAGATCCAACCCACCCTCGCGAGGACACTAACCGAATACTACCAGTACGATACCCAATTTTTTTTTGTTGATTTGAAGAAGAATACAATACGGATGCTGGCTTCCCTGTCTGTCCGTTGACTGACGCGTAAAAGATGTCGCGCTCCGTCAGATCCAAGGGGAGTGGATGAAATGAAACGGTTGATGCTGGCTCACGGCAGGGATTTAACAAAGATCGGGATGCTTATCTCGTGCGGCTGTCACAGGATGATGGGAATCGTTCTCGTGGCCATGTGGGTTCTGATGTGACAACATCTGCTACATGCTCGTTAATTATCTGAGGCCGTTCTCTGTGGATCTCTGAATCTCTACTCTACGGGCTGTTCCTGCCTGCCGCGGCTACGGGGCGCACCACGAACTATTACGGCAATGCCGCAGATGGCTACTGCCTCTTCTCCGTGCGTACGTAGATGCATCCGTCCCATCTGCTCCACATTGCAGTCGCGGGTCGACATTCAGTCGAGAAAGGAAACAAAACTTAGAGTTGCGATCGTCTGCTATATTTTCTTCCGCTTGACAGTCGTTAACGCGCACTGCAGCTCCGCACAGGGCGTCTCCTGTTACAGCCACGCCTCAATAATTCCGTCATGTCTCCTCCGATAGAAACAACGGCTGAATCCCCCTCGCCAAACATTGTGCCATTTTTATGCTCCACACGATGAAAGGCGTTCTATCCGGCTCAGGTCGAGTTACGAACAAGTGTCAACAGCGCTGGGACGTCTCGCTCGACGCACCATCGGTACCCTGTTTGTTTCAGCCTGCAACTTGGGCTTGTTGTTTCCAGCCGAGCATGTGTGAGCGAGTGACCTTCCATGGGCGCCATTGTCGTGTCGGGAGGAACTCTGTACGTCTAGTAGACGTTATGTTATGGATAACGATTCGATCAATATGCGGTATTCTCTAAGGCATAATAAACGAAATAAGACTCTTGCTTCGGTATCCCCCTCCCTAGAGTAAATTTTGTCTGCGAAACCGGGTTCCGGGTTTATTATGGATGGGTTCCGGGTGGAGATCGACCCGTACGGGCTCGTATGTGACGCTGTATGTCCAGTCGTATGGCGTATTGTACCCGGATGGCATAGAGGGGACGACTGTCCGGTTGGCCGGGAAATATCCGTCTTCATCTCTCCCTCGGTCCCTCCCCATCTCATTTATCCCCAATTTAGAGAAGTCCATCGTCCTCACTCCACCTCTCCTGGCGAACTCCCAGTCGGCCACCGGCTGTTGGTGGAGGCGATGGAAGGAAGTGCGTCGTCGCAACCCACAGTTGAGAGGATGTTGGAGGATGGATTGGGGAGGCGACAGATTCCGCGGCCGGCGATGGCGGCTTGCCGACCGTCATGGGTAAGCTGCTGCGTCGAACAGATCTGGAGCTATGGCGGAAGATGGGGGAGGTGTTGGAGTTGTCGCAGTAGCCGCGGTCGGCGAGGGCTGACGTGACAGTTTCGGACGCGACCAAGATGCATGCCGTTGCGGCCAATGATGCGGCCGTCGAGAGAAAGGTGGTTGCCTCCTCCACAGCTGAGGAGGTGGAGAAGGCACAGTCGAGTTTGGCACACAGGAGGTTGCCCATTCAGGAAGTAGCTGTTGTGAAGGAGGTAAGATCCACTGTCTTCTCGCATCTTTTTTCACAGTTTTAGGTCGATGCAATCAGGGCGGTGAACCGTAATTAGAAATTTTAGAATTTGCCGTGTATATTCTGAACCCTAGGGTTCTTAGGTACGGATTGTATGCTTCATGGTTAATTTCTCTAATACTACAGAAATAGGTATTTATTGTGTAGCATACATGTAGTGGTAATTATTTTTCCCCTTAGCAATCTGATTGTAGACCTACATTTTGTGGTAATTATCCTGCTGTAGCATACCGTGATCCGCGCTTGCGTTCATTTGCATATTGTGGTAAACTGTATACCTACTCGTGTTGTAGTTACATATGAACTAGAATATAACATGCACTATTGGTTGAAGTATTTCAAAGAAAACATAAATTGTTATGCTTAGTTATACCATTTTCATGAGGTCCATTGGTCATGAAGAACCATACTATAGAAATTCAGTTGTTGTTGTAAATGTTGCGTAGTACTAGTGGTATTTGACATGGTTATACCCTACGGGTACGTGACTTCAGCATACCTGGTACAGCCCAAAGATGGCCTACAGCAGATATACGTTGGCCCATGAAGATTTTCGGGTGGCCAAGGCCCATGACGCCTTTGGATCCTTGGAGAGCAAGACTAGCGGAGATAGGAAATTCAAAGGAATAAAACCCTAGAACTTGTAACTGACTAGGACTATACCCGGGACCTGCCTAAGTCTATATAAAGGCCAGGAGGGCACGTCCTAGATCTCTCGACTCATATTTTCACACACGCATCCACGCCAGATCGAATCTGCGCACCCTGTAACCTTCGGTTCCGCCGTAATCAAGAGCAGACAAGCAGGAGTAGGGTTTTCCCTCCGGGGGCCTGAACCTGGGTAAATCTCGTGTCCCCGTTTGCTTGTCATTAACGTGTCATGATCTCCAGCATCCCCATCTTCTCCAAAACCCAAGTCCATAACAATGGGCATTGACGAGATTAAACCTCGTCAATTGGCGCCGTCTGTGGGAATTGGGGCTGCTGATTGTGCGGTCGTGACGGTTCCGACCCGATCGATCTACAACTCCGCGGCAACGGAGAATCACCTCCTCTTCGGCGCTTTCGACTTCACCGCCCACTCGCCGGCCACCATGAAGGATTTTGAGCCCGTAGGCGATGGACTCGAAATTTTGTTCAGAGCTTACGCTTCCGGTGGGACAAGCGGTACCCTCCGCCTCCTGGCGGGTGCCCGTGCCGTCAATCAGGCCCTCGTGGGCTCCACACCCGTGCTACGCGCGTCACCATCGACAGATGAGTTCTACAGCGGCGAATGCAACTCCGATCGTGCGATCCACCTCGGATGAAGGAACCTACGTTCCGGACCCGCTGCGGCAACCGACCAATCTCCGGCGTTATCTATGCGCCGATCATCCAAACCGACGAGGAAACGCCTAACCCGCCGCCCAACCTAAACGGCGAAAACAGAAGAAGCCAGTCCCCCCCACCCGACAGGGAAAGCAACGGCCACGTCATCCAACTTAGCAAAGAAGGATGGGTGCAGGCGCGCCGTGCCGTCGCAGGCGACATCGTCTTACCTGCAGACGCCTCACGTGACCTACTGATGCATACCACTACCTCCTCATCGAGGAGCACAAGAAACAAGTCAAGATGCGAGACGCCGACAAGCGCAAGCAAGAAGCCTCTGAGTCCAGCGCGCGACGAGCTGCGCTCTCCGCCATGGCACCTGGCTCTAGCACAAACGGAAACCAGGGAAACAAGCACCGCTCTCGGGTGGAGAACATGGATCCCAAGGAACGCCGTGATGTGACCGAACTCTCCACACATCGTTCATGGATATGGATGCCGACGGCAACATCATCCCGAAGACGCCACAAGCTGCGATCATGGCAGCCACTGCGTATCTCGCGGCTCACCCACCTCCGGAGGGACCGAAAAGGGCCATGCATAGGTCCGCTTACCGGACTAGGACTAATCGAGCTGCGCTCACGAAGGCGCTCTGAGCCGAAGAAGAAAGCTCCGGCCAGGCGCGACCGAGCCCCACCCCCTCATCCGAAGAGGAAGAGGAGCACGATCTTCCTCGAAGGAAGAAGAGCTCGCACCGCCATAAACGCGACTACGACGCCAGAGACAAGCTTACACAGCGCAAGATCGACAAAGCACGCGCCAAACGCGCATGCTCGTCTGAATCCGAGATGGATGAAGACGAAGGAGAACTTTGCGGGGCACGATGCTTTAGCAGATCCGTTCGGCGAACACAGATACCACGCAACTTCAAACTTCCTTCGGATACTCCGAAGTTCAACGGCACGCAAGATCCAAATTCCTGGCTCAGCGACCATCTGTCATCCGTCAAGCTTCACGGAGGCAACAAAGAAACCGCCATGCAATGCCTTCACCGTGACGGCGGGCGCTGGTGCTTAGCAGCCTATCATCAGGATCCATCCGAAGCTGGGAGGAGCTCGCTTACAGCTTCATCCGAAATTTCAAAGGCACCAGCAAGAGGCCCGCCTCAATCTAAGAATTGCGAGCCTGCACTCAGAGAACGGGTGAATCTATTCGCTCGTACATACTACGCTGGTCTACAACCAAGAACTCCGCAGCACACATCTCCGAAGAGCGGGCCATTGACGCCTTCAGGGACGGCGTCAAGCGCCCAGACTTCAAGGAGGAACTTGGGCGTGTAAAGCCCAAGACACTCGACCACCTCATGGAAATCGCCAACAGTTGGGCAGACGGCGAAGATTGCATCCAGCGAGCACAATCAGACGAAGAGGACGACTACGGCCGAAGACGTGAACGCCGCAGCAAGAGGAGATCGCGCGTCTACGAGGACCGCGACGGACCCAACATGGTCGCGGCCGGCTACACCGACCGTCGTAACGAGAACAGCCGCAACAGCGGAGGATACCGCGGCGGAAACTTCTGCGACAACGGACGACCAACGCAGTCGTGGCAACGCCGCGACCTCGACAATGCATTCGACAAACTTTGGGTCCATGCACCATCCACTTCTACATCGACAAACAGGATGGCAAAAGAAAGCCAACCACATGCTCAAGGACCGCGAGTTCCAAACTCGGCAAAAGGCATGGTGCGAGATGAGGCAACAAGCCCGATCCTGCGTTTGGAAATGCACTGCGCCAGTGAAATAGCACACGAGCTCCTCCACCGCCGCCTATTGGAGGCCCAAATCAACCATCGCACAATCAAAACAATGCCGGTCGCATACCCCCACCAAAGGAGCACTAAATATGATCCGGAAGGGACGCCCACCAATAGGGTGCGAAGAAAATCACCCGACAAATCAACTTGGCCGTGGCAACTCCGCTGCAATCCACAGTACCTCGGCGGATCGAGTCTCGCATCACATTCACTCGCGGATCACCCTTGCGGATCCTCGCCCAGTCATCTTGCCACAGTCTTTGGGAGGCGCAGATCGGAGGCTTCGAGATGAGTCGCGTCTTCATGGACGGCGGTAGCGGCATCAACCTAATGTTCGCAAGCACTCTAGCAGCTATGCGGATCCGCAATGCACTGGAACAATCGGACACAATGTTCCACGGCATTGTCGAGAAAGGGCATATTCCCCGGCAAAATAGGGCTCGGCGTCATCTTGAGCCGGACAACTTTCGGCGGCGCCTAGAATTCGAAGTGGTGGACTGGCCGTCGCAATACCACGCCATCTTGGGGCGTGTAGCATTTGCAAGATTCCTGGCCGTCCCACACTACGCATACCTACTACTCAAGATGCCAGGACCAAGGGGCGTCATCACAGTCCACGGGAGCTTCACCCAATCGGACCAATGCGACAGGGATTTCAACAAAATCTTACAGTCTTTCGGCATGCAAGACGAGCTCGTAAGGCTCCGCGAGGTGACGGACAATGGGCTACCCCCAGTCACAAGGCAGAACGCACCTGACATGTCCTTCGAATCCACCGTCAACACCAAGAAAGTGCAGGTCCATTCGACGGACGCCTCCAAGACGGCGCTAATCGCCAATGACCTCAGCATCGCATAGGAAGGCGCGCTTGTCGAATTCCTCCATGAGCGCTGGGAAATCTTCTCCTGGTGTCCTGCGGACATGCCAGGAGTTCCCAGGGAATTCGCCGAGCACGCATTCAACGTCTTTCCAGACACCAAGCCAGTCAAGCAGTCCATCTTAAGACTGTCGGAGCCACGAGCCGAAGCTATCGGCAAAGAAATCAAGGAAAGCGAGTGGCTGGCAAACACGGTGATGGTCCCGAAGAAGGACACGGACATCCTGCAGATGTGCGTAGACTTCACGTCACTAAACAAACATTGCCCAAAGGACCACTTCCCTCTTCCTCGGATCGATCAGATCATCGATTCGACTGCAGGTTGTGAGAAACTCTCCTTCCTTGATGCCTACTCAGGCTATAACCAGATTCGACTCAAGGTCGAAGATCAAGAGAAAACGGCGTTCATCACACCGTTTGGAGTATTCTGCTACAACACCATGCCCTTCGGGCTAAAGAACGCGGGTGCCACGTACCAGCGATGCATGCAGGCCTGCCTCAAAGAACAGATCGGTCGCAACGTCCAAGTCTATGTCGACGACATAGTAATAAAAACCAAGGAGGCAAGGACACTTATCGACGATCTCCGCGAGACGTTCGACAACCTTGATCGCTACAGGATCAAGCTCAATCCAGAAAAGTGCGCCTTTGGCGTCCCCTCGGGTCAGCTGCTCGGATACTTCATCTCTCAACGAGGGATTGAGGCGAACCCGAAGAAAATCAGAGCCATCATGACAATGGAGAAGCCGAAAAACCTCAAGGGCGTCCAGCAGCTCGCAGGACGAGTAGCGGCACTAAGCAGGTTCATCAGCCGTATGGGCAAGAAGGCCCTACCATTCTACCAGCTACTACGTAAGGCAGACAAGTTCGAGTGGACACCAGAAGCCAACGACGCATTCGAAAGCCTCAAGCGGCTCCTCTCCACCTCGCCCGTTTTGGTCACGCCAAAAGAGCGCGAGCCCCTGCTGCTGTACATAGCAGCCACACACCAGGTGGTAAGCACCGTACTCGTGGTCGAACGACCCGAAGAAGACAAGACCCATGGGGTCCAGCGCCCAATTTACTACCTCAGTGAGGTTCTCACTCCAACAAAACAGCGGTACCCGCACTACCAGAAGCTCGCCTACGACGTGTTCATGACAGCTCGACGGCTGAGCCACTACTTCCAGGAGCATCAGGTGATGGTCGTTAACGAGGCACCCCTGAACAGCATCCTGAATAACCCAGAGGCAACAGGACAGGTCGCCCTGTGGGGCATCGAACTATCACCCTTGGACATCGTCTACGAGAAGCGACACGCAATCAAATCCCAAGTCCTTCCGGACTTCCTGCTGCACTGGATGGAGCTGCAGCTGCCAGACACCCCAGATATGTCGCAGTCCTGGACAATGCATTTCGACGGCTCCAAGCGCGAAGCGAGGCGTGGAGTCATACCGACCTCCCGCAAGGTGACAAGATGAAGCACGTTCTTCGGATGAAGTTCGAGCCTCCAACAACGGCCAACACGAAGCCCTCATCCATGGCATGAGGATGGCAAAGATATGCGGCGCAACGCGCCTGGTCATCTATGGTGACTCCAACCTCGTCGTCCAGCAGACGATGAATGAGTGTGACGCACACGCCGAAAACATGATTGCGTATCGCGCGCTATACAACGCACTCGAAGGAGAATTCGACGGCTGCGACCTTCGGCACGTCGGAAGAGAGAGCAACGAGGAAGCCGATAGACTCGCCAACATCGGCTCCACTGGCGCAAAGGTACCACCAGGTGTGTTCCTCGAACAAATCTGCGTGCCATCCATCAAGCGGAAATTCCCCAAGGGATCACCCGAAGAAGGTAACACTGGGGCTACGCTACCGAAGGTCATGAAGGACCCAAAAGTTGGATACCGGTTGCCATGGTCAACCTAATGCAGGTCATGGCGTCGAAGAAACTTGACGACCATACCTCCGGTTCTAATAAACGGAGAACTACCGATACCGACAGATGCCCGACGCATATCTCGTCGGTCAAAAGCCTTCACCATCATCAACGGCGAACTGTATAAACGCAGCATTACGGGTGTACTACAACGGTGCGTCACCATCGACGACGGCAAGGCCATACTCCAAGACATCCATGAGGGCATCTGCGGCCACCACGCCGGCAGCCGCTCCCTTGTCGCCAAAGCTCTACGAGCAGATTCTATCGCCAACGGCCATGAGCGACGCAGCGACATCGTCCGAAGATGCAACGGTGCCAACGGTTCGCCGACAAACCGCACGCACCTGGGTCCGAACTTCGACCCATACCCATAGCCTGGCCTTTTGCCCAATGGGGCCTCGACATGATCGGCAAACTGCCAAAATCCTCGAAGGGAGGACACGTCTTCCTCCTGGTCGCAGTCGACAAATTCACCAAGTGGATCGAGGCCATGCCAGTCACCAACCAGAAGGGCAAAACCGCCGTCAAATTCTTCGAATCCATTGTCTACAGGTTCGGCGTACCACACAGCATCATCACCGACAACGGATGGAACTTTATCTCCGAAGAATTCCAGGACTTCTGCAAGGCCTCGGAATCAACATCACATATGCCTCAGTGGCACACCCGCAAACAAACGGGCAAGTGGAAAAGGCCAACGGCCTAATTGGCGCCGGCATCAAGAAGCGCCTCATGAGCTCACTCGAGCACAAAGCTGGAAACTGGACGAAAGAGCTACCGTCTGTCCTGTGGAGCTTACGAACTACGCCAAACATCTCCACCGGCTACACACCGTTCTTCATGGTACATGGAGCTGAGGCCGTGCTACCAGCCGAAGTACGCCACCAGGCTCCACGAGTCATTGCTTACAGCGAAGCCGAATCCACGACTGCACTCGAAGATGCCGTCGACACACTCGACGAAGCACGGGATATAGCAAAGAGCTAGATCAGTGTACCAAAGAAAGTCTCCGAACTACCACCGCCGGCTGCGCCCAAGGTCCTTCGTCGAAGGAGACCTCGTCTTGCGACTCAAGCAAAAGCGACCGAATAAATTCGAGTCACCATGGGAAGGACCCTATGTCATCACCGAAGTCATCCCAGGTGGCGCCTATCGCCTCAAGCACGTGGAGTCTGGAGTCGCATACTCCAACCCATGGAACATCTCGCACCTGCGACGATTCTACCCGTAGCAACCTACCCTCTTTTACTTTCAATAAGGCTTTCAGCCAAGGCTACTCAGCCGAACCATGTACCTCCTCCATTACGATATAAATAAAGCTAAGTGTCTCACCCCCAACCTTCAGTTGACTATTTTCCTGCAACTCTACTAGATGCTACATACGCACTCGGGGGCTCCCCCCACCTCACGATTTCATCGACTGAGGACCAAACATGTACACCTGAGTAACTGACCACGTCAGGCAAACGAAAAGGACACGTACTCAATCAAAGCACTGCGTGCTCACAAACAAGCAAACCTTTACAACAAAGGGCACAAAACGCCAGCCGAAATATACAAATTTTACATCTCTCTGTCTATTTTCAGGTCCTACCTATTCTGAAGAATAACCTAAGCACGCTGCTCAAACAAATCTACAATCTGTTCGCATCTCGCCTTACAGCCAGAATGCGGACGATGTTCCACTTGCCACCATCCGTCGAAGAGGTGGCTGCCACAAAGAGCCAAATCTCGTCACGCGGTGCACCCTCACAAGAGACAAGGCATCCTTCACTCCTGCGACGAGCTGCTGCTGCACCAGCTCCTTGACATTGCTGGCACTCCGAAACCTCGACAGAAGACCTGCAAGGGTCGTCGGCACGGCATCCAAAGGAAACATGACGTGTAGCACCGAGGAAAGTGATGTCTGCACCTGGCGGAGCACCCGCGAAACTTGATAAACACGATCCTGCATCGTCGCCAGAACCATGGCACGATCGCGATCCATCCAGAAGAAGCCGCCGGCCTCCATGTCCTGTTGAGTCAAACAGTTGACCCGAACAGCGACACGCTCTTTTTCTTCCCTTGGAGCAAGATTCGCACCTGCGACAACCGCACAAGACAAGAATAAGGCCAGCAGGCTCATCCGAAGAACTGAGCTACAGCCCGAAAGAAGGATCAACTTACACTGCAATTGCTCGGACAGACAGCTCGCCATCAAGTACTCCTCTCTGGCTGCGCCACGATCCGCCTTGGATTTCCAAACGTTGGCACGACCGCGTAACCCGAGCAATTCCCTCTCCAAGCTGCGCACGCGATCTCGAAGGAAAGCGAGCTGTGAGGAATCATCCAACGACGGTCGCAAGGGCTTTGCGGATGAAGTGTCAACTGGGTCAGCACCCGAAGGAACCAATAGTAGCAGAAAAAAGAAGGCACACAGACATTCAGCCAAGGATAGAGCACAACTCGGAGGAATTCATTAAATATATAAGGCCATTGCGTGGCACAAGGATGGTACTACAAAAGATATTTACAACAAAAGTAAACTACATACTACCCTACATATACTATGCCTAAGGCGCAGGACACTGAGTCGCCTCAGAGCCAGACTGCCTAGCTTTGGCCTCGCACTTGGGCCCATATCAATGAGCTTGGGCCCATATCGTCTGCAGCGAGCGGAGTAGGCAACGAAGGCTACCTCGGATCCATCCGCAGCCGTCGGCATCCGAGAGGTGATCTGGGGCAAGTCCAGCTCCGCCCCAGCCGCCATGGCCATCGCCAGCCCGACGGACGCGCCGATGCCCTTCGCTGCGCTTATGCCGCAGTAGCGCCGGTGATAGAGCCTCGCCAGGCATCCACATCTTCAAGGGTCGCGCCTTTGGGAAGAGCTCCTGGTAGAAGCGACCAAGGACCTCTTTCGCCTTGGCAAGGGAGTTGACGACGGTGCCGCAGCGGTCTTCGACCGCCACAGTGGCATCATCTAGAGCACTCCCGTGCTCCAGAGCACCGTGGTCGAACTCGATGCCTGCGGCATCTGAGACAAAAATGAAGAAAAACATGAAGAAGGGCAGCATAGAAGAAGACCCGTAGAAAAAGAAACAAGTACAAAAATCCAGCACTCACCCGAAATAGCCTTGGCGAGCTATGACGCGGTGGCCTTTGCTCCTCACGATCTGCGGCCTCCGCTGCAGACGCCTTCGCTGGCCGCCTTCGACAGCTCTAGCTCAAGGCTCTTTTGCGCCTAACGGCGGCTTTCTTCTGCTGGCCAAGGCTCTTTTTAAGGCGTCGACCTCGGAGAGAGTCGTTATGCTCCTCTGCATTTAAGACAAGCAAGTGTCAAAGAACAGGACCAGGATAAACAAGAGAAGTACTAAAAGGCAGACGAATACCTTGAAGCTGCCGCAGTTTCGCCTCCAGCGTCAGGCGTTCCTCCACCGGCCACTTGGCCTCTTGGACAAAAGGCTGTAGAAAAAGGCAATAGCAGTAAGAACGGGACTTGGGGGCTACGCCCAACACAAAGAAGCAAAAACAACATCAGCACACGAAGACACTCGGGGGCTCCCCCCGTGACATGAAGCAGAAAAACTCACATGCTCCGATGGCGACCCCGAAGGCCCGCTTGCGAAATTCTAAGGCGCAACCACCAGCCCCTCCCGCACAGGAGGATCTGGAGCAGCGCCACCCGAAGTTGCCACCGTCTGAGGAGGAGGCGACGCAATGTTCGACTCCCCCATCATCTCCTGCGCACCATCACTAGAGCCGTCGGAGGATTGCCTGCATACAAACCAATCAGCACAAGTGCAAAAAAATCATGAAGGGAAAAGGACAACAGTACAACAAGAAAACTTACGAGCCCAATGCGCTCAGGTCGAAGATAGGAGAAGCCCTTCGGGCCCTCTTCTCCTCTTTCTTCTCTTCCTTCTTCTCCTCCTTCTTTTATTCCTTCTTCCGCTTTGCTGGCGGGTGCGGAGCAACAGCTCGCACAGGAATAGCAGGAAGGGGAGAGGAAGAACCTCCATGACCATCACTAGGACGCTCAAGGCCCAGAGGATTTCTAGGAGTCGGAGGAGTTGAGGCATCCGAAGACTCGCTCGAGCTCCGTGATCGCTTGCGCATATGGTCCTCACTCGACTCGTCGGCATCCTCCGCCGGAGATCGCGCCGAAGGAAGCTCAGACACGGAATCAACCACTTCATTATCCGGGGCATTCGGATACCTTTCGGGCAATGGTGGTACCATGCCCGGCACTTTGAAGCTCTACAAGATGAGAAGAAACTTTGTCAGCAAACAAAGGAAACAAATACACACCCAACAAAAAAAGGGGGGGAGCACTACGTGCACAAATCTACACCTTTGGCACGACCAACGTCGAAGAAAAGGGAGGAGTCAGCGACTTCCTCGGGATTTCTTCTCCGGCCTTGAACTTCAGCAGCACACGAAGATCCTTGTCAAGATTCCCCTCGGAGATTTTCTCACTCGAAACCCTCGTCGGATCACGGCGCCCAGAATAAAGAAACATCGGGTGCGCCCTCGCTTGGAGAGGCTACACCCGACGCTCAAGAAACGTCTGGATGATGTCCACGCCGTTCACCTCCTTCTCAGGAATCAGTTGGAGATCCTCCACCCGACGGTAAAGGGCCTCTATCTCCGCCACCTCACCGTCTAAGATTTGGTTCTTCCAGGACCTTTTCTTTTCAATCTTTTGGGAGGGGTCAAAGGGAACAAGACCAAAATCTTGCCTAGGCAATACGAAGTCGCGGATGTAAAACCATCGCCTCCGCCAGTACTGGACAGATTCAGACATGGAAAAGGAAAATAATTGCACATTGGGACTGAGGGAGATGATGAAACCCCCAATGGGATACACACCATCCGAACCAGACTGCCTCTTCACGGAATAAAGCTTCCGGAAGAGGCCAAAGTGTGGCTCAATGCCAAGCCAACACTCGCACAATGTGATAAAACACGCAACATGGAGAAGAGAGTTGGGAGACAGATGATGGAGTTGAACCCCATAGAAGAAGAGCAGTCCACGGAGGAAGTCGTGGACCGGAAAAGAAAACCCGCGAATCACGAAGGCAACAAACATAACCCGGTACCCAGATGGGGGACGGGGGATTACCTCATTGCCGGGGAGTCTCACGGCCGTCGTATCTTGCGGGATCAGGCCCCGCTCACGCAGTTTGCGGAGATCGCTCTCCCGCGTCTCTGATCGCCGCCAGCCACCATCGGTGACACGGCAGTGGTGCCCTTCTTGCCTTCAATGGCGCTGGTCCCAACCGCAGATGAAGACTTCTTCGCTTTCCCCATGGCGCTACGGCGTGGTGGGCGTTATAACGAAGAAAGAACGAAGGAAATGTGGAAGAAACTCTCAGCGCGCAGCAAGAATAGCTCAAGAACAAGGAGGCAGTGAACAGATGAACTGGTGCGGTGAAAAACAAACCACGATTTCACCAAGGATTATAACAGCGAAGACGACGCACGCTAGCCGTCCATCGAGAAGACCTAACGCCAATGGTAGATCTGGCCGTACACGTGTCAGCATCACAACGAACCGTCGTTACCACGCCGTCCACTACGCGCGGAAATCGAGGAGACGCCGTAATCATCTCCACGCCGCGCGTGACCGGTCAATTCAAAGTCAGGAAGTGGGACCCACGCCCGTCCATCAAGTCATCTCTGGCGAAAGTGACGCTTGAGGTCATCGATCGTCGACCGACATCAAAAGCTATACTAGCACCAACTTCGGCTGCACAGCTAAGAGTACTCACTCGAATCTACGATTCGATTAAATACTCGGGGGCTACTCCTATCAGGAGCGCTGGCCGCGCACCCGACAGACACATGAGGACAAAATTACTTCTCTGAGTCCTACGTCGAGTCTTCGACTCCACTACAGACTCGGGGGCTACTCCCATAGGGAGAATGGATTTAAGCATCCGAAAATTTTCGAGTCCTGCGGACTTAACAACTGAAACAATGCTTGAATTAAAGTCTCCGCTCGAGTCTACGACTCGAATAGACACTTGGGGGATACTCCCACAGGGAGCGCTGGTCGCGCACCCTATGAAATCTTCGACTGCGATCTCCCGGATCAGCACGCAAAAACTTTTTGGCAACTCTGCCCCAACAAAACGCTAAGTGAGCAACAATCTCCTTGGCCACCCGAAGCACCTCCGCGGTGACAAACATTCGGATGCTGTGTCTTCGACACAAAGATAAGACCTACAGATATCATCTGATGGCCTGGCAACGCACCTGACTGCGCTCTGCTAGTATGAAGCCGTACCAGCAGGTACGATGAAAAATCCCGACGGACGCGTTGGGTACACCAATTAAAATCACTGGAATTCCACTCCTGTAAGTCCTTCGCGGCCTGAGTCGAATTACGCCAGCATATGTTCCAGGTCCGGGTTGAGGGACCTGAACCTGAAGAAGATCGTGTCGTTTCGTCCTAAGACAGTTAACTAGCCCTGATCCGTCGGGTGAGTCAGGCACACGCATCAACAATCCCTACGCATATATACTATTAAAATATAGTTGCACCCGAAGGATGGAAGAGTCCTCAGCCGAATCTACGATTCGACTGATCACTCGGGGGCTACTGACATGGTTATACCCTACGGGTACGTGACTTCAGCATACCTGGTCCAGCCCGAGGAAGGCCCACAGCAGATATACGCTGGCCCATGAAGATTTTCGGGTGGCCAAGGCCCATGACGCCTTCGGATCCTTGGAGAGCAAGACTAGCGGAGATAGGAAATTCAAAGGGGTAAAACCCTAGAACTTGTAACCGACTAGGACTATGCCCGGGACCTGCCTAAGTCTATATAAAGGCCAGGAGGGCACGTCCTAGATCTCTCGACTCATACTTTCGCACACGCATCCACGCCAGATCGAATCTGCGCACCCTGTAACCTTCGGTTCCGCCGTAATCAAGAGCAGACAAGCAGGAGTAGGGTTTTCCCTCCGGGGGCCTGAACCTGGGTAAATCTCGTGTCCCCTGGTTGCTTGTCTGTTAACCGTGCCACGATCTCCAGCATCCCCATCTTCTCCAAAACCCAAGTCCATAACAATGGGCATTGACGAGATTAAACCTCGTCACTCCCATCTCAGCACGTTCACACCCACTTTCCCCCCTTCCACCTCGAGCTCTCGTCCGTCTCCGGCCACCACAGCCACCGTTTCCACCTTCCCGCCGGCATAGCAGCTACCCATGATGGCCGGATCCTCCCGCCGGCCATCTCCACCATCGATTCCGAGCGCTCGCCAGCCCCGTAGCCCCCCTCCACAAGCTCGAGCCTCCTCATCTTCCTATCATCGTTCCCCTCGTTCCCCTCCTCGATTGGCGCCACCCAAACGCCTGAGGCAGCCCGCCGCTCCGCCAGCACCTTGGACCTGCCGGTGCCACCAACGCCGGTCTATCGCGGTGTGCGGCAGCGGTCCTGGGGGTCCTGGGTGGCGGAGATCACTGACCGCAACACCAAGAAGAAGGTGTGGGTCGGGTCCTTCCAGTCGGCGGAGCATGCGGCGGGGGCATACGACATCGAGAACGTGCTCCTCCACGGTAGCGAGTGCGGCGAGCTCAATTTCCCTCTCGGGAGGGAAGGGCCGGTGCCGGACGTGGTGGTGGAGGGGCTCCGCTCTGTCTCCGACAGCGAGCGACGGAAGGACATGAAGGTCTGTGAGCGTCTCGAGGCAGAGCGTCGTGACGCGACGATGGCGGCCGCGCTCGTCGGCCACAACCCGGAGCTCGTCGAGGAGGAGCGGAAGCTACTGGAGGCATACGCCAAGGCCAAGCGAAAGGCTGACAGCGCGGCAGGGAAGAAGGTGAAGAAGGAGATTGCGGGGCCGTCGGCAGCTCTGGCGCCAACCACGGTGAAGGAGGAGGAGGACTGGGAGGACGCGCCGACCACGGTGAAGAAGGAGGAGAAGGACTGGGAGGACGCGTCGCCGTCGACGACGCCGGCGGTGATCGAGGTCGACTCTGATTCCTCCTCCTACGACTAGGACGAGGACTAGGGTTAGGAGGTGGTCGAATTCAGTCGAATTTTGTCAAATTCGACCAACTTTTGGTTGTAGCATGTATATATTGTGATAAATGTAGTATGTGTTAGTTTGAAATTCGGTTGATTTTGATCGAATTTGGAGGTGTTTATTTGATTTACTCCGCTAACTATAGGAGATCGGTTAGGAATGGCTATCGGTTAGACTGGTATTTTTACTTCTCTAACTTGATTTTGGGCAGTTTACTCCTCTAACTAATTGAGAATCGGTTAGGGATGCCCTTACTGTTGTACTGTACTGTTTTGCATCACAGTGTGCCGACTTGTTTCCAGCTCGGTGAGTCGGTGCCCATTATATCTGTACCGATATAAATGTACAAGGTTACCGGATCCAATTTATGTGAGCCGCTCTCGAATTCTTATTCAAAGACTTGCACAAAATAATTTGGGCTCTTGTCGTTTCGACGAGCTTTTACTCATGCATGTCAATCTAGCACGTAAGAAAAACAATCATTACTTGTGTTGTCCCATCTGTTACAGCATCTCCACACATATTGATGACAAATATAATTCATCAAACATTTATTTTTCCAAAAAGCTCACTACTCTGAAAAAAACCAAGATATAATCTCAAATGGGATATTATGTATCGTTTTCAGGTTTATATGTTGTACGAAGTTTACAGCACGTACTAGCTACAATAGCATCGCGAGATCTATGCATAATTTACAAATGACGTTGGTTTGGATTCTGCTACTTGCCATGTTGATGTTTTTATTTTAGACCGGTGTATTATATTGTATGTACAGTTTCTACATTTTTAAAATCTGTAATTAAGGAGAGCATAGCTTGCAATTTGATTGACAAAAGAAATCAATAAGTTATGTTTTATGCATTCAAAATATGATTCTCATAGTGCAAATTATGTACATTCACTATGCTCGATTGCTAAGCTGGAGTGCCCCTTTTTTTCAGGTTTGATTAAAACTCGGCCAAAGCCTCTAAAGAACCAACCTCAAGCTTGCACTCTAGCTGAGCCTACTGAGCTCGAGCTCAATTAGTTTGACACGGTCCGCTTAGATGCTTATTTATATAGCTCCCATAATTTAGGAGAGGAGAGCTCAAAGCCTACTCGATATTTTTTATTATATTTAATAATTTTTTTGTTATGAGTGTCCTTCTACAGTACACACTCTATTTGCCAAACCGATCTTGAGGCTAGTCGAGCTTTCACACTTTTATTATATCGAGCTTATTCAAGATTAAGGGATCAAATGTAAATTTCACTTTGCTTGGTTTCAGACATTCCTGTCCTTTAGTGAAATGCAAGGTATGTACAACTTTAGGTAAAAAAAAATACATAATACGATATTTTTGTGTGCACTCACTCACTTCCAGAATTTAGGTTTCTCCTAAGCTGAGCTTAGTAAGTTTGACCGAGTTTATAGAAAATAAATATACTGATATCTATCCGTAACAGCAAATCCATATAGTATCAGACATATTTATATTTTTTATTACTTTTAGGACTCTTTGTACTGTTGTTGATGATTATTAATAGATCGGTGAAATTTCACAACAAAAAATTAAGTTGCGGGGAACAAAATCTGCAGGAGCTTGCGGTACCTATGGTATGCAAGGAAGGAGGACAGATATATTGTTTAATGATTTTGAGCGGAAATGAGAAGCAACCCAGAACACAATTCGAAAACAATAATCCTATACCTATGGACTGAACTTACAAAATTGACTTACGGACTAAACATGGACTGATTTGGTTGGTCTAGTATTTGGGTTGGTTGTTTTTCTAACAAATCAGTACACAGGGCTCCTCACCACGTCAGCCCGTAAGGCCCTTCCATAAGCAAACTGCCCATATATGTAGCATGAAAAAGAAGAATAGTAATGGCAGAATTCGGTTACTCGTACCACCGAGGCCTCTGTACCAACTAAGAATGTACAGTAATCAGATTACTAGAACGAAAATAGTAATGCAGTTTCAGGTCGGAGGAGGAGATTTCTGATGCCCATGAACTTCCCAACCGCTCTCCCCCTGTCTATAGAAAATTCAGTGTCGGAGGCAGCGATTCGTTAGGCAGCAAAGCAGGCAGTGGCTGGTCCAAAGTCCAACCGCCGACACAAGATCCAAGCGGCCGGGTGAGTTGTTCGCGGAGGGGGATGTCAGATGTGTTGGTGGTGGCTGAAGGGGGACTCCCAACCCAAGTGCACCGCACAGTGGCACTGCCCTCCTGTCCTGTGCAGATCCCCCATCATCCTTCCTGCCCCATGCAGCCCGCACACAAACACACATGCGTATGCTCCCCGGCCGATCCCCTCTTCTCTGCCTTGTGTCTGACGATCCTTGTGCTTTTCCAAACGGGCCTGCTGTTAGATTAATCCCCCGGCCCCTCATAATTGTGTCTAGTTCAGCTTGTGCGAGAGTTGGATCTTGGCATCTCGATGGGATCCACTGGGCACGCACAGTGCAGTGAACATTGCCCAATGATCGGGTTTTTGAATCTGACCTGGGTGCCCGCCCTGCATGGATGATCTCTCCATGGCCCTCCCTAGCTTAGCTCCAATCATCGCAAGGACTACCAAGGAGGGAGGACCTCCGTTATCCTCTCCCACTCCATTTGTTTTTGTTTTCGCGTTGGATCGAGTAATTCCGTTGGTTGGGAACGTCCGCTGGTCTGATCTTGTAGGCTTTTGCTGCTGCTATTTTTCTTCCCTGCATTATTTGTGGGGCCTGATCAGCCTCTGAAGTGCTTCTCTCGCTCTTTCTTTCAACAAACATCAAATCAGCAGGTCCCATGATTTGTGTTAAGCTATAGTAGTATGTTGTGAGCTAGAATTGTGTGTGGTGGCGTTTGCACCAAATGATCGATATTGCAGTGTCTCTGATTGACGAAGACCAGTCTGATTTGAGTGATCTGAAATCTCGCTCACCAAACCACGGCCTTAACTGTCCAGTAGCTCCGTCACCACTCGATCGGCTCGCTGCCCCACCTGAGGCCTTGTTTACTTCTAGGTTATTTGAGAGGACGAAAGAGGATTATTTTATATCTCGAAATTTTCCAGTTATATCGTTTACTAGGCTGAATTTGGAGGGGATAATCACGGAATATTCCTACAAATGCCCTCCAAACTAGCGTATTTTTAGTTAGATTAAAAACTTTCCATTATCATAGAGTATTTTTGGGTATGGATATTTGAGAGAATTGGAGATTATTGGATGAACACCAAATCCCCGCATATTTCCACATCTTTTAAAAATAAAAATACCCCACAAGTAAACAAGTCATCAGAGAATTTGTGATCAATAATCAACACGGCACGGGTGACGGGGAGTCGTCTGGGACGCACGTTTGGAGGACGTTATTACGCACATCACACACAGTACCATGGATGTGAGATCCGGTCCCAGTCGAGTCAGAAAAGATTGATTTTCAGTGACTTTTTGACACTTGAGCTGACCACATCTTGTTCAAACTTAAACACTTCCAAAGCTAGTCCAAGTAACAGAACTGGACAAGAGAGAAAGTAGTTGCGCACATGGCTTATGCTCCAACCGCACTAACACGGTGCCATTTGTTTTCCCTTTTCGTCAGTCAGTGGTTTAGTTAACGTTTGACCCTGCGCGTCACAAATGCCGGAAAGCTCAACCACTCTGCTAGCTGCACAGCAGCGATCGCTAGAACGCTAACGGCTGCTTCTGCCGCATGCATGGACTTGGACTTGGCTAAACCAAAACAAGCAAAACCAGACCACCACCGTATGTACATGACGAGGATGGGACGACGGCCGTAATAATGCTGGGCAGGGTCATCTTCTGCGCGGTGATCGCGGCGGCCGTCCTCGCCGTCGTCCTGCTCGCCACCGTCTCCCCTCTCCCTCGCCGGTCCAAAGCCTCACAGGGCCTATCCCGAGCGATCACGGTGTACATCCATCCGGCGCCGTCAGCCGGAGCCGTGAGGCAGCATCAGCATCGGCAGCAAGGAGGCGCCGCGCACGAGGACGAGCAGGCGGCGACCACCGCGATGGTGTTCCGCCACCGGATGACGGCGGGGCCCGAGGCCGCCTCGAGGACCGTCGGCGCGGCCTCGGGGTTCGTGCTCCCGGGCGCGACGATGTCGGCGTTCGACACGGTGCATCTGGCGTTCGACTCGCCCGGGCTGTCCGGCAGCCTCTGCGTCGAGGCAACAAGGAGCAAGAAGGGCGACCGGGAGGAGGTGCTCCGTGTGGTGGGCGGCACGGGCGCCTTCGCGTTCGCGCGCGGGCACGCCGTCCTGCGCGCCGAGGAGCGGGGGCAGCGGCGCCTGGGCAACGGCGGCGGTGGCGCCTCGTCGGCGCTGCGCCTTGAGCTGAGCGTGACGTCCGCGGCCGCGGGGTAAAAAAGGCACTGAACAGCTCCGCGTGCGTGCGCGCGTGAGCGATGTGTTATTCCTTTTAATTTTCTTATTATTTCTCTCTCTATTTCCTATAGTAGATTTTGCAACTAAATTCAAGGGTTGTAATGCAGCTTTGATGCCGGAAGAGTGATACAGTGATGCGCCAAACAGTGCGTGGTCACTGGTAAATTGTTCCCTCGATAATTTGAGTGAAAACTGGGAGCAGAGGTTATGGACGTGTTTGATAGCCCGGGTTAGCTCAGCTATTCTCATCTTGTTTGTTAGCCTGACTCGGCGGAGGGGCAGTGTCCAGTTCACCCGAAAAATGCTCCCTCGGCCCTGTCCGAGAGAGAAGCTCGATTCGAGGAGGGATCTGCTCCCAGCGCAGCGTCTTGCATACAAGGGCATGATTGATTTTTAAACGTTTTGTTTAGAGACTTTGGTGCAACAGTTTAGACCTCTCTGCTATTATTTTGTTTTGGGCCAATCTCTATCCATACAGACCTACCAAACAAAGTATCAATTGAGATTCTTCCAATGCATACGGGTTAACAAACACATCACAAAATCTCATGATAGGTATCTCTAGTGGGATAGTGAATTCGAAGTGACAGTCTACCAAACACACCCTATATAGTTTATCAGGGAGTCAGGTTCGTATGTTTTTCTTCACTTGTGAGCATAACGGGATAGCGAGTTTGTGTGTCGAATTCCTTGCGAATGTATGGTAATGGAAAAAGCATGGCATTAGTTGTGTTCTGCGATCAAAAAAAGAGGAACCTAGGGCCTGTTTGGCACCGCTGTTTTTAATCTGTATTCGGAAGATAACGTAGTATCTAAAAATAATATTGTTTCAAATACTTTGAGCCGTCTGGCCGGAAAACCTTAGTATTCTAAAAACTAAGGCCTAGTTTGGTAACAAAGTTTTTCTAAAACTGAAGTATATCAATACTATAGTATTTTAGTGCCTAGCAAAGTAATACTTCAGTTTTTCATTTTCTCAATTTTAGGAAAAAGAGGGTATAGCCTCTTTCTCAAATACTTCAAAAAAAAACATAGATTTAGAGAATATTTCAGTTTTAAAACCATATTATTTGTTATATCCAAACACCTCAAAGTATTTAATACTTTAGTTTTTTAAATAATCAAAGTATTCTCTTAATACTTTAAAAATACTTTGATGCCAAAAAGGGCCTGAGGTTTTTTTTTTTGCACGGTTAAAGAAAGATGTTTGGACCTTTTTTTCCTAAATAATGTGGTTTTATGTAGACTAGAGTATTGCTTGCCCAGACGTTAATATACCATGGTTTTAAATACTTTGGTTTGGCAAAAGCCAAACAGCCAAGCGGAGCCTTAGTAATAAAACAGAGTAGCTGAGATTAAAAATAGAGTAACATTTTCTTAAGACAAAGAAACAGAGTAATATTAATGTGAGAATAAACAGTCGAAGCTTTATTGCAATATACTGTTTACATGCGTACTCAAATGTTCAGGAGGATTACTAAGCCAAACATGGAGCCCAATATTCGCCGTCCTGGCTAGTGTAAATTTGTGATAATAATAATAATTGATGATTTTTCAATGAGAGAATACAATGGTTTATATAGGAGAGGGGGGAGAGGAGGTGCATCGCACCGGCCTAAACCCTAACTTGATATGCAAGTAAATATATTCTAACATCCCCCCGCAGTCTCAACCGTGGGCTCAACAACATTAAGAGTGAAACGAATCTCTGTAAATGGTGTAGTAGTAAGTCCTTTGGTAAAAATATCTGCAAATTGGGCCGTAGAAGGCACATGAAGAACACGCACTTATCCCAAAGTGACCTTCTCTCGAACAAAATGGATGTCAATCTCGATATGCTTTGTCCGCAGATGCTGAACTGGGTTTCCAGAAATGTAAACAGCTGAAATGTTATCACAATATACCACTGTGGCCTGACCAAGAGGTCGATGTAACTCAACAAGTAACTGACGCAACCAAACTGTTTCAGCAACTGCGTGAGAAACAGCACGGTACTCAGCCTCTGCGGATGAGCGAGAAACCGTAAGCTGACGCTTCGAAGACCAAGAAATTAAATTATTGCCAAGAAAAACGCAGTATCCTGAAGTGGATCGACGAGTGTCTGGACAACCAGCCCAGTCTGCATCGGAATATGCTGTCAATGATGTGGGTGATGAGTGGTTGATATGCAAACTATGATCTAATGTACCTTTGAGATATCTAAGTATGCGTTTGACATGGTTAACATGCGGAACTCTTGGATCATGCATGTAAAGACAAGCTTGCTGGACAGCATATGATATTTCTGGACGTGTAATGGTGAGATACTGAAGGGCTCCAGTTAAGCTACGGTATAGAGTCGGATCAGGAAAAATATCACCATTCGAGGAAAATTTAGAAGAAGTATCTACAGGTGTATGGGATGGTTGACAATCTAACATTCCAGCCCTAGTTAGGAGATCAACAGAGTACTGACGTTGAGAGAGAAAAAGACCAGAAGAATCACGAGTGACAGCTATACCTAAAAAGTGATGAAGGGAACCTAGATCAGTCATAGAGAATTCAGTTTGTAGGAGAGAAACAATATGAGTGAGAAAAGTTGTGGAGGAGGCAGTGAGAACTATATCATCAACATAAAGTAGGAGATATGCAACCTGGGTGTTAGAGTGGTAAACAAAAAGAGAGTAGTCAGAACGAGAGGGAATGAATCCTATAGTTTGAATAAAGGTAGAAAAACGTTGAAACCAGGCTCGGGGTGCTTGTTTGAGGCCATAGAGAGATTTTTGGAGAAGGCAAACGTGATCAGGAAAAGAAGAATCTTCGAAACCGGAAGGTTGTTGAGAATAGACGACTTCGTTTAAGGAACCATGAAGGAAAGCATTTTTTACATCGAGTTGATGAATGGGCCAGGAAGAGGAAACAGCAAGACTAAGAATGGTTCGGATGGTGCTAGGTTTGACTACTGGAGAGAAAGTTTCGTCGTAATCGACACCGTGTTGTTGAGAGAACCCACGACAAACCCAACGCGCTTTATACCGAGAGAGAGTGCCATTAGAATGGAATTTTTGACGGAACACCCACTTTCCAGAAACAACATTTGCATTAGGAGGTCGGGGAACAAGTTGCCATGTGTTATTGGATTGGAGTGCTTGAAACTCATCGCGCATGGCAGCGGACTAGTTCGGATCAAGAAGAGAAGATTTGTATGTTTTGGGAAGAGGTGAGAGAGTTGGAGAAGCATGAAGATTGAGGCGTGTTTTAGGAAGTCGAAAACCAGACTTGGCACGTGTGCGCATGGAATGGTCGTTGTTAGGTGCGATAATGGGAACAGCATGTGAAGGAGGAGCTGCTGCATCCGACGCAGCGGAGGAGGAGGACGCAGCAGCATGAGGGGCAGAGGATTGGGTAGTTTGATTGTAAACCTGGGTTATGGGTGGGCGAGACACGAGTGCTGATGGGACTATCGGGGCAGCCGAGTCGACTGGGGCATGGTTAGGGACTACCGTGGCAGGATAATCGGGAGCGGTGTTGGTCGAGGCAGGATGGTGGGCAGCCGTGGCAGGGTTGTAGGACAGGTTAGGAACGAAAAAGTGAGGTTTTATGGAATTGGCTGGGCGAGGGGTGGATGTGGTGGGAGTAGATGTAGAGGTTCTAGTGGCGAAAGGAAAGGTGTTTTTATCGAAAGTGACATGCCTAGAGATGTGAATGTGACCGGTCACAAGATCAAAACACCGGTAGCCTTTGTGTTCATCTGAATAACCTAGGAAGATATAAGGAAGGGAACGTGGAGAGTGACAAGGTTTGATCTCATCAATGCCCATTGTTATGGACTTGGGTTTTGGAGAAGATGGGGATGCTGGAGATCGTGGAACGGTTAACAGACAAGCAACCAGGGGACACGAGATTTACCCAGGTTTAGGCCCCCGGAGGGAAAACCCTACTCCTGCTTGTCTGCTCTTGATTACGGCGGAACCGAAGGTTACAGGGTGCACAGATTCGATCTGGCGTGAGGTGCGTATGCGAGAGTATGAGTCGAGAGATCTAGGACGTGCCCTCCTAGCATTTATATAGACTTAGGCAGGTCCCGGGCATAGTCCTAGTCGGTTACAAGTTATAGGGTTTTACCCCTTTGAATTTCCTATCTACTCTAGTCTTGTTCTCCAAGGATCCGAAGGAGTCATGGGCCTTGGCCACCCGAAAATCTTCATGGGCCAGCGTATGTCTGCTATGGGCCTTCCTTGGGCTGGACCAGGTATGCTAAAGTCACGTACTCGTAGGGTATAACCATGTCAGTAGCCCCCCGAGTGATCAGTCGAATCGTAGATTCGAGTGATGACTCTTCAATCCTTCGGGTGCAACTAGATGTTAACAATATATGTGTGTAGGGATTGTTGATACATGTGCCTGACTCGCCTGACGGATCAGGGTCAGTTAACTGTCTTAGGACGAAACAACATGATCTTCATCAGGTTCGAGTCCCTTAACTTGAACCCGGAACATATGCTGGCGTAATTCGACTCAAGCCGTGAAGGACTTACAGGAGCGGAATTCCAGTGTTTTTAATTGATGTACCCAACGCGTCTGTCAGGATTTTTCATCACGCCTGTTGGCATGGATTTATACTAGCAGAGCGCAGTCGTGTACGTTGCCAGGCCATCAGATGATATCTGCAGGTCTTATCTTTGCGTCACAGACGCAGCATCCGAACATTTGTCACCACGGAGGTGCGTCGGGTGGCCAAGGAGGCTGTCGCTCACTCAGTGTTTTATTGGGGCAGAGTTGCCAAAAAGTTTTTGCGTGCTGATCCGAAAGATCGCAGTCGAAGATTTCATAGGGTGCGACCAGTATCCCTATGGGAGTAGCCTGAGTGTCTGCTCGAGTGAGACTCGGCGCAGACTTTAGTCCAAGCATTGTTCAGTTGTTAACTCTGTAGGACACGAAAATTTTCGGATGCTTAAATTCATCCTCCCTATGGGAGTAGCCCCCGAGTCCGTAGTGGAGTTGTAGACTCGACGTAGGACTTGAAGAAATACTTTGTCTGCATTCATCTTTCGGGTGCGCGGCCAACGCTCCTGATAGGAGTAGCCCCCGAGTATTTAGTCGAATCGAAGATTCGAGTGAGTACTCTTAGCTGTGGAGCCGATGAATTGTAGTTGGTGCTAGTATAGCTTTTGATGACATCATTGCTGATGATCAATGACCTCAAGCGTCTGCTACGCCAGAGATGACTTGACTGGACAAACGTGGGTCCCATTTGCTGACTTTGAATTGACCGGTCACGCGGGGTGTGGAGATAATTACGGTGTCTCCTCGATTTCCGCGTGTAGTGGACGGCGTGGTAACGACGGTTCGGTGGGATGTTGACACGTGTACGGTCAGATCTGCCGTTGGCGCTAGGTCTTCTGTATGGACGGCTACCGTGCATCGTCTTCGCTGTTATAATCATTGGGGAAAGCCTCGGTTTGTTTTCACCGCACCAGTTCTTGTTATCACTGCTTCCTTGTGCTTTAGCGATTCTTGCTGCGCGCTGGGATATCTTTCCACATTTCCGTCGTTGTTTCTGCGTTTTCACCATCGGCGCCGCCGTAGCGCAATGGGGAAACCAAAGAAATCTTCATCTGCGGTTGGGACCAGCGCCGCCGGAGGAAAGAAGGGCACCGCCACTACTCACGTCACCGATGGTGGCTGGCAACGATCAGAGACGCGAGAGAGCGATCTCCGCAAGCTTCGCGAGCGGGGCCTGATCCCGCAAGATAGGGAGGCCGTCAAACTCCCCGGCAATGAGGTAATCCCCCGTCCCCATCTGGGTATCGGGTTATGTTTCTCGCCTTCGTTATTCGTGGGTTTTCTTTTCCAGTCCACAACTTCCTCCGTGGACTGCTCTTCTTTTATGGGATTCAGCTTCATCATCTGTCTCCCAATTCTCTTCTCCACATTGCTTGTTTTATCACTTTTATGCAGTCTTGGCTTGGCATTGAGCCGCACTTTGGCCTCTTCCGGAAGCTCTATTCCGTGAAGAGGCAGTCTGGTTCGGATGGTGTGTATCCCATTGGGGGTTGCATCATCTCCCTTACTCCCAATCTTCTCTTCTTTTCTTTTTCCATGTCCGAATCTGTCCAGTACTGGCGGAGGCGATGGTTTTACATCCGCGACTCCGTAGTGCCCGGGCAAGATTTTGGGCTTGTTCCCTTTGACCCCTCCCAAATGATTGAGAAGAAAAGGTCTTGGAAAAACCAAATCTTGGATGGTGAGGTGGCGGAAGTAGAGGCCCTGTACCGTCGGGTGGAGGATCTCCAGCTGATTCCGGAGAAGGAGGTGAACGGCGTGGACATCATACAAACTTTTCTTGAGCGTCGGGTGCAGCCTCTCCAAGCGAGGGTGCACCCGATGTTTCTTTATTCTGGCGCCGTGATCCAACGAGGGTTTCGGCTGAGAAAATCTCCGAGGGGGATCTTGACAGGGCCCTTCGCGCGCTGCTGAAGTTCAAGGCCGGAGAAGAAATCCCGGGGAAATCGCTAACTCCTCCATTTTCTTCGACGTTGGCCGTGCCGCAGGTGTAGATTTGTGCACGTAGTGCTTTTTGTCGGTTGTGTATTTATTTCCTTTGTTTGCTAACAAAGTTCCTTCTGATTTTGCAGAGCTTCAAAGTACCGGGCATGGTACCGCCATTGCCTGAAAAGTATCCGAATGCCCTAGATAATGAAGTGGTTGAGTCCGTGTCCGAGCTGTCGTCGGCGCGATCTTCGGCGGAGGATGCTGACGAGTCGAGTGAGATTCATACGCGCAAACGATCATAGAGCTCCAGCGAGTCTTCGGATGCCTCGACTCCTCCGACTCCCAGAAACCCTCTGGGCCTTGAGCGTCATAGTGACGGTCATGGAGGTTCTTCTTCTCCCATTCCTGCCATTCCTGCGGATGCCGCACTCCGCCCAGCCGGAAGAAGGAAGAGAAAAAGGAGGAGAAGAAGGAAGAGAAGAAAGAGGAGAAGAGAGCCCGAAGGACTCCTCCCGTCTTCGACCTGAGCTCGTTGGGCTCGTAAGTTTCTTGTTATATTGTTGTCCCTTTTGTTTTCTTGATTTTGCACTTGTGCTGATTGCTTCGTATGCAGGCACTCCTCTCACGATTCCTCCAGTGATGGTGCGCGGAAGATGATGGGGGAGTCGAAAATTGCGTCTCCTCCGCCTCAGACGGTGGCGACTTCGGGTGGTGCGGCTCCGGATCCTCCGTTGCAGGAGGTGCAGGTGGTTGCACCTCAGAATTTCGCGGGCGGTCCGTCGGAGTCGCCATCAGAGCATGTAAGTTTTTCTGCTTCATGTCACGGGGGGAGCCCCCGAGTGTCTTCGTGTGCGAATTTTGCTTTTACTCCTTTGGTTGGGCGTAGCCCCCAAGTCCTTTTCTTACAGCTATTTCTTTTTCTTCAGCCTTTTGTGCAGGAGGCCAAGCGGCTGGTGCAGGAGCGCTTGGCGCTGGAGGCGAACCTTCGGCAGCTTCAAGGTAACTATCTGCTTTTTGGTGCCACTCTTATTTATCCTGGTCCTGTTCTCTAACACCTTTGCTTGTCTTGGATGCAGAGGAGCATAATACTTCGCTCCGTGAGGTCGACGCTCTCAAGAAGAGCCTTGGTCAATCGGAGGAGGTAAGGCCAGTGCTGAAGGCGCCTTGAGCTAGAGTGACCAAGGCAGAAGCGAAAGAGCATCTGCAGCAGGAGGTCAGGACCGTGAGGAGCAGCATGCAGGCTAAGGCTGTGCGAGAGAGAGGTGGCGACGAAGCTCATGGCTGCTGCCAAGGCTATTTCGGGTAAGTGTTGTATTTGTGCTTATTACTTCGTGTTTCCTGTATTCTTCTGTGCTGCTATTCTTCATGTCTTCTTTTTTTTATTTTTGTCTCAGATGCCGCAGGCATCGAGTTTAACCGCGGTGCTCTAGAGCACGGGAGTGCTCTAGATGATGCTACTGTGGCGGTCGAGGACCGTTGCAGCACCGTCGTCAGCTCCCTTGCCAAGGTGAAGGAGGTCCTTGGTCGCTTCTACAAGGAGCTTGTCCCTAAGGGCGCAACCCTCGATTATGTGGATGCTCTGGCGGAGGCTCTGTCACCGGCGCCACGGCGCATAAGCATAAGCGAAGGGAAGGGCATCGCGCGTCGGGCGATGGCCTTGGGCCGGAGCGGAGCTGGATCTGCAGATCACCTCTCGGATGCCGACGATCGCGGACGGATCCGAGGTAGCCTTTTGCCTACTCTGCTGCCGCAAAATATGGGCCCAAGCTCATTGATTTCTTGTCCGAGTATGCACTGCGCGGCGGCGGGCCAAAGCTAGGCAGTCCGGCTCCGAGGCGACTCAGGGTGCCGCACCTTAGGCGTTGTAGACGTAGGGTAGTTTGTAGTCTGCTTTTGTTGTAAATATCTCGAAGAACACCATCCTTGTGCCACGTAGTGGCCTTATATGTTAATGAATTCTTCTGAGTTGTGCTCTATCACTGTCTGAATGCCTGTGTTCCTTTCTTTTTCTGCTGCTATAGGTTCCTTCGGGTGCTGACCCTGTTGACACCCCATCCGCAATGCCACTGCGACCATCTTTGGATGACTCCTCGCAACTCACTTTTCTTCGGGATCGTGTGCGTAGTCTGGAGAGGGAGTTGCTCGTTCTGTGATCATCTTGGCGTTTGGAAGTCAAAGGCGGATCGTGGTGCAGCGGAGAGGAGTACTTGATGGCGGAGCTGATTAATTTGTCCCAGCTGCAATGTAAGTTGTTCTTTGGTTCGAGCTGTAGCTCAGTTCTTCGGATGGGCCTGCTGGCCTTACTCTTATTTTGTGTGATTGTCGCAGGTGCCATCCTTGCTCCGAGGGAAGAAAAGGAGCGTGTCGCTGTTCGGGTCAATTGCTTGACTCAACAGGACATGGAGGCTGGCGGCTTCTTCTGGATGGATCGTGACCGCGCCATGGCTCTGGCGATGGTGCAGGATCGTGTTCATCAAGTTTCGCGGGTGCTCCGCCAAGTGCAGACATCGCTTTCCTCGATGCTTCACGTCATGTTTCCCTTGGATGCCGCGCCGACGAACCTTGCAGGTCTTCTGTCAAAGTTTCGGAACGTGAGCAACGTCAAGGAGTTGGTGCGGCAACAGCTCGTCGCAGGAGTGAAGGCTGCTTTGTCTCTTGTGAGGCTGCACCGGCCTGGCGTGGATTTGGCTGTTGTGGCTGCTGGGCCACCTCTTCGCCCTGATGGTGGTGAGTGGGACATGCGTCCGCATTACGCGGTATGAAGGCGTATGCGAACAATTAAGAATTTGTTTGAAAGCGTGCCAGGTTATTCTTCAACATAGGTAGTACCTGTAAAAAGAGATAGATGTAAAGTTTGTATATTTCGGCTGGGCATGTTGTGCCCTTTGTTGTAAATATTTGTTTGTTGTGTGCACGCAGTGCTTTGATTGAGTACGTGTCCTTTTCGTTTGCCTGACGTTGTCAGCTACTCAGGCGTATACGTTTGATCCTCAGTCGATGAAATTGTGAGGTGGGGGGAGCCCCCGAGTGCGTTTGTAGCATGTAGTAAAGTTGCAAAAATAGCGAACTGAAGACTTGGGGCGAGACACTTAGCTTTATTTGTTGGAATTATGCCCTAGAGGCAATAATAAAGATGTTATTATTATAATTCTTGTTCATGATAAAGTTTATATTCCATGCTAGAATTGTATTAAGCGGAAACATTAATACTTGTGTGGTTTGTGAACAACACCGTGTCCCTAAATGCGCCTCTATGGACTAGCTCATTGATCAATGATGGTTAAGGTTTCCTAACCATAGACATGAGTTGTCAATTGATAATGAGATCATATCATTGGGAGAATGATATGGTGGACAGACCCAAACTAAGCGAAGCAATTAGATCGTGTCATCGTGTTCGTCTTTGCGAAGTTTTTCCTATGTCAAATATTGTATTCCTTAGACCATGAGATAATACAACTCCCTGGTATCGGAAGAAAGGTTTGAGGTCATCAAACGTCATCCTATGAGAGGGTGATCATAAAGGTGTCTCTCAGGTGATCGGAAAGTATCTGTTGGGTTGTATGTATCGAGATGGGATTTGTCCCTCCCAAGTCGGAGAGATATACTTGGGCCCACTTTAATCGATATCAACACCGCTTGCAAGCATGTGGTTAAGGAGTTGATCACAAAGTGATATCGGATTACGGACGAGTAAAGTACTTCGTGAGCGAGATTGAACTAGGTATGACGATACCGACGATCGAATCTCGGCAAGTAAAATATCGTGAAGGGAATATATATATGGGATTGATTGAATCCTGGCATCGTGGTTCATCGATATGATCATCGATGAATGTGTGGGAGTCAATATGGATGCAGACCCATGTTGATTATTGATAGAAGATCATGCGCATATTCTCGAACCCGAGGTCACACATAACGTGTCTCGGCGCTAGGATAGATTGGATAATTGGTTTATGAATTTTGTTCGAGTCTCGGATGGGATCCGGGATATCACGAGAGGTTCGGAATGGTCGGAGAATAAGATTCATATAAGGCGGTGCAGTTTTGGAGTTGAATAGTTCGGGTTAATCGGTATTGTACGGAAGCTTCTAGAACCTTCGGAAGGGGCCAACGTGGTCCCACCTTCGGGAGGGGCATGGGCCTATGAGGGAGTGTCCTGGCGCATTGGGCCAGGGCACAAGGCCCCATAGGGCCCAGCGATCCTAGAGTTTAAATCGTTTAAACTAGAGATAAGATAAGATAGGATTTCTAGATAAGGGAGAGTTTAAATTGTTTAAACTAGAGATAGGCTTGGAGGAGAGGCTAGGGCTGGCCGCACCCCTCTATATAGAGGGCTGGTGCGCCCTCACACTCCTTACACCTTCCTCCAAACCCGGTTGCCTGCTTGCCCTTCCTCTCTCCCTCCCATTGTTTGTAGGCGAAGCCTGCGGAAATTCTCCACCATATACACCACGCCGTCGTGCTGTAGATTCAATCTATCTCTCCACCATACTTGCTGGTCCGAGGAAGGAGGAGACGTCGAGGTGCCGCACGTGTGCATCTCACGGAGGCACCGCCACTTGTGGTGCTAGATCGGATCGGATCGGATCGCGAGGAGGAGAAGCGAAATCGACTACATCACCCACGTTAAACGAGCGTTCTGTCTTGAATCTTCAAGGGTATGAAGATCTAATCCAATCTCTCGTTGTTTGCATCTCCTAGATTAGATCTTGGCTTTCCTTCTGTTCGCTTCTGTAGAAAATTTTGATTTACTATGCTGCGAAACCCTTCAGTGGTATCAGAGCTAGATCTATGCGTAGATGTGATTCACGAGTAGAACGCAACATGGTTGTTGCGGGCGTTGATGTTTTCTGTTGCAAGCCTCTTGTTTGTGTTCTTCTTATGACGCGGGATAGTGAGATTGAAGCGGTCCAGGCCAACCTTACGCGGCGTCGTCATGAGACC
This sequence comes from Avena insularis, assembly GCA_023614405.1. Taxonomy (NCBI): domain Eukaryota; kingdom Viridiplantae; phylum Streptophyta; class Magnoliopsida; order Poales; family Poaceae; genus Avena; species Avena insularis. Next base: position 319,504,592 of record CM042691.1, read on the forward strand.
GACTCCGCACTTGGCGTGTGGCTTGTACCACACATGCGGTGGTGGATGTCAGTTTCTCTCACTATAGTTGTCATGGGATTAACACGGAGTTTGGCAACCATAATATCACCGTTGTGGCTTTCGTAGGTAAGAATCGTTCTTAGCATCTACTCCCATGAGCCACGTAAAACATGCAACAACAAAGTAGGCGTCTAACTTGTTTTTGCGAGAGTGTTCTGTGATATGGTATGGCCCAAGATGTGATGTGTATATTGTACGATGATCATGTTTTGTAATGTTTCACGACTTGCATGTCGATGAGTACACAACGGCAGAACCATATGGTTGTCTTTATAATTGTGTATGACCTGAGTCAACTTCTTATACGCTATGTAATAGCTTTAGTTTATCGCTAAGTAGTTAGCAATAGTTGTAGTTGCTATTCGTGGTGGAGGCAATCATGGTGGAGTGATGGAGATCATGCTGGAACGCACAAGATGGAGATCATTGAGCGAAGATTGGCTATACCATGTCACATAAAGTTATATGCATGTGATGTTTATCCTTTTATGTATCTTATTATGCTTAGATCGACGGTAGCATTATAAGATGATTCCTCATAAAGATCAAGATAAAACTGTGTTCTCCCCAAAGTATGCACCGTTCGAAAGTTAAATCGTGTCCAAGCATCACGTGATGATAGGGTGCTATAGACTCTCGCTCACATACAACGGGTGCAAGCCGGTTTACTGCACGCGGAAATACTTGGGTCTAACAGCGAGCCTAGCATGTACGGACATGGCCTCGGAACACAAGAACCGAAAGGTTAAGCATGATTCATATGAATGATATGATCGACACTTCGTTGTCCACCATTGAAACCACATCTCTTCTCGTGATGATCGGATTAGATGTGGTGAATTTGGATCGTGTTCACTAAGCAACTTGAGGGATGTTGAATTTAGTGGGAGTTCATCTAGTAATTTGATTAAGTTGAACTATTTATCATGAACATAGTCTAAATTGTACTTGCTAATCTTGTAGATCACATGGCCAAGTCCAACTTCAACTTCAACGTTTTCTTTGAGAAAGAAAAGCTTAGAAACAATGGGTCTAACTTCACCAACTGGTTCGCAATCTAAGAATCATTACATGCGGCGGACAAAAGGACTATGTCCTTGAAAGCGTTAGGTAACCCCTACTGCTGCAAGCGGTGATGAGAAGCCGTCATCGATCGCGCAAAGATGATTATGGTGTGATTAAGAGCACCATGTTGTTTGCTATGGGCGAACTTCAAAATCATTTTGAAAACTATCCGGGCCCTTTGAGATTCTCGAGGAGCTGAAAACCATGTTTGAGACTCAGGCCGTTCGAGAGATATGAGATCTCCGAAGTTCTTTAAGCGCAAGATGGAGGAAGGGAGTTCCGTTAGTGAGCACGCCATTAAGATGTCGGGCTACACTCAACGCCTTGAGCAAGCTGGACTGCAAGATTCCATAGGAGCTCAAGATTGACAGGTTCGCAATCACTCCTCCCAGCTACAAAAGTTTTGTAGTGACTCACAATCAGATTGGTTCCATCGATCACGATCACCGAGCTCTTCAAAGTGAAGGCTGCGGAGGTGGACATCAAGAAGGATAATCATGTGTTGATGGTCAACAAGCCCTCCTTTAAGAAAGGTAAAGATGCAAAGCCCTTCAAGAAAGGCGGCAAGCGCGTTGCCCTCTGAGAAGAAGCTCAAGTGCGGTCCCAAGCGGACATTGAGTGCTTCTATTGCAAGGACAAGGGTCCTTTGGAAGCATAGCTGTCAGAAGTACTTAGCGGACAAGAAGTGGCACCATCAAAGGTATATTTGATATACATGTTATTGATGTTTTCCTTACTAGCCCTCGTTGTAGTGCACGGGTATTTGATCTTGGTTCAATTGCTAATATTTGTAACTTTCGAAGCAGGAGCTACGAAATAGCGGCGACTGCGAGGATGAGGTGACGATCTTGGCGTTGGCAGCGGATCAAGAGTTGATGTGATGGCGTCGACACGCTCTCCTTAGTTTTACCTTGATTAGTTTTAAACCTTAATAAATGTTATTATGTACTGCGTTGAGCATGAACATTATTTATGGATCGTGTTTATTGCAAGACGGTTATTCATTTAAATCGGAGAATAATGGTTGTTCTATTTATATGAGTAACATCTTTTATGGTCATGCACCTCTTGTGAATGGTTTATTTCTTCTAAATCTCGAAAGGGATGAAACACACATCCATAACATTGAGGCTAAGAGATGCAAAGTAGATAGTGATAATACTACTTATTTGTGGCACTGTCGTCTAGGTCATATTGGTGTAAAGCGCATGAAGAAACTCCATTCTGATGGACTTTTGGAGTCTCTTGATTTTGAATCATTTGACACATGCGAACCATGCCTCATGGGCAAGATGATCAAACCCCGTTCTCGGTATGATGGGCGAGCAGCGGACTTGTTGGAAATCATACATACCGATGTATGCGGACCGATGAGTGTTTCGACACGCGGTGGATATCGCTATTTTCTCACTTTTACAGATGACTTAAGTAGATATGGGTATATCTATTTAATGAAACATAAATCTGAAACGTTTGAAAAGTTCAAAGAATTTCAGAATGAAGTGGAGAACCATCGTAACAGAAAGATTAAGTTTCTACGATCCGATCGTGGGGGCAAATATTTGAGTTATGATTTTCTCACGCATCTCAAGGCAAGTGGAATCGTTTCACAACTCACGCCACCCGGAACACCACAGCGCAATGGTGTGTACGAGCGCGGAATCGAACCCTATTAGATATGGTCCGATCGATGATGTCTCTTACTGATTTGCCGTTATCATTTTGGGGTTATGCATTAGAAACCGCTGCATTCACTTTAAATAGGGCTCCATCTAAATCCGTTGAGACGACACCGTATGAACTGTGGTTTGGTGCTAAACCTAAGTTGTCGTTTCTTAAAGTTTGGGGATGCGAAGCTTACGTCAAGAAGTTGATGCCGGACAAGCTCGAACCCAAAGCGGAGAAATGCGTCTTCATAGGACACCCTAAGGAAACTATTGGGTATACCTTCTATCACGTAAGAAGGCAAAGTGGTTGTATAAGAACGGTTCCTTTCTTGAGAAGGAGTTTCTCTCGAAAGAAGTGAGTGGGAGGAAAGTAGAGTTAGACGAGGTTATTGAACCTTCTCTTGAATTGGAGAGTAGCGCAGCACCTGAAATTGTTCCGGTGCCGCCTGCACCAACAATAGAGGAAGCTAATGACAAGGATCATGAAGCTTGGACGATCTCTGCTCTTGAGCGTCGCAGTCGACAAGGTCGCGTGCCCCTCCCGAGTGGTACGGCAACCTGTCTTGTTGTCTTGTTAGTAGAAGACAGCGAACCTCGAACTATGAGGAAGCGATGATGAGCCCGGACTACGAGAAATGGCTAGAAGCCATGAAATCCGAATTGGGATCCATGGCGAAAACCAAGTATGGACTTTGGTGGACCCTCCTAGCGGCCGAAAGGCCGTTGAGTGCAAATGGATCTTCAAGAAGAAAGCGGACGCGGATGGTAATGTTACCGTCTATAAAGCACGGCTTGTTGCGAAAGGTTTTCGACAAGTTCAAGGTGTTGACTACGATGAGACTTTCTCTCCGTAGCGATGTTTAAGTCCATTCGGATTTTATTAGCCATTCTGCGTTTCATGATTATGAAATATGGCGGATGGATGTCAAGACTGCGTTCCTCAATGGCAACATTGATGAAGAGTTGTATATGATGCAACCCGAAGGTTTTGTCGATCCTAAGGATCTTGATAAAGTATGCAAACTTCAGCGTTCCATTTATGGTGAAGCAAGCATCTCGGAGTTGGAACCTTCGTTTTGATCAAGTGATCAAGAGCTTTGGATTTGTTCCAAATTGCTCTGAAGCTTGCATCTACAAGAAAGTGAGTGGGAGCTCGGTGGCGTTTACGGTACTATATGTGGATGACATATTGATTATTGGAAATGACATCAACATGCTTAACGATGTGAAGAGTTATTTGAACAAGTGTTTTTCAATGAAAGACCTAGGTGAAGCTGCTTATATATTGGGCATCAAAATCTATAGAGATAGACAAAGGCTGATAGCTTTAAGCGGTACATACCTAGACAAAGTTACGAAAAGGTTGAATGGATAAGGCATTGAAAGGTTCATTGCCTATGTTGTCGAGTAAGATATTGAGCAAGGCTCGGTGTCCATTCTGATAAATGATAGGGAAGCTATGAGCAAAGTGCCTTATGCCTCGGCCATAGGTTCCATCATGTATGCCATCTTGTGTACTAGACGGATGTGTCCAATGCTCTTAGTTTGTGACGAGATATCAAAGTGATCGAGTGGAACCTTTGGACAGCCGTGAAGAACATCCTAAGGTACCTAAATAGGACTAAAGAAATGTTCTTAGTCTATGGGGGTGATGAACAAATCGTAAAGGTTACGTCGATGCTAGTTTCGACCGACAAGGATGATTGTAAATCTCAGACAGGATACGTGTATATTTTGAATGGAGGAGCTGTGAAGTGGAGAAGCTGCAAGCAAAGCGTGATCGCGGGATCTGATGAGAAGCGGAATACATGGCTGCTTGGAAGCGTCAAGTGAAGGAGTTTGGATCGAAACTTCATCCTTTGAGCTTGGCGTGGTTCAAGTGCATTGGACCTTTGGAGATATTGTGTGACAACACTGGCGCCATAGCACTCGCTAAGGAACCAAGATATCATCCAAAGACCAAGCATATCAACATAAGTTTCATATAATCCGAGATTATATAGCGAGATGGAGATCGAAGATCAGCAAAGTACATACAGATCTGAATGTCGCAGATCCATTGACTAAACCTCTTCCACGTGTAAAACATGATCAGCACCTCAGTGCCATGGGTGTGAGATTGTTGCCAAATGTAAACTAGATTATTGACTCTAGTGCAAGTGGGAGACTGTTGGAATTATGCCCTAGAGGCAATAATAAAGATGTTATTATTATAATTCTTGTTCATGATAAAGTTTATATTCCATGCTAGAATTGTATTAAGCGGAAACATTAATACTTGTGTGGTTTGTGAACAACACGTGTCCCTAATGCGCCTCTATGGACTAGCTCATTGATCAATGATGGTTAAGGTTTCCTAACCATAGACATGAGTTGTCAATTGATAATGAGATCATATCATTGGGAGAATGATATGGTGGATAGACCCAAACTAAGCGAAGCAATTAGATCGTGTCATCGTGTTCGTCTTTGCGAAGTTTTTCCTATGTCAAATATTGTATTCCTTAGACCATGAGATAATACAACTCCACAGTATCGGAAAGCTTTGAGGTCATCAAGCGTCATCCTATGAGAGGGTGATCATAAAGGTGTCTCTCGGTGATCGGAAAGTATCATTGGGTTGTATGTATCGAGATGGGATTTGTCCCTCCCAAGTCGGAGAGATATACTTGGGCCCACTCGTGTCGATATCAACACCGCTTGCAAGCATGTGGTTAAGGAGTTGATCACAAAGTGATATCGGATTACGGAACGAGTAAAGTACTAACGTGAGCGAGATTGAACTAGGTATGGCGATACCGACGATCGAATCTCGGGCAAGTAAAATATCGCGAGACGAAGGGAATATATATATGGGATTGATTGAATCCTGGCATCGTGGTTCATCGATATGATCATCGATGAATGTGTGGGAGTCAATATGGGTGCCTGGACCCATTGTTGATTATTGATAGAAGATCATATGCGCATATTCTCGAACCCGAGGTCACACATAACGTGTCTCGGCTAGGATAGATTGGATAATTGGTTTATGAATTTTTGTTGAGTCTCGGATGGGATCCGGGATATCACGAGAGGTTCGGAATGGTCGGAGAATAAGATTCATATAAGGCGGTGCAGTTTTGGAGTTGAATAGTTAGGGTTAATCGGTATTATTAGGAAGCTTCTAGAACCTTCGGAAGGGGCCAACGTGGTCCCACCTTCGGGAGGGGCATGGGCCTATGAGGGAGTGTCCTGGCGCATTGGGCCAGGGGCACAAGGCCCCATAGGGCCCAGCCGATCCTAGAGAGTTTAAATCGTTTAAACTCGAGATAAGATAAGATAGGATTTCTAGATAAGGGAGAGTTTAAATTGTTTAAACTAGAGATAGGCTTGGAGGAGAGGCTAGGGCTGGCGCACCCCCTCTATATATAGAGGGCTGGTGCGCCTCTCACCTCCCCTTACACCTTCCTCCAAACCCAGTTGCCTCTGCCCTTCCTCTCTCCCTCCCATTTGTTTGTGGCGAAGCCTGCTGGCGAAATTCTCCACCATATACACCACGCCGTCGTGCTGTAGATCCAATCTATCTCTCCACCATACTTGCTGGTCCGAGGAAGGAGGAGACGTCGAGGTGCCGCACGTGTGCATCTCACGGAGGCACCGCCACTTGTGGTGCTAGATCGGATCGGATCGCGAGGAGGAGAAGCGAGTACGACTACATCACCCACGTTCCGACGAACGTTCACTGTCGAATCTTCAAGGATATGAAGATCTAATCCAATCTCTCTCGTTGTTTGCATCTCCTAGATTAGATCTTGGCTTTCCTTCTGTTCGCTTCCGTAGAAAATTTTGATTTACTATGCTGCGAAACCCTTCATTATTTATATCATAATGGAGGAGGTACATTGTTCGGCTGAATAGCCTTGGCTGAAAGACTTATTGAAAGTAAAAGGGGGGTAGTTTGCTACGGATAGAATAGTCGCAAGTGCGCGATGTTCCATGGGTTGGAGTATGTGACTCCAGACTCCACGTGTTTGAGGCGATAGGCGCCACCTGGGATGACTTCGGTGATGACGTAGGGTCCTTCCCATGGTGACTCGAATTTATTCGGTCGCTTTTGCTTGAGTCGCAAGACGAGGTCACCTTCGACGAAGGACCTTGGGCGACCGGCTGTGGTAGTTCTTGCGGAGACTCTGTGGTACCGCTGATCGATTTCTTGCTATGTCCCGTGCTTCATCGAGTGTGTCGACGGCATCTTCAAGTGCAGCCGTGTATTCGGCTTCACTGTAAGCGACGACCCGTGGGGCCTGGTGGCGTACTTTGGCTGGTAGCACGGCCTCGGCTCCGTGTACCATGAAGAACGGTGTGTAGCCGGTGGAGCTGTTTGGTGTAGTCTGTAAGCTCCACAGGACGGATGGTAGCTCTTTCGTCCAGTTTCCAGCTTTTTGTTTGAGTGAACTCATGAGGCGCTTCTTGATGCCGGCGCCGATTAGGCCGTTGGCCTTTTCCACTTGCCCGTTCGTTTGCGGGTGTGCCACTGAGGCGTGCGTGATGTTGATCCCAAGGCCTTCGCAGAAGTCCTGGAATTCTTCGGAGATGAAGTTCGATCTGTTGTCGGTGATGATGCTGTGCGGTATGCCGAACCTGTAGACAATGGATTCGAAGAACTTGCCGGAAGTTTTGCCTTTCTGGTTGGTGACCGGCATGGCCTCGATCCACTTGGTGAATTTGTCGACTGCAACCAGGAGGAAGACGTGTCCCCCTTTCGAGGATTTTGGCAGTTTGCCAATCATGTCGAGGCCCCATTGAGCAAAAGGCCAGGCTATGGGTATGGGTCTGAGCTCGGAACCAGGTGCGTGCGGTTTGTCGGCGAACCGTTGGCATCCGTTGCATCTTCGGACGATGTCCTTTGCGTCGCTCATGGCCATTGGCCAGTAGAATCCTGCTCGCAGAGCTTTGGCGACAAGGGAGCGGCTGCCTGCGTGATGGCCGCATATGCCCTCGTGGATGTCATGGAGTATGGCTTTGCCGTCGTCGATGGTGACGCACCGTTGTAGTACACCCATGATGCTGCGTTTGTACAGCTCGCCGTTGATGATGGTGAAGGCTTTTGACCGACGAGATATGCGCCGGGCATCTGTCAGGCTGTCAGGCAGTTCTCCATTTAACAAGAACTGTAGGTATGGTCGCGTCCATGTTTCTTCGACTGCCATGACCTGCATTAGGTTGACCATGGCTACCTCTATGTCCAGTTTTTCGGGTCCTTCGTGTCCTTCGGGTAGCGTAGCTCCCGAGTGTTCTGCTTCTTCGGGTGATCCCTTGGGGAATTTCCGCTTGATGGATGGCATGCAGATCTGTTCGAGGAACACACCTGGTGGCACCTTTGTGCAAGTGGAGCCGATATTGGCGAGTCTGTCGGCTTCCTCGTTGCTTTCTCTTCCAACGTGTCGGCTTCAGCGTCGAATTCTCCTTCGAGTGCGTTGTAGAGCGCGCGGTACGCGATCATGTTTTCGGCGTGTGCGTCGCACTCATTCATCGTCTGTTGGACGACGAGGTTGGAGTCACCGTAGATGACCAGGCGCGTTGCACCGCATATCTTTGCCATCATCATGCCATGGATGAGGGCTTCGTATTCGGCCTCGTTGTTGGAGGCTCGGAATTTCATCCGGAGAACGTATTTCATCTTGTCGCCTTGCGGGGAGGTCAGTATGACCCCTGCTCCCGCTCCGGCTTCACGCTTGGAGCCGTCAAAGTGCATCGTCCATGACTGCGACATATCCAGGGGTGTCGGCTGCAGCTCCATCCAATGTACCAGGAAATCCGGAAGGACTTGAGATTTGATTGCGTGTCGCTTCTCGTAGACGATGTCCAAGGGTGATAGCTCGATGCCCCACAGGGCCACCCGTCCTGTGGCCTTTGGATTATTCAGGATGTTGTTCAGGGGTGCCTCGTTGACGACCATCACTTGGTGCTCCTGGAAGTAATGGCTCAGCCGTCGAGCCGTCATAAACACGCCGTAGGCTAGCTTCTGGTAGTGAGGGTACCTCTGCTTTGTTGGTGTCGATTACCGAGGTAGTAAATTGGGCTGGACCCGTGGGTCTTGCCTTCTTGGTCGTTCGACCATGAGTATGGTCTTGACCACGGTGTGTGGCTGCTATGTACTGGCTGAAGGGCTCGCGCTCCTTTGGCGTGACCAAAACGGGCGAGGTAGAGAGGAGCCGCTTGAGGCTTTCGAATGCGTCGTTGGCTTCTGGTGTCCACTCGAACTTATGCGCCTTGCGGCAGCTTGTTGGTAGAATGGTAGGGCCTTCTCGCCCATGTGGTGATGAACACCTTGGCGCCGCTACTAAATCTGCGAGCTCGGGCGCCTTGAGGTTTTTCGGCTTCTCCATCGTCATGATGGCTCTGATTTTCTTGGGTTTGCCTCGATCCCTCGTTGAGAGATGAAGTACCCGGCAGTGACCGATGGGGCCTTGAAGGCACTTTTCGGGATTGAGCTTGATCCTGTAGCGATCAAGGTTGTCGACGTCTCGCGGAGATCGTCGATAAGTGTCCTTGCCTCTTTGGTTTTTATTACTATGTCGTCGACATAGACTTGGACGTTGCGACCGATCTGGTCCTTGAGGCAGGCCTGCATGCATCGCTGGTACGTGGCACCTGCGTTCTTTAGCTCGAAGGGCATTGTGTTGTAACAGAATACTCCGAATGGCGTGATAAACGCCGTTTTCTCCTGATCTTCGACCTTGAGTCGAATCTGGTTGTAGCCTGAGTAGGCGTCGAGGAAGGAGAGTTTCTCACAACCTGCAGTCGAATCGATGATCTGATTGATCCGAGGAAGAGGGAAGTGGTCCTTTGGGCAGTGCTTGTTTAGTGACGTGAAATCCACGCACATCCGCAGGATGTCCGTGTCCTTCTTTGGGACCATGACTGTGTTTGCCAGCCACTCACTTTCCTTGATTTCCCTGATGAAGTCTGCAGCGAGTAATCTATTGATTTCCTTGCCGATGGCTTCGGCTCGTGGCTCCGACAGTCTCCGTATGGACTGCTTGACTGGCTTGGTGTCTGGAAAGACATTGAGTGCGTGCTCGGCGAATTCGCTGGGAACTCCTGGCATGTCCGCAGGACACCAGGCGAAGATTTCCCAGCGCTCACGGAGGAATTCGACGAGCGCGCCTTCCTATGCAGGGATGAGGTCGTTGGCGATCAAAGCCGTCTTGGAGGTATCCGTCGGATGGACCTGCACTTTCTTGGTGTTGACGGTGGAGTCGAAGGACATGTCAGGTGCGTTCTGTCGTGTGACTAGAGGTGCCCCGTTGTCCGTCACCTCGCGGAGCCTTACAAGCTCGTCTTGCATGCCAAAAAACTGGGAGATTTTGTTGAAATCCCTGTCGCATTGGTCCGATCGGGTGAAGCTCCCGTGGACTGTGATGACGCCCCTTGGTCCTGGCATCTTGAGTAGTAGGTATGCGTAGTGTGGGACGGCCAGGAACCTTGCGAATGCTACACGCCCCAGGATGGCGTGGTATTGCGACGGCCAGTCCACCACTTCGAATTCGAGTCGCTCCTTCCGAAAGTTGTCCGGCTTCCCGAAGATGACATCGAGCCCTATTTTCCCAGGGGGAATATGCCCTTCCCTGGAACGATACCGTGGAACGTTGTGTCTGACTGTTCCAGGCTGCATTGCGGGATCCGCATTACTGCTAGAGTGCTTGCGAACATTAGGTTGATGCCGCTGCCGTCGTCCATGAAGACGCGACTCATCTCGAAGCCTCCGATCTGCGCCTCCTGTGGCAAGATGACTGGGCGAGGATCTGGCAAGGTGATCCGCGAGTGAATGTGATGCAGGACTCCGATCCGCCGAGGTACTCGAGTGGATTGCGGTGGAGCTTGCACGGCCAAGTTGATTTGTCGGGTGATTTTCTTACGCACCCTATTCGTGGGCGTCCTTGGATCATATTTAGTGCTCCTTTTGGTGGGGGGTACCCGACCCCGGCGTTGTTCTGCGCTGGTGCGACTGGTTGGTTTGGGCCTCCAATAGGCGGCGGTGGAGGAGCTCCATGTGCTATTTCGCCTTGCACAGGTGCGCTTCCGAACGCGGGGATTGGGGCTTGCTGCCTCATCTGCACCATGCTTTCGCTGAGTTTCTGGAACTCGCGGCAGTCCTTGATCATGTGGCTGGCTTTCTTTTTGCCATCTTGTTTGTCGATGTAGAAGTGGATGGTGCATGGACCCGAGAGTTTGTCAAATCTTTGAGGTCCGTTGTATGATGTCGGCATTGCCACGCAGCTATTTTGGCGTCCGTTATCACGGAAGTTTCCGCTGTGGTATCCTCCGCTGTTGCGGCTGTTGTCGTTGCGGCGGTCGGCGTAGCCGGCCGCGACCATGTCGGGTCCGTCGCGGTCCTCGTAGACGTGCGATCTCCTCTTGCTGCGGCGTTCTCGCCTTCGGCCGTAGTCGTCCTCTTCATCTGATTGTGCACGGTGGATGCAATCTTCGCCGTCTGCCCCCCTGTTGGCGATGTCCATGAGGTGGTCGAGTGTCTTGGGCTTGACACGCCCGAGTTCCTCCTTGAAATCTTGGCGTTTGACGCTGTTACTGAAGGCGTCGATGGCCCTCTCTTCGGAGATATGTGCTGCGGAGTTCTTGGTGGTAGACCAGCGTAGTATGTACGAGCGAATAGATTCGCCCGTTCTCTGAGTGCAGGCTCGCAACTCTTCGATTGAGGTGGGCCTCTTATTGGTGCCCTTGAAATTTCGGATGAAGCTGTAAGCTAGCTCCTCCCAACTTCGGATGGATCCTGATGATAGGCTGCTGAGCGGACCAGCGCCCTTTGTCGGTTGCAGTTGGAGGCATTGCATGGCGGTTTCTTTGTTGCCGCCGTGAAGCTTGACGGATGACAGATGGTCACTAAGCTAGGATTTTGGATCTTGCGTGTCGTTGAACTTCGGAGTATCCGAAGGAAGCTTGAAATTGCGTGGCATCTGCGTTCGCCGAGCAGATCTGCTGAAGCATCGAGCTCCGCAGAGTTCTCATTCGTCTTCGTCCATCTCGGATTCGGACGAGCATGTACGTTTGGCTCGTGCTTTGTCGATTTTGCGCTGTGTAAGCGCGTCTCTGGCGTCGTAGTCGCGTTTATGGCAATGCGAGCTCTTCTTCCTTCGAGGAAGGTCGTGCTCCTCTTCTTCGGATGAAGGGGTTGGGCTCCGGTCGCGCCTGGCCAGAGCTTTCTTCTTTGGTTCCGCAGGAGTGTCTTCGTGGAGCGCAGCTCCGACGAGTCCGAGTCCGGTGAGTGCGGATTTATGCATGGCTCTTTTCGGGTCCCCCTCCGGAGGAGGGTGGGCCGAATCTGTGATGGGCGCCATGATCGCAGCTGCGGTGTCTTGGGATGATGTTGCCGTCGGCATCCATATCCATGAATGATGTGTGGAGAGTTCGGTCACATCACGGTGTTCCACAGGATCCATGTTCTCTACGAGGCGGTGTTTGTTTCCTGGTTTCCGTTTGTGCTAGAGCGGGTGCCATGGCGGAGAGCGCAGCTCGTCGTGTTGGACTCGAGGCTGCTTGCTTACGTTTGTCGGCGTCTCGCATCTTGACTTGCTTCTTGTGCTCCTCGATGAGGAGGTAGTGGTATGCCATCGGTAGCTCACGTGAGGCGTCTGCGGGTAGGACTATATCGCTTTTGCCTGACGCGTGCCTTGACCCATCCTTCTTTGCTAAGTTGGATGACGTGGCCATTGTTTCCCCCCTTCGGGTGGGGGGGACTGGCTTCTTCTGTTCCCGCCATTTTCGCCATTTCTGTCTTGCGGGTTGGGGTTCGTATTGGGCGGCGGGTTAGGCGTTTGCTGGTCCTGGATGACTGCGGTGCATTGGTAGCGCTCGTAGATCGGTCATCGCTGCCGACTTTCGGATCCGGAACGGTAGGTCCCCTCATCCGAAGGTGGATCGCCTGGATCGGAGTTGCATTTATTCTGTCGTGAGAACTCATCTGTCGATGGTGATGTGCGACAGGTGTGGAGCCCAGGCGGGCCTAATTGATGGCACGGGCACCCATCAGAAAGCGGAGGGTGCCGGTTGTCCCACAGGCGAAGCTCGAATAAAATTTGAGTCCGTTGCCTCACGGGCTCGAAATCCTCATGGTGGCCGGCGAGTGGCGATGAAGTCAGCGCCAAGAGGAGGTGATTCTCCGTCGCGCGAGTTGTAGATCGATCGGTCGGGACCATCACGATCGCACAATCAACAGCCCGATCCCCACGGACGCGCCAATTAGCGAGGTTTGATCTCATCAATGCCCATTGTTATGGACTTGGGTTTTGGAGAAGATGGGGATCTTTGGAGATCGTGGAGCGGTTGTGACAAGCAACAGGGGACACGAGATTTACCGAGTTCAGCCCGGAGGGAAAACCCTACTCTGCTTGTACGCTCTTGATTACGACGGAACCGAAGGTTCTGAGGTCTGTGATTCGATCTGGCGTGAGTGCGTATCAGAGTATGAGTCGAGAGATCTAGGACGTGCCCTCCTGGCCTTTATATAGACTTAGGCAGGTCCCGGGCATAGTCCTAGTCGGTTACAAGTTCTAGGGTTTTACCCCTTTGAATTTCCTATCTACTCTAGTCTTGTTCTCCAAGGATCCGAAGGCGTCATGGGCCTTGGCCACCCGAAAATCTTCATGGGCCAGCGTATGTCTGCTATGGGCCTTCCTTGGGCTGGACCAGGTATGCTAAAGTCACGTACCCGTAGGGTATAACCATGTCAGAGAGAGTTTGTTTGGGGAAGTTGCATAGACATTGGGAAAGCAGAGGCAACCAAAAATGCGAAGCTCAGTGTAGTTTGGGTGAGAGAGAAAAAGGGAGTAGAAAGGTGTGGTGTTTGGGTTAGTGCTAGATGGTCGAATATTGAGGAGATAGGTTGCGGTTCTAAGAGCTTCAGCCCAAAATGTGGAGGGCATAGATGATTGAATGAGGAGTGTGCGAACTATGTCATTGATGGTGCGGAGTGATCGCTCAGCCTTGCCATTTTGTGGGGAAGTGTAAGGGCAAGAGAAATGAAGGAGAATGCCATGTTGGAGAAAGAAATTACGGTTTGCAAAGTTGTTAAATTCTTTTCCATTGTCACATTGGATAAATTTTATGGGTAAAAAGAAGTGTGTGGTGACATAGGTTTTAAAGTTGATAAAAAGTGAGTGGACATCAGATTTGTTGCGAAGTGGAAAAGTCCAAACGAAGTGTGTAAAATCATCTAAAATAACTAAGTAGTATTTGAAACCGGAGAGACTCATAGTTGGAGAGGTCCATAGATCACAGTGCAAAAGTTCAAAGGGATAAGTACTATGATAAGTAGAATGCGCAAATGGTAAACGAACATGTTTTCCTTGTTGACAAAACTCACAAAGGGAGGAATTATGAACCTCTTTATTACAAGGGATCGAAAAATCACTAAGTAGAGAGGATAAAGTGGCTTTATTCGGATGGCCTAAGCGTTGATGCCATAGATCTACGGAGGCGAGCATGGATGATGGAGACGAGGCGCGGGGCGCCATGAACAGAGTAGAGGTCGCGAGCTATCGAGCGAAGCGATCTCCGCCTTTGTTCATGAAATCCTTCACGAGACAAGCCAAAAGGGTCAAATTCGGAAGCAGAGTTGTCTTTGGTGAACGACGAGCAGAGATTAAATTTTTAATGAGGGCTGGTGCAACTAAGACATCTTTAAGTAGGAGTGGTTTGGAAGTGGAAGATGCAAGGTTTGTATGACCGACACATGAAATTGGTATGGAGGAACCATCGCCTAATGTAATGGATGAAAAATGAGATGGTATGCAAGTTGACAACTTAGTATTCGATGAAGACATGTGACTAGAAGCACGAGAATCGAAAAGCCAATCGATTACTGAGTTACCTTGAGCAGCAAAATTATTCATGGCTGTAGAAGCAGCTTGGTCCCAGCTGAGTAGAGGAGTCGGTGCAGTTAATGGAGGCAGTCTTGGCGCAGTGGTGGCGGTGCGGCGAGTCGAGTACATGGTGTATGGCAGTAGTAGCCTCGAGATTATAAGTGATCGGTGCGAAGGGCCATAAGGACCCATAGCAAAGGGCATCGGCGAGTGCATCGTGAGGCATAGGGAGCAGCGATGATGCATACATGGCGGTGAAGGGCGGCATAATGAGCTTGTGCGAGGACCCGTGGTGCAAGGAGGCCAGGTGAGCTGTATGAGGATGCCACGGGCTGCCACGAACCAGTGTAGGCGGTGTGGCACGCCAGCAGGAGAGGGCAGTCCGGGGGCATTGGACAAGCTGAACCATGCAGTCAAGGGTCTGAGAAGATCGCCAAGCTGGTGTTGCAGTGGAGCGGTGGTGGTGCGGGCAGGTGGAGGCGGTTCTATTGGAGGAGGCCGTGGTGCAGGCGGCCGATAGATAGGCAGGTGCCCCTATAGTTGGGGCTAGGCGCCAACCTAGCGGTGGAACAAAGCGGCGGCCCGGGCGGTGGCGGTGAAGGAGGTCGTGGAGCAGCAACATAGGCCTGAGGGCAAGACTCTTGAGTGGCCATGGCGCGGTCCGCCCAGGAGAGCATGGAGCGGACTTCTGCAAAGGAAGGAGACGACCGCATCATGGGGATGAAGGACTGCTGCTTGTCAAAGCGCTGATTGAGGCCGACGAGGAGGATCTTGATGAGATGTTTGTCCTCAACGGGATCACCGAGTTCACGGAGTTCATCGGCGATGGTGCAGGCGCTGGCGATACCCCCAGGCAAGTCGCCCTGGCGGTGTTAAAGCTCCGTGTTGGCGTGTTGACACGAGGCGTCGGTGTTGTCTGAAAAAAGCCGACGGAGGGTTGCCCAAAGGGCGGCGGTGGCCGCCCTGAAAACAAGATTGAAAATCTCGGTGCTCACCGTGGTAGATCCTTTGTATCACTGAGATCATCCTTGACCCAGGGGATCAGGGAGATGGCAGGATGTTCGGGTCGACGTGCGCCATGAGGTTGCAGCGGCCCAAGTGCACCTCAAAACGATGCCTCCAATGGTAGTAGTTGTGTTTGGGGAGATCTAAAGTGATGGGAATCAATGGAGTAACGTCGGAGATTGTATCGGCGAAGTTGATGGTGGTGGCGATAGGAGGTGGGGCGGATGAGGTGGATGGTTTGGTAGCCGCGACGGCGGCCATGGCGGCGCGCCACTCGAAGAACCCCGGAGGGGGCGGCGGCGGGGGGGTGGTAGGCGTGGGAGCCATGCCCTAGAATCTAACCTTAATATGATATCATGTAAATTTATGATAATAATAATAATTGATGATTTTTCAATGA
This sequence comes from Avena insularis, assembly GCA_023614405.1. Taxonomy (NCBI): domain Eukaryota; kingdom Viridiplantae; phylum Streptophyta; class Magnoliopsida; order Poales; family Poaceae; genus Avena; species Avena insularis. The sequence goes on from CM042691.1 coordinate 319,520,653, forward strand.
GAGAATACAATGGTTTATATAGGAGAGGGGGGAGAGGAGGTGCAGCGCACCGGCCTAAACCCTAACTTGATATGCAAGTAAATATAATCTAACAACTAGTTTATGTGCTTCAGGGCGTGTTTGATGCCCGTTTCTCGCATAGCATCGACAGAATTAAACCCGTTTGGAGAAGTTGGGTACATGCAAGTCGTGCATCGCACGCTTAAAGCAGGTCAAAAGTTGGTCCACTGGAAACGACGAAATCGGCATGCAGCCAGGCCCTGGCAGGGCGCCGCGTGCGTACCGCTTGCACTCGTGGGGAACCGCGGGAAACGGGACGTTTCCGCCATAACTCCTAGGCCACTCCGCTCACCACCCAGTCCTGCTCCCCCCACCACGATTCCCGACCATGGTCGTCGCTCCTCTGCCTCCTCCTCCGTTCCGCGGCCTCAGCATCAGCGAGGTGAGCGCGCATAGCCTATGGGATGTCGTTCAACTCGAGAAGCTCGTCGTCGGCGGCCCTGGCTTATTCTCGGCTCCGGTGGCGCATTCTACGGCTCCCTCGTCATCCATGGCGCCACCACCGATCAGGGTAAGTTCGCAATCTACATAGCGGTCAGGGTTTGGTCCCAAATCGACGATGGTTAAGGCTCGAGCTTCGGTAGTTGTAGAGCGATTTGGGGCTTTAGGTAGTACTAGCAACGAATTTCGTAGTGTGCAGACAAAATTTGGGATTTATTTTACCCGATTCCTCAATTTGGGTGTTGTCCTTGGGCATTGCCCGATTGGGTAACATAGCCGATTCCTCAATTTGGGTTCTGTCCTCGGACATTGTCCGATTGGGGATACTAGTGCATGTTTGTACCATGATTCCTCCATGTTTGTACCATGTGCATTGCCAATTTTGGCGATGCTGCTTGCTGCCAAATCGTTCCTGACCTTGTTTTGCTTCCTGCCAAGGTGGTTAAGTTCGAAAGCGAGACCGTGGGAAGGGGATGGCACCCCCCCATCGGGTTATGTCGACGTGCTCCCGACCAACCGCTGGCAATTCAAGCCCCTGGTCCTCGGCAGGATGGAGGCGGCTTCACAGCCACAGAGCAAGAAGGGTCGGCAGCCGAAGCTCGGCCACTACCCTATCGCCGAGGTCCCTCATCGATTCATCATCCAGCTGGATGCGGCGGCCCTCCACATGTTGGTGATCCCGCCGGCGTTCCAGTTTGGCCTCAAGACCTGGATCAAGCAACCTCTGTCGCGCATTGTGCAGGTCACGGCCTGCCGGTGGTGCGTCGAATGGGTGCAGGTGAACTGGTTCGTCGGCCAGGTCGCCTTCAGGAAGAACTGGCCGGAGCTGGTCTACAAGTACGACCTGGAGCATGACGACGTCGTCGAGTTCAAGCTGAAGCCCTTCGTCATCAATATGACGATCTACAAGGCGGGCTCCTCCAGCACCAGGCAGTAAACCTGTCCAAACCACGACTAGCCGACAACGCCCTTCATGTCAATGCTTCTGTAAGTTTGTAAGTAGTACTGGTAGCTGCTGATGGACAATTAGTTATGATGAACTAAGTAAGCTGATGTCTCTTTAGATTAGGGGTGAAAACCCTTGGTGGTGGTTCAGTGGCATGGTATGCCCTATTGATGGTTAGTTTCATCAGGGGTTAAGCCCCGGGTGGTGGTTTAGGGGCATAGGATGCCCCTCCTAATGGTTCTTTGTTCGGTGAAGTTTAGAACTCCTGATTGCTACCTTTTATAGTGACTGTCAAGACTGTTATGGTGATCATCTGAATATGTAGGTAGCAATGTTTATGTCTGCATATGACTTTTATGGTGATCATCTGAATATGTTGTGTGCATATTGACTGTTCTTGTGATCATGTGTTGTGTGTGTGCTGTGATGGTAAGATCACAAAATTTAAAATGGATGATCATAACCCATGTGATCAGATGCAAAGCGCCACACCAAACACCTGTCAAATGCATCATCAGGAAAAAAAGATAAAAATCTGGACAACCAAATAACTGGGCCTATTTGCAAAAAACGAGAATACAGGTGCCAAACAACTGTCTCAAATTGGCCCAAGTCGTATCTCTCCTCCTGCAACACCTAGCGGGCCAAGTAGGAAAAAGTTAAAATCTTGGACCGAGCGCCCTGAGTATTCGATTCTTCCCGTTCATGAGTCATGACCATACACGGTCGGATGGAAATGATTCTTTTTTTTCGTAATATCCCACACAAGCATGCAATGCCGTCCTCTCTGATTTCCTTCATTGATCTCAGTAACTTTTTTTAAAACTCTAATCCCATTATCTTTTTTCTTTTAGGGATCTCTGATCTCAATAAGTGAGATGACCATCCTTTGCTCCGTTCAAGGCTAGGCTTCTAGGTGTATTTCGCGTTACAAGCCCAAAGTCGAAAATGGTCCGAAGCTCGGCCTAGCTACTTGAATCCAACAACAGCTCCTATACGCCGCCGTTTGCGGCAGTTTGGGAGCGGACACGGGCAGCCCAATAAAACCATCTTTAAGAGCATCTCGTGTTTTTAAGCCGAAATTCGAATGGTATTATTTTGGTCTAGACGAAACTAGTTTGCGGTATAAGAACATCGAGCTTTTCACTCACGTTCTCAGGCAAGTTTTTGCGTTTAGCTAAAATCTAACAAATCTTGGTAAACTTTAGGCGAATATAAGCGGTTTTGGGCGAATTTGAGCGAATTTTGGGCGAATACGGGCGAACTTTAGGCGACTATAAGCATTTTTGGACGAATATGGGAGAATGTAAGCGATTTTGGGCGAATATGAGCGAACTTTAGGCGAATATGGATGAACTTTGGCGAATATGTGTGAACTTTGGTCGAATATGGTCGAATATGAGCAAACTTTTGGACAAACTTTGGATGAATATGAGCGAATATGCTGACTGGGCGGGTCGACTCGTCGGCTGTTTTTTTTTCGCTTCGTCCGGCGTTCTCAGGATGTTTCCGGGATCCTGTGAATGGTCTGCAAAGTCGGATCAAAGTTGACCCCAATTCGAACGAAACCGGGATCCTGGGAATGCGATTGGACGAATTATCAGCGTCTGGACCAAAATTTTTTTGCCCTGGATTCTGCGTGCTCGAAACACAAGTGGAGATGCTCTAAGTTGGGGCAGCAATTTTGAAAAATAGAACAGTTGTTTCGTCCGAACAATTTTGGAAATGGGGCAGAAAAACAGCCGGCACTTACCAGCTGCCCTACTTTGAATCACCTGCTGCCGCCCCCCACCTCTTATTTTAACAATAATTTTATGCATATGAACATAAACTTACAATAAAATATTAATAAATAAATAAATAAAATTCAAACAATACTTAAATATTACATGCCAACACAAATAGTATCAAATGGTTCATCAAATAGCACACAAATCGCCGAACAACCTGGAGTTCATCTCAAACAATAACAAACAAACATACAAATGATGAAAGCATGTAGCACCCCGGGTAAAAACCACTACTAGAAATCGTCTGTCTTTACCTATGTGCATCATCATAACATCAGCATGCATATTTTGACCTTAAAACTATTTTCATTAAAAGCATATTTTGATTTCTAAATAGTTCCCTCCTTTAATTTCAAATTAAACTTGGAACTTCTGGATCTTTTTGTTTGTCTGAAACTATCTACTAAAATGGTTTTCGTTATATATATATATATATATATATATATATATATATATATATATATATAAAATAAACTATTTTTAGGGGAGTCTGCAAACCGCCAGGCCCAAAGCCCGGTAGCCACCGGCCACCCCAAACCCTAAATCCCCTCCCCAAACCCTACCTAATCCTACTCCCTCCACCCCGCCGTCAGCAGCCGCCTCAGCAGCGCATGCAACTTGCGCGCCTAAACCCGCTCACGCACACACGAACCCCGCCCCTCCCTTGTCCGCTTCCACGCCAGCCCGGACCCACCCCGCACTCACCCCACGCCCTCGCTCGGGATCAGCCCCGCAGCGGCCCACCTCGCTCCTGACGCGACCCCGCTCCAGTTGCTCCCTCCCTCTCGACGCACATCCTCCATCGGTCTCTGTCCCCGCATGGCCACCGCCAGGAAGCCCCAGCACTCCTCCTTCCGGCCGCCGCTCTGCACTCCCCGAGCACGCTATCTCCACTTCCTCCCCTCTATCCCCGCCGCGCGCTGCAGCAGCCCGCCAGGCTCTCCCTGCCTTCGACCCCCGCCCAGCTGAATCCCGCCCGAGAGCCGCTCGTCGTGCCTACGCCTCGTCCGCCTCCGCGGCTCCTCGTCCGCCCCACGGACTCTGACCGCCCTCCTCAAGCCCGTCCAGGCCGCCCTCTCCTCTGCTTCCCCCAACTGCCGTTCCCTCAGGCTCGTCGTCGTCCCTCTCCTGCAGCGCCGTTCTCGAAGCGGTGCAGGCGCTCCTCTCGGCCTTCCTCGTAAAGTCCGCCAGTTGGCCCGCCACCTCCCCTCTCACCACAGGCGTCCTTTTCCCCTGCCCCCGATGCTTCCTCGTCTTGAGCCGATCGCCTGTACCGCCACGTCTGCGTCGGTCATGTCATTTTCCTGACTAGCAAGATGCCTTGCTGCCTAGTGCCGCCAAGTACAAGTCAGGGATGTGTGCTTCATTTGTTGGTTATGTTCCTTTCGCTGAACAACACATCTCTAAGGCCAATTGAAGCTGCTCGTTTGGAGTTCGTGTGAAGCCAAAATCTGCCTCGCGAAGATTGCCAGGTGAAGAGGAACCCGATGAATCGCTAATTCAAGTCCGTCATCGACACCCGAAGTCGGATCTCCAAGGTCATCGTCACGGAAACCGAACCTCTTCTACACGGAACGCCAAGGTCTCTTTCCCAGAACCGCCATGGCCTTCGTCACGAATCCGATGGCCGAGACCCCGGAGCCCGAACTCGAACCCTTGGAGACCAAGATCATCAATCCGACATGTGTGACACATATTCGAGACCCTCCTATTTTTATAATAATTGATATATATATGAATTATTGCATATCAAATTATACATGCTTGCATACATATTTCGTGGGCCCGGGTTGCATAGTCGATTCACTTCATAATTAAATATGAAGGTCATATGCGGGCAATTATAGTCTTATATTGGGTTCCATTTAAATTTGTATAGTGAATCGATACCATATTTTGCTTGATAAGACAACAATTAAATTGCGGGGTATCTAAACAACATGAACCTATTAATTAAATATCGGGACCCCAGTTCTGCTTAATATTGCCTAATTGCATCGCATCTTTGCCATATCATACATCTTACATGCATCATGCCCGATCTTCTGTCATAGTATTAAATAGTGCATCCGGTGGTTGTTCTAGTGCTTTGCTTCTTCACGGATTAGGCCGATGAGTTGATGCGAGTGTCGACCCAATCTTCGGATGAACCTTCGGCAATGTTTTCAGACGAACATTCTCCCCCTTTCTACCTATTTTACTTTATAGTCTTTATTTCCTCCTGTTGATCTATTGCTATTTGTGTTGCGATGCTCTAGTTTTCGTAACCGTGATATCCCTTGCAGCCTTATATTGCCTTGGACACATCCTATTACCTGTTGTTTGGTAGATAGTTGGACTTGCGTGTCGTAGTCGCTTGCTCAAGTGCGGTTGTATGTCGTCAAGTACCACAGTTGTTGGAGTAATGCCGCATGTTTAATGTTGGAGATGGTCATGGTTTTAATTATCGTTTAATAACTAAAATTGAAAGTAGGTAAATATGCAGAGGCACAGGTGGGCAATAGATGTTATTTGATTTTTAACCGTCCACTTGTGTCCCGTAGGATCCCGAGTACTTGATACTTGTGTCCCGTAGAATATTCCTGGGGGCCACAAAGTAGTTTGGGGCTTTATTACTATCATGTACTTATGCCATGCTTTACTGCTTTATTTACGATTGCGCGTGGAGCGCCTATACTGTTTAGGAACAAATGTGGAAGCTTCCGCGGTATTGACAAGCCCAGTCACACTTTCGGGTTCCCAGTCGTTTACAACCATTGACACAAACCTCTGGGTCTGTCTCGGAGCCGGCCAACTTCGTCGCGGGTTGCTTAGTGGGGTGGCCCCCTGAAATCAAATATGAATCTTGCGAATGTTCTGTCGTGATGCCTCGTTGGGTTTTTATTTGGTTTTTATCGAGGTTGATCGTGCGTGTGTTGCTATTTGTGCTCCTCTGGAGGGTAAAACTTTCTGAAAGCCGTGTCCGCGGCTATGGACGACTTGGAGCATAGTATCTCGATCATAGACAACTATAACTAAAGTAGTGCTATAAATTTGACTTTACAATGACTAATAATTAGCTTCACTATAATGGAATGGCTAAATAAAAGTGCCAACAACTGCTGGTTTTGGGTTGTCACCTGTTACCATTGTATCTGACTAGTAAGTATTGCAACTACAACGGAATGGCTAAATAAAAGTACCAACAACTGCTGGGTTTTGGGATGCCTCATGCTATATGTATCTGACTAGTAAGTACTACAACTTCTAGCGGAATGGTTAACTAAAACTGCCTTGCTTATTATATCAGGATGACTCATGCTATATATATTTGACTAGTAATTGCATAACTATAACGGAATGAATAAAAACGCCAGCGTGTGAGTTTTTCGGTTGACTTCCTCGTTTGGTCTCGAGGGGGAAATATCAGGATGGGTATGCTTGGTGATAGTTTCAGGTTGGATCCAAATAGGTACTTCTTATCCCTATCTAATAGCCGCCAGTTGTATTGAGTCTCTATAGGTTGTTTACTGCATGCTGCGCTGCCGCTTCAGTCCACCATACCTATGTAGGCGAGGACGGCCGAATTCTAGTCTCGCGGTGTACTGGCCTCAGTACTGATCGCTCTCTTTTTCCCTTGCCCTTTGTCGGCACCTCTTTTGTTAAGCAGGTTCTGAGATTGACGTCGTTAGCGGGGTTACCCTTTCGGCTTGGCCTGGGCAGGCTTATGGACGCCATTGGTTATTCTTCAGGGCTCTTAGCCCAATTTGCATCTTGTCCGTACTTTCGACATATCGTTCAAGGTGATTTTGGATCTTTGTACTGTATATCTGTATTCTTGACTCATGGAGTCGTTATTGTATATATATATATGTTCTGTGGGTTCCATCATGGACTATTGTGTAATGATATTACTTTGTTTTCCACCCGCACGCAAGTGCCTGGTGGGCACCTTTGAATCGTTTCTATGCGGGTTTGGCAGGAATCGCTAAAACTCGCATAGGGTCGATTCCGAGGGTGTTACAAAGCACTAGTTGTTTTGGCGGTCATTCCATTTCATCACTCCTTCATGAGGTCCTTTTGAAGCTCCTTATGCACATCTGAGTATGAGTCTCTAATATCATTGTAGGCAATTTCTTTGAACAACTTGATAGATATCCGAAACCGGTGACAAAAGTGACGCTCGGGATAAATCGGATTTGATGCAGCCCGTCCTACGGACGCCCCTCCATCTACACCACCTAGTCCCCCAAGTGTACCAATGACTCGCGCCCGAGCCAAGCTCCTACAAGATAAGTTTAACTCACTCCTTTCCTTGTGTGACTTTGATACGCCTTTGAATAGCTTGCTACTTCATGCAACTACACTATGTATCCTCAGCTATGAAGCACCAGTACCTCGCCAAGCCACCAAGGAAGAAGAACCAGGAGAAGCGTGATGGAGCTCACCACCAAGAAGTCTCAGGTCTGCTGAGATCTTGACCCATCCACCGAGTCTCCGGACCGATCCTCGGTCAGGCCAGAACCAACAGGGGCGGTCTGAATGCCCCCTTGGAGGCAGGTCGGAGATTGACCGGAGTCTCCGGCCTAGACCGGTGTCCCCGGACCACACCACCGGAGTCTTGACATCTTGCGACAACGGCATGTCAAGGCCTTTTGGGCTGGCCCATGTAACCCCAGTTCGCCCCAACTTCGGTTTATCCCCAAATTACCATTGTTTATGTGGCTGGCCTATATAGCCCCACCCTCTATTTTAAACCCTAGACTTGGATAATTGTAATTGAAGACACCCCTTAAGGATCTATCAATTACTAGTCTCATGCTCATTGACAAGGAGCACCAATTATCCCCTGCCTCTTGGATTTTGCCCCGTGCGTTCAAGTTGTATACGTCCTTGGAGTTTGGTGTTCGTATCCAAGTAGTCAAGATCTCATCAAGCCTCTCACCCCCATTGTTGGTCGTGGGAGAGTGTCTTGCCCAACGCCGATCCTAGGGATTATGTTGGACCGATTGCCACCGGTGTCAGCTATCGGCTTGTATCGTGTTTTCGTGTGTGTGTGTGTTCATCGAGTTCTTCGCGTGTGAGTTCGTGGATTTCATCCCTCTCCTCATCCCCCTCACTTCCTCGATTTCCACGGTATTCCTGAAAGACCGGGCCACCCTAAGAGGTCACCCCTAACATATTGGTATCAAGAGCAAGGTTGATCACGAATTTCCCCTCATTTTTTTCTTCTATCCACCATAAATTCGAAAATTTGCCAAAAAAGAGCCCCAATTTGCCTTTGGATATATCTCTCATTTTGGAGTGTTATTTGTGGTTTTGATCCGACCAAATTTTGTATAAGGTGTTGGTCCAGCTTTTTGCCTGCGTTTCCCAGCCCAATTTTGGCCAAATTTTCGCGGATTTGAGGACTCTTGGCATGGATTTCTTCTCAAGAACACGAGTTGTTCTCTCCGCACCGGAGTCTCCAGCCCCAGACTGGAGTCTCCAGCCTACACCGGAGTCTCTGGCCCAGACCGGAGTCTCCGGCCCTGGACGTCGGTTTGACTTCTGCCTCTTAACCCGTATTGGCTAATTTGTATGCTTGTTGTTTGTGTTCCATGTGCGTGTCACCAACTAACAGATATCTTCCGCAACATCGTCCGTGCTCTTCGACGCCACGGACCCCAAACTCCTCCCCGCTCCATCGACACAAGCTCATCATCAACAACCAAGGTATAACTTGTGTCAACCCTTTTATCCATATCTTCCTTTGTGTGTACCTATCCTATAAGAGCAACTCCTTTTGTGTTTGCCTAAGCATTGTGCACTTGTCCTTGGAAAGTGAGTGTGTAGAAGCAAAGTCAAAAGTTTACTTAGTAGGATAGAAAGGGAGAGAAGAATCAAAAAAAGAGGAAAAACAAAAGAAAAATAGAAAGATACATAGTCTCCAAATACAAATAGAGTATCAAGCTTGTAAGCAAAAGAGAGAAAATAAAGAGCAACCAAGGCAAGTGCACAAATCCGTTGCTTATCCTCTTTTGGCGAACAAGTTGTGGTCTCTACTTGAGTTGGCACGACAACCGAGCGTAGTCTTCGTTAGGACATTTTGTGCTCTTTTTCATAGTCATGTTAACCCCATTTTTCTCCACGCGTGTGTGTAGTCGTAGGTTCTCGTCACATTTCGACTTTACCATCTACTTTTGACTTGAGTTTTCTTGGATCTTATCCACTTTTGACTATCCTTTTCGTTTGGTTGGTTCTTTGGTTTTCCACAATCCTAACCTTCCACCAAAAGCTTTTGAGAGTTGTAGCTTTCTTGTGTGTGAGTTTCTTTGCGATTTCACTTTGCAAGCTCTTAGCTCTCTTGTGTGGCAATTGGTTTGATACAATCTCCAAGGTGAGGTAAAAGGCTAACTCTCCACGTATTCTACTCCATATATACAATCCTTGTCGGCTTTGCATCATGGACATGAATGGCGAGTCGTCCCAACCAACGCCACCTCAAGAGTAAGACACACAATACATGACAAGATGGGATCATTGGAAGGTCCGAGGAGAATTCAACTACCGTTGTGACGCCCTTGAGCGGCGCCAAGACGAACAATTTAGCGAAACCCGAGTGGAGTTCAAGAGCATCGACAACCGCTTCAAGGAGGTCCGAGGACAAATGCATGACATGCAACACAACCTCGGCCATCAAAATGAAGCTCTTGGTCGCGCTCTCGCTGCAACGGATGAGAAGCTTCAACGCCTCATTGATGGGCTAGCAAGACCATGATCTCGCGACTTAATCTCTTCACGACACTCCTCGAGTGAATCAAGCTCTTCATGCCATCATGCTTCAAGGCACCAAGATGGACCCGTCCTTCACTCCATGAGCTCTTCTCAAGCGGTACCATCTCCGCGACATGCCGCAACGTCAAGCTATGATGGTGCCCTCTCCGCAATACCTACAAGACGTGAAGCGAACCGACCACAACCAAGGGCACTCGTGATTCAACAAGAACAACCTCAAGTGGATCCCCAAGCCCATTGATACGTCAGAAACGTATCTATAATTTTTTATGTTCCATGCTTGTTTAGTATCTACTTTGCTTTGCTTTGTCTTTCTTTGAGGTGTTTTTACATATTTTCTGGAACTAACCTATTAACAAGTTGCCACGATTATGGGTTGCTTGTTTTCTTACATTTTGGTTCGAAGGAAAAAATCAATATTCTCGAATTGACGGACAAAAGCCAAATATTTTACCGTGGGGACACGAATCCGGAAGGCAGGCGGAGAGGCACGAGGGCGGCGGACCCCACAGGCGCAGCCAATCCTGGCGTGCTTGGGAGGTGTGGGCCCTCTGGCGCCTCCCGGCCTCGCCTTCGCCTATAAAGCCCCGTCACGAGAAACCTAAGTACCGATCAATATTCCCGAAACCTTGCCGCCGCCACCACCGTTGTACCTAGATCGGGGATAAAGTTCTTCCGGCACCTATGGGAATCATCAGGAGCCTTCTCTCTAGTATGATGCGTGAGTAGTTCCACCTTGGACTATGGGTCCATGTAGTAGCTAGATGGTTGTATCTCCTCCTTTGTGCTTTCATGTATAGATCTTGTGAGCTCCATTCATGATCAAGATCTAATCTATTTGTAATCATGCATGTTGTGTTTGTGGGGATCCGATGGATATTGAGATTATTATGTCAGATTGGTTAATGGTTTTGTCTTTATGATTCTATCATGTCTGTTGTTTGTGATCTTGCATGCTCTCCGTTGTTAGTAGCTATCTTGGCGAGTAGTTTCTAGTGACTCAAGAGGGGTATTTATGCTCGATAGTGGGTTCATGCCTCTAGTTTCCAAGGGAAGTGACAGAAATCTCTTTGGTTGTAGATGTGATGTTCCCACTAGGGAGAAAACAACGATCTCTTATTCATGGAACATGTGGACTGTTTATATGGATCAAATCCGTAGTCTTAGAGATCTTGGAAATGATTTCTTTCATTAGAGTTTAAGGGTTTTAGTTTAACTTTTCCAAATGTTTAAATTTCAAGATACATTCATTGATGAATGCATTTCACTTGATTAAAATTTTGTTTGACTCCCTTTTCATTCAAAGTTTGTTCAAGATGGGTTTTGATGAGTTTCTTTTCACCCTAAATTTCAACAATTATTTCTTTTGTTTATTTATTTTTTACATTTCAAAATTTGGAAAATTTTGGGATGTGACATGCTCTCTTAGTTGGTTGCTCCCAGTCTTTTGCTAGGCTCTACTTGTATGAGTAAGCTCTACTCATGCTTCCAACTCTCAAGAAACCAAGTTATTCCAAAGTGTCCACTATAAGCTCCTATGCATGGCGTGTTACACCATTCCAAGTATATTCTTGTTTTCAGCTATCTTCCAATTAAAAAATATTTTTATGTGAAAACTTAGTGATTAAAGCCCTCACGAACTTGATGGCACACTTTATATTCTTTGCCCCTAATAAACTTGAACCATTGTGTCATCTATGTTGTATATGCTTGCACTTGTACGTTGGAATTAGCAGAATCGTGCTATCACGTGGAACATTTTCAACATTGCACTTGTACTTTATACTCAGTTGATATAATACTCTTTTGTCTATGGATGTCACCGGTGTGAAATAAAGAGGGAACTTGTAAGTCCATGGAGTATGTGTTGTGTTAGAGAAACGCCTAGGCCGCTAGCCTAAGCCATGCCTAATCATGGTGGAAACTTGCAACATCACCATAGTGAGCTATCTATGAAGAATCCTCAATAAAAATCTATGCATATAGTAAATAAAAAGATCGTTGAGATGCTCATTTTCTGTTTGCCTTGTCATTTTGGTTATGGGATAGATCCTATACCATGTGCAAGGGGTATCCCGTTGGCGGCTCTCTATGATACGCATGTACTTATAATGACAAGAACTTACAGGTGACTAAAGTTGAGTAGCATGAGGTGTGGCCCTCGTATTCAAGGACTTGAGATTGTCAACTTATACTTTGTCAAGCATATACTTCATAGCTTGTTCACTTTAACCTTAACCACTTAAATATGCTTATGATAAGGGCAATGAGAGCGGAAAGCTAACAAGTACCATAATTTTTGGAAGATCTTTTTGAAACTTGAAATCCCTGTTTCCCTTTGTGAAGGATTTTCTTACACCATTATTTGAGTCTCCACCTTCTACTTTTAGGCACCATTAAGAGCATATTTGCCATTGATTGTGTAGTGTCCCAAATCTTATTGATTGATGCATATTGTAATATTACTTGTTCTTGTGCTATTTGTATCTAGTCACTCTTATGAACTTTGAAGGTGTCCTATGCATCTACTTGCTAATCCATGAGGGACAAGCTGATTGCCACTATGTTATGTTTTCTGTATGTGAAACAAACAAACGTTTTTCAATGCATGTTATTCATGATCTTTGTTTGTAGCCTTTCATGTTGCATGCATAGTTACTATGTCCTATTGTTAGAACTCCATCTTTCATGCACATGTTTAGAGTTCTTTGATCCCAGCTTTCAATGCCTGCAAATGGTTTGATCTTGGTTTTTGACGGTGCATGTCACCTTAAAATTATTCTTTTATCCTTACCTACTCGAGACGAGCAGGAGTTAAGCTGGGGGATGCTTGATACGTCGGCAACGTATCTATAATTTGTTATGCTCCATGCTTGTTTACTATCTACTTTGCTTTGCTTTGTCTATACTTTGAGGTGTTTTTATATATTTTCTAGAACTAACCTATTAACAAGTTGCCATAGTGCGATTTACTGTTTTCTTACATTTTTAGTTCGAGCAGCGAGAAAATCAATATTCTCGAATTGAGGACAAAAGCCAAAGTCAATATTTTCTTGTAGGCGACATGAAGTCCAGAGGGGAGACGGAGAGGCAAACCAGGGCCGTCACACCCCCCTAGGCGCGGGTGGGCCCACCCCGCGCCTGGGTAGGGTGTGGCCCCCCTTGCCGCCTCCCAGCCTTGCCTCTTCGCCTATAAGAAGCTCCCGATGCAGAAACCCTAGGCACCCGATCAAAACTCCATGAAACCTTACACATGGCCGCTTTGAAATCGTCCCTAGATGGGGGGGATCTAAAGTTCTTCCCGACACCCTGCCAGAGGGGAAATCATCCCGGAGACCTTCTTCTCCGGTATGAAGTGTGAGTCGTTCCACCTTGGACTATGGGTCCATGCAGTAGCTAGATTGTTGTATCTCCTCCATGTGCTTTCATGTATATATCTTGTGAGCTTCGTTCATGATCAAGATCTAATCTATTTGTAATCATGCATGTTGTGTTTGCGGGGATCCGATGGATATTGAGATTACTATGTCAGATTAATTAATGGTTTTGTCTTTATGATTATATCATGTCTGTGTTGTTTGTGATCTTGCATGCTCTCCGTTGTTAGAAGCTATCTTGGCCAAGTAGTTGCTAGTGACTCCAAGAGGGGGTATTTATGCTCGATAGTGGGTTCATGCCTCTAGTTTCCAAGGAAGTGACGAAATCTCTTGATTTGTAGATGTGTTGTTGCCACTAGGGAGAAAACAATGGTCTCTTGTTCATGGAACAAGTGGATTTGTTACCTTACACCTTCTCTTAAAGTAGTTATGCATTGCTTGCAACTTAATCTTTGGAGGGTCGGATGATAACCTGAAGGTGGACTTCTAGTCATAGATGCAGTTGGATGGCGGTCTATGTATATTGTTATATTTCCCAATCGATTCTCATAGGATCTTTTTGTATAGTATTGCATTGTTATGTCTTGCCCAGTTCCTGTCAATTGCCCTACTGTAATTTGTTTACCCTTCATGCCTTGTTGTTTATCTAAGGAGAGCACCTCTAGTGAACTATGGATCCCGGTCCAATCTTTACCATTGATACATGTTCCACTGTTACTGTTTACTTGCTGCAAACCATCATCACCTTCCACCATATAGTTAATCCTTTGTTACAACAACGGTGAGATTGACAACCTCAACATTAGTTGGGGCAAATTCTTGAGTTTGTGTTGTGCAGGTCTCCGTGTTGCTAGCAACACCTGTGTGACGTTTCCTTCCTCCTACTGGTTCGATAACCTCGGTTTCTTACTGAGAGAAGACTTGCTGCTGTGCTGCTTCACACCTTGCTCTTGGGGTTTCCAACAGGCTCCAAGTCAACTGTGCTAGCCATCACAAGTTTTTCTGGCGCCATTGTCGGGGAGGCTAAGGACGTCTTCACAAGGGGATTCCTTCACTTCCTCTCTCTTTACTTTCTTTTTAGTTTGCTTTGTTTCTTTTGCTTGGTTTTATTTCCCTCTTTTCAAAAAAAAACCCGAAAATCAGTCTAGCTTGGTTAGCTTTCTTTATTAAAAAAACACAAAAAAATAGTTCCTGCTCTAGTTGCCACCTTGCTAGCTCACCATTTTGTTCCCCAAGTTCGCCTTGAAGGATCTTGCGATAGGTAGTGGATCCATATTTGGGAAAGATAATATTGAAGAATTCTTTAATCATGTTAGTGATGTCTACGCACTTCTATTCTTGTAGACAGTTATTGGGCCTCCAAATGCAGAGGTTTGTATAACAACAACAAGTTTCCTTTAAGTGGATTATCCAAGGTTTATCGAACTCAGGGAGTAAGTGGTCAAAGGTATTCCCTCTCAAGCAACCCTGCAATCAAGATACAAGAAGTCTCTTGTGTCCTCAACACACCCAATACACTTGTCAGGTGTATAGGTGCACTAGTTCGACGAAGAGATAGTGAAATACAAGTGGAAAAAATGTCACATTCGTTTGGGGCAAAGCACAACAAAAAGCATTTGATGAGCTCAAAAAGAGGCGCACACAAGCACCACTCCTTGCTTTACCAGATTTCACAAAAACTTTTGAGATTGAATGTGACACTAGTGGTATTAGCATTGGAGGCGTCCTTATGAAAAATGGGCGTCCTATTGCATACCATAGCGAGAAACTTGATGGCGCACGACTTAACTATCCAATTTATGACAAAGAGATTTTTGCCTTAGTTCGTGTCCTTCAAGTGTGGCAACACTACCTTTGGCCCAAAGAATTTATCATCCATTCCGACCATGAGTCATTGAAATATCTTAAGGGTCAAGCCAATTTGAGTAAAAGGCATGCAAAATGGGTTGAGTTCATGGAGTCTTTTCCTTACATTGTCAAGTACAAGAAATGCAAAGAAAATGTAGTAGCGGACGCCTTGTCTCGCAAAAATATAAGCCTTCTTACGAGACTCTAAGTAAATGTTTTGGGTCTTCATGACATCAAATCTTTGTACGCTTTCGACCCATTCTTTGGATCAGTTTTGGCAAAGTGTTCAATAGATAAAGGGGTTAATGATTTCTATTTGCATAAGGGTTTTCTATTCAAACAAAACAAGCTTTGCATTCCGAAGTCGTCTCTCCAAATTTTGCTTCTTCAAGAGTCCCATGGTGGAGGCCTTATGGGTCACTTTGGCTGTGACAAGACATATTACATGCTCTCCACTCACTATTATTAGCCCAAGATGAGCCTTGACGTGGGCATACGTCAACGATGCACTACTTATGTCCAAGATAAGTCTAAGTCTAACCCTTTTGATCTTTATATGCCATTGCCTATTCCTCATGCACCTTGGTTGGACATTAGCATAGATTTTGTGTTAGGTTTACCTAGGTATAAACATGGTCATGATTCTATATTTGGGGTAGTGGATCGTTTTTCCAAAATGGCACACTTCATTCCGGGCCATAAGACCGAAGATGCTTCACATGTGGCAAATTTGTTTTTCAGGGAAATAATCCGTCTTCACGTCATACCAAGAACAATCGTTTCTGACCGCGACGTCAAGTTCATGAGGTACTTTTGGAAGACACTCATGGCCAAGCTCGGCATCAAGCTGCTATTCTCGTCCGCATCACATCCCCAAACTGATGGACAAACCGAGGTTGTCACCGAAGCCTCGGAACACTATTCTGCGTGTTGATCAAGAAGAACCTTAAGGATTGGGAGGAATGCATTCCCCATGCCGAGTTCGCCTACAACCGCGTCAAACACTCTACCACCATGAATATCCCGTTCATGATCGTATATGGATTCGAGCCTCTCACCGCACTCAACATCCTACCTCTTCCTCTCCATGACCGCACCAACATGGACGTTGACAAGCGTGCCCAAGCAATGAAGAAACTCCATGAAGAAACAAGAGCTATGATCGAGCAACAAGTGCTTCGCCAAGCATCAGGGCTAAACAAAAACAAGAAGGAGATAATCTTCGAAGAAGGCGATCTTGTGTGGATACACTTGAGCAAAGACCGTTTTCCCTGTGATCACGACTCCAATCTCAAACCAAGGGGAGATGGCCCCTTCAAGGTCCTTAAAAGAATCAACAACAATGCATACGTCATCGACATACCAACCTCCAAGTACCTAGTGAGCAATACGTCAACGTCAAGGACCTATCACCGTACCATGAAGAGAATCAAGATGTAAACCATGAAGAGTCGAGGACGACTCTTTCCTAAGGGGGGAGCTGCAGCCCGTCCTACGGACGCCCCTCCATCTACACCACCTAGTCCCCCAAGTGGACCAATGACTCGCGCCCGAGCCAAGCTCCTACAAGATAAGGTTAACTCGCTCCTTTCCTCGTGTGACTTTGACACGCCTTTGGATGGCTTGCTACTTCATGCAACTACACTATGTATCCTCAGCTATGAAGCACCAGTACCTTGCCAAGCCACCAAGGAAGAAGAACCAGGAGAAGCCGCTGATGGAGCTCACCACATCGGATTCTTCGGTCTACACCGGAGTCTCCGGCCCTGTCCATCGGAGTCTCCGGACTGACCCCCGGTCCGACCCTAGGAACCAACCCGGTGAGAGTCTGAATGCCCCTCCGAGGCAGGTCAGGAGATTGGCCAGGAGTCTCGGCACGTGCGACAACAGGCATGTCAAGGCCTTTTGGGCCTGGCCCATGTAACCCCCAGATTCGCCCAAACTTCCAGTTTTATCCTCAAATTATCCTTGTTTATGTGGCTCACCTATATATAGCCCCACCCCTCTATTGTAAACCCTAGACTTGGATAATTATAATTGAAGACAAGGAGCACCAATTATCCCTCGCCTCTTGGATTTTGCCTTGTGCGTTCAAGTTGTACAAGTCCTTGGAGTTCGGTGTTCGTCTCCAAGTAGTCAAGATATCATCAAGCCTCTCACCCCCGTTGTTGGCCATGGGAGAGTGTCTTGCCCAACACCGATCCTAGGATTGTGTTGGACCGGTTGCCACCAGCGTGAGCTATCGTCTTGTATCGTGTTTTCGTGTGTGTGTGTTTATCGAGTTCTTCGCGTGTGAGTTCGTGGATTTCATCCCTCTCCTCATCCCCCTCACTTCCTCCTCGATTTCCACGGGATTCGTAAAAGATCGGGCCACCCTAAGGGGTCACCCCTAACAGGATTGGGGTTGAAGTAGTTCCGCATGAGCCTTTGTTAGCTTCAATCCGCTCGTGACACCTCATGACTGAACCACCATTCTTTAGCCGCTTATTCTTGTGTATCATAAAGATCATTGCAATTTCTTCATCCTCATTCATGTCGTGCTTCTCATTATCGGAAACGCATAGGAGATTGAAACCATCTACAAACACAATAGATAGTTTCAATAATCTAAACTAAAACAAAACAAAAAGCGGCAAGCAAAAGTTCGAAAAACTTCGGTGTGATGCGTCGGTGGATACTGCAAGGCAGCTGGTTGTGTAGTAGATGCTCTATATGGGAAAATCGGCGAACCCTATATGCACACGGAGCTAATCATCCTAATTGGGCTGGCCCATTGAGGCTATATTCTTATTTGTTTTTCCGGTCTTATGAATGTTCTAGAACCTTCTTGTCTAGCTCTTCTCCGGTTTTCTGCTTCTTTCTGTTTTTGTTGTTTTTTATTTTTACTAGCACAAAGCCCGTGCGTTGCTACGACGTCAAATGAAATCAAATGAACACTATTTCAGACAAGTTATTTAAATGTTGCCATGGTAGGAAAAACATGCAAGAAAGGAAACACCTCCTTTGAAGATAATTTTAATCAAATGCAAATAATCAGATTTCAGGCCATATGTATTTTTCTATAACGACAACAAACATCAGTGTTCTATAATCCACTCCCTCTTAACGGACAACTTAACGGACAATATGATCCAAGCGAATTGCTTCAGACAAAAAACTGCTCACTTGCAATACATCAATTTCAGTTAGCACTTCTAGTTCAGTGAGCAACCAAAAGCTGAATCGTGGTGGCCAATTCAGTTGCAGACTTGATGAGCCTGTACCGATCGGGAAGCCCTCCCGGCGACCACCTTGCAACGGGTTAGCTTTTGTTAAATTTTAGATCATGTAGAATTTATCTAATTAGATAAGTTTTTATTTTATTTGTTTCTGTATGTAAATAATCATCACAAATACATAACAAAATTCATATCAAATAAGAGAGTAAAGTAAGTTCTCATTGGCATCGTCGCGACGCCGGGTTGGATAATGATGGATGCTAAGCGAGAACTTATGTTACATTAGCTGAGAACTGGCCCGTAGCCTAGTGGTTGGGCATGTGGCAAACCCTGAAGTCTGTGTGCGTGGCGCAATGCTTTTGAATTACCGGTGGCAAAACATGTACGCGTGTTACGTCGGGTGAGAAAAGTCAACTTGTAGTGAACGTCAAAACATCTTGCTACAAGTTTTCATATTAGGCAAAAGAGGCAGCAAATAACTTCTTAGTCACTCCTAAACATACCCTTATTATTTGCAAAACTCCACCTCAAGCAAAAAATAACGCAGACTGGGGCAAACGAAGCACGTAAAAAAATGGTCAAACGAACTAAGTCGTCTTCCTCGAGAAAAAACCCGCTACGGTCCCAATTTTTCAATTAAAATTATAATCTTGCTCTTGACCCACTCGAGTGACCAATCCCCACGCCTCTAGGCTCTAGCGCCCTAGTCTAGGTTCCGGTCTGTGAGGTGCGGGCAGGAAGAGAGCTGGAGTAGTAAATTACTCCAGCATGGACCGCGGTCGCCATGCCTGATAATTCTCCAAATTCGATCAATCAGGTTTGTTGCTTCTAATTGCTTCTTTGAAAAAGAACCCAATTGTCTCGCTAAATTCCTAATCTCCCGGAGAAACTGCATCAACATTTTAAGTTTGTTGGATCTAGAATACAACTCGAGTGCCACTTATATGTCGAATCCACAGCTCAAGTGCATGATTGGAGTACGAATTTAGAGATCCAATCAATTAGAAATATCTGAGAATCTGAGAGAACTTGTGGTGGGCTACTGCTGCCTTATGTGTGAAGTCGGCCTTGAAGCGGCGCTACCACTAGAAAGCATGGCGGCATCCATCCGAGAGGAGCAGAACGAGCCGACTCTGGATCGAGAGCCACCTAGGCATCGAGGCGGCTGCCGCTAGGACGATCTCCTGGGCAGTCCCTTTCATCGGCCGGAGGAGGTGGACGACGCTGGTGGCCAACTCCTCAACGATATTCATGCCACCAAGGTCGACACCAGCGCCGTCGGCCTTCGACCCGACCAGGAGAGGCGGTCGAGGAGGTCCTAGGCTCGCGGATGTTGGGTCCCGGCAGTCCCTCTCATCGGCCAAAGGAGGTGGGCGGCAGCGTGGCCGACTCCTCAACGAAATCCCGCGCCAAGCTCGACACTCTGCCATGACCTCTTGGCACGACCGGAGAACTCATCTCTTGTCGTCGGTACAGCGGATGTGGAGCAGCGGCAGTCTTGAGGATAGCAGGGTCGAGGCTTATTTTTTCCAAATTATTATCTGTTCGTTTGACTTGGCGGTGGCAAACAATGTAATTTCACCGAACTGCAGGGGTATAATGGTCTAAAACGGACCAAACCAAAGAAACTATTTTGCTTTTATTAGTAGGTATAGATATAGATTTCATCTCCTTTTTTATGTTTTGTTTTTTAAATATGAACATTTTTAAATTTTAACCTTTTTCTATCTAAACATTTTTAAAATTTGAACCAGTTCAAATCTGAACAACGTATTTCGAATTTGAACAATTTTTGAAGTAAACATTATTTTATTTTATTTTTTCAAAATTTGAACAGTTTTCGAATTTAAACCATTTCAAATTTGTACCCTTTTTTGAATTTCAACAATATTTTCATACATAATAAAACAAATCAGTACCGCGAACAGAAAAAGAAAGGAAGCCATCAATCGATGGGAAAAAAGAAGGCACAGTGATAGAGCTACATGGGCCGGACCATCCGGGATCTTTGATCTTTGTCAATTTATTACACTCAACAGTATTTTTTGGGCTGTCAGCAGCTCAAACTGTTTAGCCCGAGAAAGCCCAAGAGAATGTCCACCTCAGCAAAGTAGAAAGAGAACAGACCGGAGGAACAGCCGCGCGGAACCTGATTCGGGAAAGCGAAGCTTGTTTGTTTCACTGCGCGGCGGCGGCGGCGGAGTCTCGGGCTCTAACCTTCGGGGACCCGGCGGAGATGGCCGGCGAGGGAGGCAGCGACGGAGGGCGAAACACGGACCCGCTGGAGGGCGTGCGCGCCATAGTGCTGAAGCCGTCAGAGTCCCTGGACGAGTCGCGGTTCACTAGGATCGCCGGCGCCGACTTCAACGACGCCGGCCTCGGCCTTGCAGGGCTGCTCGGGTCGCTCGCCTCCACAGGTTTCCAAGCGTCCAACCTCGGCGACGCCATCGACGTCGTCAATCAGATGGTAAGTGCACCACCGCTTTTCCCTTTCTCCTTCAGTTGAGGTTTGCCTCTTTAAGCATGGGATTAGCTGTAGCATCTGGGTGGAAATTTAGCATGTAAGCGAAAGTTGAAGCACACTATTCATTCGTTTATTTTCGATTTGAAGTATATTTCTGCTGTGCGTCGATTGTTTGGATTCGATGAAAGGATGAATCAGATGAGTGTTCTGTTTTCCCCCAAAACAAATAAAAAATCTCTTAGATGTATGGATTGTCTGAACAGTCTAGCTGAATGGTGTTGTTGTGTAGTGACTAGGGGATGAACTAATGTACAAAGTGCTGCTTATATATCATACACCTGAGTATTTGCAGTAACATGAATGCTCTTCATGCAATGTCACTTCTCAACTAGTCCAGATAGTTAATTGAAACAAGTACCCCCACCGCCCCTGCTTATTAGATGTAATAACATCTTATATTGTGGGACAGAAGGAGTAGAACTTTTGAATTCTTAATCAAAGTGATGTGCATAAAACAAGCTGGAGGTAATCTACATGAAGAAATGTCTGTCAACTGTCATCACCATGCATGATTCAGAAACTTGCTCTTTTCCAAAATTTCTGCTGATTTTGCTACTCTCTTACATTTTACTAACTCTTTCTTTTCTTGTGTTTTGCTGCATTGAAGTTAGATTGGAGGTTGTCTCATGACAAGCCAAGTGAGGATTGTGATGAAACTGAACTTGACCCGAAATACAGAGAATCTGTGAAGTGCAAGATATTTCTTGGCTTCACTTCAAACCTTGTGTCTTCTGGCATACGGGATGTAATCCGGTTTCTTGTTCAAAATCACATGGTAAATGCTCCAACTTTGTATCATGTGTGCAAATCTGAAAAGTTTGAATATCCCTTTAACAATCTATTTAGTAGAACTATGCATTTCCTAATCCATTATTTTCCCACAAAAATGTGTTCTTCAGGTGGATGTCATGAATTCACGACCGCTGGGGGTATAGAGGAAGACCTTATAAAATGTCTACCAACCTACCGAGGTGAATTTTCTTTACCTGGGGCACTGCTCCGGTCAAAAGGACTCAACCGGATAGGAAATCTGTTAGTGCCCAATGATAACTATTGCAAGTTTGAAAACTGGATCATGCCACTCTTTGACCAGATGCTACAAGAACAATCTACTGAGGTAATCGTTCGTCCTTGTTTAAACACACCTGAGTGGCTACCCTTCCTAGCGCATGTCATGGGCTGGGACACACAGAAGCTTCTGAAGTTGTTAATTTGCAGAAGATGCATGAATAGGAGATCAATGTATCTTGGATTTAGAGAAACTAGTTAATCTTGATTTGGTTGTCTTACAATCTCTGGAACCTTCCTTATTCAAGGACACAGTTATTTTTCTGAACATCAAATAAGCAGGAAGCCATGAAAGGATTTTATTTTTTTGAAAAAGGATTAGGACTAACCTCTGGTTCAAAGTACTTACAATAATAATTGTTTCACAGGTTAAAATAAAAATACTAAAAAATGATATTCTACCTAACACAAACTTTATTGTAAATTGGCTACATGGGTTTCTTTATTTCATATGTATTAGTTACCATGGTCCTTTGGGTGATCAGTGAATAATTTATTATATAGAAAAAATATCACGGTATGGTGTATCAGGCTACAGGATCTTGTCAAGCGTAATGTGTGTTTCACGCTTTATAAGTTTCTGCACAAAGTTGCTGAATCTACCAGAGAAGATTCTTTGGTTGATGTTTGATGTTTATACTTATTAGATAACCCAGCATTTTCTACAACGTGAATTCCTTGTAGTAGCTCCAGTGCCGACTGATTATATATGTTTATCAAATCTTCATCATTTTCTGGGTACCTGCAGAATGTCTGGACACCATCGAAGGTGATTGCTCGTCTTGGCAAAGAAATAAACGATGAAAGCTCCTACCTTTATTGGGCCTACAAGGTAGCATGCTTTTGATGAAACTTCTGTTTTCCTACAAATTAGCAAAAGGTCTTCAGAAGTGTGTAAAAGACTGATTATATTTAAAAAGTTTGGAAATAATTATGTTGGGTACACAGTTAGATAAACTATGGTGTCTTCCTGAGAAAAATGAATTAAGCTACTTCAGAATTTTGTGGAATTTGAGTCTGTTTGTTATTGGTGTCGCTTCACCCTAAATTTTTTTTTCAGTATTGAGCCTTACGATTTTACCCTGAAATGTACCCATTCTGGAACCAAACTCTTATTTTGAGTTTTTTGACTGTGGGGTCACCGTTTAGCATATGTAGCAGGGACAATGGCTGCTTGTCAGGATGTTAGCCTCTTACCCTTATTGTGTGCCTTTCACTTTAGTCCGTTGAGAATATGGTTCTGAGTGGTTTCTTGTTTTCCTGGATGAAATTCTTACTTTCAAGAGCTATTGTACAAAGTCTCAAATCACAGTGCTGACTTCGTTAAAATTGACCAGAACAATATTCCTGTATACTGCCCAGCATTGACTGATGGATCACTCGGAGACATGCTGTTTTGTCATGCAGTCCAACCCTGGTCTTATTATTGACATTGTACAAGGTAAAGTTTCAGTTTACTTGTTACTCTTACATTGTTTGCTGTTTCAAATGCCTGAAAGTTTACAGATATAAGGTTGATAAATGGTGAAGCCATTCATGCAAACCCAAGAAAGACAGGGGTCATAGTTCTTGGTGGAGGCCTTCCAAAGCATCATATATGCAATGCAAATATGTTTCGCAATGGTGCAGATTATGCAGTCTATATCAACACAGCTCAAGAGTTTGATGGAAGTGATTCAGGAGCACGGCCAGATGAAGCAGTTTCATGGGGAAAGATCAAGGGTTCAGCAAAACCTGTAAAGGTATATACATACCTTCAGTCCTTCACAAGTTATGTTTTTGGTTTTGTGTTTTGCATACTTCCAGACTCAAGTTAGTAAAAAAATTCTTAGGTATAATGGTAATGATGCAACATGCTGATTTATCTTGCAACTGGTTTGTAGAAAATTGCGCTCATGATCTTGCCTGGCTTCTATTTTTCTAAACCATCTTGATTTATCCTTTTGTCCTATGTGCAACTTTTGCACTGTAGAATATTACAGCCTAGGGGTTTATAACGTTGGATGATTTTAGAAGACATAATCATGCATCATACATCATGTTTGATTATTATTACTGAGTTCAGCTTTTGGAAATGCAGGTCCATTGTGATGCAACTATCGCTTTCCCATTACTTGTTGCATAACTTTTAGCGTAGGTTTCATGGCACAAATTCAACCAACTGAATTTCTGATGGCAAACTGGACCTTGAATTGATTTTTTATTGATCTCCACCCGATTGCCTGAAATCTTTGGAGCCTGCGGGGATAAAGCGGAAGGTTTTCATCTGCTGCATACCACTATCAGCGGTTCCTTTGTTGTACATCTGAGGTTGTAATACCATTTGCATGTTTCGGTAAGATTATGTATGGAGTGCCAACATGCAATTTTTCATCCGAGTGCTCAGATGGTGTTTGACATTGACAATTGTTAGGAAATAGACAATTGTTTTGCTCCTCTATTTATCACTTAGTAGAAATTGTTGGCTTTATAAGTGTCCTGTGAGGTTATAGCACCAGGCAATTTAAGATGAGTACTTGTAATTTGTGGAGGCGACTGGTCTGTCTGTGTGTGTTCCTCTAGTTTTATCAGACAAGACACTGTATTTTATTTGATGAAAAGATTAGTGCACTACTACATTGAGTCAGCAGAATGAAGTTATTTTGATGATGATTTGTTGATTTTCCAGTTGTAGTGTAGTGCAAAGGGTAGAATTTCCTGTCAAGAGTAAGTATCACATGTGGTCAAATTTTCCATGGAAATCATGACACAGGGTTCTAGAAATACTTGCAAAATTTATGAACTTGGGATACATAATGTTTATGCAGACAAGCCTACGCTCCCAAAATTTATGAACCTGGGATAATAAAATTTACTTTGACAATGGGAGCACATATCAGATTTTACATCAAATTTCCGAGCCCCACACATTAAACTCGATCCGCTTCTTGCAGAGCGTGCAGTAGCTGAATCGGCACGACCAGCAGAAAATATATTTGTCATCACCCTGGATGCATATGGTCATATGTTAGATGCATAGTGAGGAAAAAGAAGAAATAGTGATCTATGAACTGTTCACCTGTGGAATGAACCGAAATGTTCATACCATGATGTAGATTGAAAACATAGGACTCTTTATACCTTGTAATTTCTTTGACGGCACTTTGGACATTTTACGGTACTGCCCGGGTGCCTTTGAGCCGTGCTGTTTCTTTTTCTAGCTTTTCATTCGCATCTGCCAATCTGTCTGCTCATTTTTCCTAGGCGCATAGAGATGTAGCTCCTACAGTATTTGGATTAAGCGCTACAGTTATGCAAAAAAAAAAATGCATTCTCTTGTTTTCAAGAAGAAGAGACACCATGAAAACTAAGAGCCTCTTTGATTTGTAGGAGAGGAAAAGCAGGAATAGGAAAAACAGGAATGGTCTATGAAATGCACATACCTACAGGAGGCCTTGCCACAGCGGAAGCAGAAGCCCTGATGACAGTGGCCACAAATCATCATATTGCACCCTTCAGTTCTGCTGATGGCTATTCCACAATTTGGACATAATATAGCATCGCCATACAGATTTCTTATGCTCAGCATTTGCTGTACAATCTCCCTATAATCATCCAGCGTGACTTCTGTAAACATAAAATTGGAGATAAAAGATGGCACATATTCAGTAAAAAATGCCAGTATGTAGTCTGCAACAGTCAATATGTAACTCTGCAGCCTTGGAGGCGCCGAACTGTAGATGGCACCGTCCAAAGATCTTTGGCAATGAGTACATCAAATGCATAGTGTATCATTGAAGAATTTACCAGACGGTTTTTTCAGAGGTACACATCTGCACAGTATGACTACAGATGCAGGTTTGAAACGTAATAAAATAGTACTAGTGCATCTGCATCTGTTAGGCCTTGTTTGGTACTAGTGTTTTTGTAGAGATTAGCAGGGTGAAACCCTCACCTTTACCCAAACCCCTCTAATCCCCCAAAACCCCAATCCCCACCAATCCACTAGGTATGGGTAGTGTATTGGATATTGAAAAAAATACACTAAAACTTGGGGAAAAGTGGGGATAAGTGAGGATTAAACTAGACCAATACTCTAGAACCAAACATGTTTTTTAGTCATAGGTGGGGATCCGGGGTTTGGTAGGAATCATCCCCTCTAATCCCCACAAATACACTAGTACCAAACAAGGCCTTACAGTGGCAAATACAGAAGAGATTTTAGTTGCATAACTACCTGTGGGTGCTACAGCTTTTGTTCTAGGGTTAGACACTGTTTCCCCAGATGGCGTGGGTCCTTGCAAGACGAGCAGAAGATAAAGGAGCATTTAGGACATTGCGCATTTTATCCTCATCTTCAAGCAACCGATCCACACCTTGGACAGTAAGCGACGTCTGACATCGAGTCAGAGCTTTCTGAAGGGCAAGCCTATCCCAACGCTCAAATTCTTCTTCCTAAAGCCTCCTCAACAAATACGGTGGAATAAGCGCCGCACTTGGTTTCGGGGCATATCAGTTGAAACACACTACCTTCCTTCACATGCATTCTGCACAAGGTTTCCATGCACTCCACACAAAACAAGTGCTGGCATGGAAGCTCGATGAAGTTTGAACCTAATTGTTTCAAAATTAAAGTTAGCTTACATGGGAGCAAACATCTACGAGGTACTAATTCAGTTCCCTACGAAGATTCATTGGAAAGAAATAGCAGGTCCATCGACGATGAAGTATGAATCATGAGAAATGGGCCAGGCAATTTTCAAAGGAAGAGGCCTAAGACAGTTCAGCATTAAAAAAACAGATAATAATATTTTGGCAGGACTGGACAAGGGAAAAAAATGGCTTACCTTTGCTCTGGTTAAGGCATATCATGCACATATGGAGATCCCCAAGAAAAGCTTGAGAACACTTCTTACTACTGTAACTGAGCATTGAAAGGATTACAGATTCCAAAGGAAGACTCCTTGAGATTGCGCGATTATCTCCTTTCTGCAGTACAACATCTGGACCTAATGTTATTTTGCTGTCACGCCAGAGGTATGATAAAGAAGAATTATGTAACCACTCAACCCAATGATATACCACTTCCTGCCCTGGCAACTCTGCCCAAATGGTATCAAGCATCTCACAAAGTTGAGAAACATTAGGCCCATCCATCCATTTGACGGTGACCGTAAAATACGGCGGGTCTTTGCTTGGATAGGACAGTGGAAGCAGGCATGTCAATACCAAAGGCAGGTACTCAACATTGTAAGTGTAAGAGAATTCGTCGTGCCCGTCACCAAGTTTTTTTGTACCATCACCAGGACATCCTCCACCTTCTGCATTTACATGATCTGAAGAAAGCTTAGCGCGTAGTTGAGTGCCATCACGCAAGTCGTATCTTATATAAATCTGAAGAAGAAGAAAATGTCAAAACAAAAGAACAAATTCAGTCAGACTAAATATCACTGACGACGAGCACAGAAACCTGAAAAAAGCGAAGTCCTCCTTTGTTTTCAAATTCGCAGAGATCATCCCCATATATTGCTACCAATGCCATCAGCTGAGTGAACGAGGAGATCAAGTGAGTAAGAAAATAATCCTTGGGAAGCACAATGACTCTAAATCAACACAGCCCCAACTTTTAAATGTGACATTCAGATATTTTTCAATAAATCGTTTCTTCGAAATTTGAAATATTATACAAGCTGCCTGCTTTATGTATCTATCTATAGCCAGAAACAGAGTTCTTAGCAATTAATTCTCGGTCGTCTCTTCCAAATAAAATCAAATAAATCACAACTTTGCGATTGATTTTTTTGGCAAAACCTTCGCCCATAACCCTCTTAATCTTACTCCAGACACTCCAACTTTGTGATTGATCAAGAAGGAGCTGAGTTCTCAACCCAAAAAAAAACATGGATAAATATATCGTGACTAAGCTTCACAGAAGAGATCGAGGTCATAAGATTAGCAAACTATTTCCAATTTGATGAGTGGGTTATAATGATTGACGGACCTCGTCCTGCTGTCGCTCCTGGTTGGCTCGGATCTCATCCACATCATCCTCCTTCTCGGCGCCAGGGAAGAACCCCGCCACCACAGAGGCTTCCTCAAAGATCGACTCCGCCTCGGTCGCCGACACCCACGGGGTGTCCAGTCTGAGCACGTCGGCCTCCGCTCCGCCACCCCCATCACACGACACCGCCCTCGCCTCCGCAGCGTGGTACGAGGACGAGGTGTCCCAGTCGGAACCGAGGTGGGGTTCCACCGGTGGTGCCTGCGACGACGAGGCGCCGGCGGACGCTGCTTCCATGGCCGGAGCGGACCTCGCAGAGTTACCGTGGAGCCGTGCCTGCACTCGCTTTTGCCGTGGTCTGTGCTTTTACCGTGGAGCCAGACAAGCCAGTACGGGAGAACTGGAGAAGGGAGCTAACATGGGCCGGCATGCGTGTGCTCTCCCAGCCCAGACCGGCCCAGACTAGCAAAGCTACCGCCTGGCCCATCCACGACGAGAAGCTGGACTGCTCCGGTCCGGAATCAGGTCAGAATTCCCCCACCGCCACGAGATCAGAAAAGCCAGCAGAAGTTCTCAAAAAAGGAAAGCCAGCAGAACAGAGAACAACCCGTCCTTGTCGCCGCATCTTAGCGCCGGCGACGCGCTCTCCCTCAGCCCGCAGGCCCATCTCCGCCCTGCGCCCGCTCTCTCCTGCTCGTCCTGCATCCCGCCCGCCGCCCTGCACGGCCCCGCTCGTCCCGCGGGAGCCCGTCGCGCCCTGCCCTAGCTCGCCGACGACGGAGGGCTCGACGGGGATACGTGCACGCTGACGTCCGGAAAGACGCCCTCCGCCACTCCCTGCCCAAGCTCCTCCATCCTCTGTTCGGTCAGCGCCACCGAGTTCAACACCGACGCTGCACTGTTCTAGGTATGCTTCTTCTTCTCCCAGTAGAAATAGATGTACCCTTTTTTTTTACAAACGTGTAGCAATTTTAGAATTTCCTTTTTGTGAGATCTACTTCTGAACAAGTCTAGTCCGTTGTGAGATCTACTTTTGATGTGGTGTATGTTGAACTGCCAGTATCATCCTTTTGGCGATCTTTGAGACATAGAAATTAGCATGCTCTGTGATCAACTATTATGTGATGTCTTTAGCTGAAAACTGTTGAAATGCTGTTGGAATTATGTGAAAATGCTGTCATTACACTGCTGTACTGTTGGTGGAAGGCTATCAATTTGTTGCTGAAAATGATATTGAAAGAGAGTAGAAATGAGGGACTGTGGTATCTGAAGAGGTAAGGGCATACAAGTCTTTTTGTATGGGTGTTGGTCCCAATTAGTGCATAGTGGTATGTTGGCAACAAAACCAATCATATAATGCGTATTTTGGCAAGTTTGGTTTTCCCAGTGTTATTTTGGAATTTTCGGTTTTCACTAATGGTATTGTGACTATTCTCTTAATTGCCAAACAACTCTGGAATCACAGCACACACCCAATGGCGGCCTCTGCCAAAAATCGACCTTGGCGCCCCCCTCCACGCAGGCGCCGTCGACCTCCCCTAGGATCTACAACTACGCTCCTTCCACCATCATGCTTTCAGGCGTCAAATTAGGTACCTGACCAGATTCTGCCGGTGAGTTCACCAACATCTCCCTGTCCTCCCGATTCATCTTTCCCAGTTTGCTCACGGATTTGAATTTATCGCTGCTTCTAGAAAGGTGCGGCGACTCGGGCTCGATAGCTCCGCCGGAAAAATCGCAAGAAGCATAGTAGGAAGGGAGAGACAGGGAGGAGAAAGCGGGGCGGAGGCACCGTCGGGCGGAACAGGCTGCTCGGACGACTCAGGCGAGGTCGGACAGCGAGACTCCATCGGCGAGGAGGAGGAGAAGGTTGAGTCAGGCAAGCGCGGAGGAAGCACGGAGGCGTCGTGACTTCTCCGATGGCGGCAGATCAGCAGCGAATCTGATAAAGGAAGAGGTGCCTGTACTGAATTTTGTTCAGATATTGCTTTAGTCAGTAGAATTTATCAGGAGCATTGTGTTAATTGCGCGCATCGCTGTTACAGGTAGTGGCAGGGGAAGAAGGGGTTCTGCAAGTGATGATGATGAAGATCAGGAGGAGAAATGGGAGGTGAGGCGTAAGAGGCGAGTGAGGTTGTCAGGAGGAGATGGGCCTTGATTGGATGCTCAAGCCAGCGAGCAGCAGTCAGCCTGAGTAGCCCGTGCTCAGAGGGCTGATCATGAGGAAGACAAGTTTGAGCCCGCAGATGATGAGGTAGCGATATTTTCTTTGAAAACTGGGGATGTTCATGTGTGTTGTGTTGATTACATCATTGTTTTTTAGATTACTGGCAGGTGAAGAAACCTAACCCAAAGAAATGAATCCATATTTGAGGAATGATGGTAGTGGGTATCCCGATGAGTCCACCTTCAAGGGAAGCCAGTCAGTTGCTTGCATCCTCTGTTGTCGTGATGGGCGCTAGCTGGGCTGAAAGCTCTGAAGCGTGCAAAGAGCAAGCTGCCAGCGAAGGCAGAAACATTGAGGAGGTGTGTACATCACCACATATGCTTTTCAAATGCAATTTACTTAGTTTTCCTCTAACTCTTAGGACTGTTGAACTACTACTGTAGGTTGTTGAAGAGAGATGGGGCTCATTAGGCCACTTAGCAGCATCGGTGTCAACGTCCAGAGTTGCCCTTCTTATGCTCATTTGCAGGCCATTAGAGGTAGGAAAGCTGCAAACAGACAACTCTGAAACACCTTCTAAAGGAAATCGAAAGGAGGGCAAGCGAGGTGAAGAGAGTGGTGGTGGCCGTGAATATTTGCGAGAGTGTTTCCTCCAGGGAACATGCCATGAGAAAACCTAAGCGGACTCTACTCCATGGAGCGGAATAGACAGAATATGTCTTCTGAGGATCAGACACTTATCACAAATCAGCATTAGCCAGCATCAACAAGTTTTCGAGCAGCGGAGCTTTATGGAAAGGATTAATAGCAGCTGGCAGTAAGCAAGCAAATGTTGTGTCTGTCGAGGTTGATGAAGCCGAATAGATAGTGAGCCGAAGTCCCAAAAGGAGAGTTCAAAGAGACCATCTTCAGTGAGCACACAAAATCTAAATGCAAACCAGTTAGCTGCAAAGATTCTGCAACTCGAGATGAAAGGCAAGAAGAAGAAGCTGACCAACTGTCAGTAAGTGTTACATATATTGTTATTATTGAGAAACTGATGATACAATTGTTTCCCTACTTTATTAGTAAGGCCATGTAACTTCTTAACTAATAGTATTTTTTTCTCAGAGAAATGGAGACTCTGCTGGAAAATAAGGGTGCTTCTGTTGAAGAGCCTAGGCATGAAAGGAAAGGAGCTCACTCAGGTTGGTTTTATCTTGTGCTGCAATTCATCTTAAGATGTGCTTGCGGTTACCTTCCATCTCATGCTTCCTTTTATGTTTGAGAATGCTAGTGTCCTTTAAACCACGATGTATAGAGTTTTATGATTACTAGTTGAATGCCCATGCGTTGCCACAGCCTTTTATGTTTTCTGTCAGAGCACATATCACATATCTAAACATAAAATGCATGTAAATATTTGTATACAATGAAAAGATAGATACCTAGTATTTCATATGCATAAACATCTCATTTTTTGGCTATTTTTCTATCATGCGGGCCGTAGGAAGGCAGGAGGGCATGCAGGACCGGATAATGAAACCGCTCAACTTTGTTGCGTGGTTTGGTTCAGTATGTTGGATGCCGATTTGTTTAACATTATTAGTCAATCCTTCAACAGCTCTCAGCCTTGTATCTGAAGAGGTCAAGGAGTACTATAGTAACCCTGTTATAATCATCTCTAGCAAGAGCACATTAAGCGCCAAAAATACATGGACATCACTGGACTAATTGGGCTCTTTCTACATACTCCAGTGAATAAAAGAAAGTAATTAGCAAACATCTTTGTGTCCTACTGAAATATGAATGAATGAGAAACCAAATATAGAATACACACAAGAATGCAACTCTTCTTAAGATCCATGGAGCATGAACCCAATGCATTCAAAATAACTGTTGCGGAGATCTGTAACATGCAGTTTTGTATCCAATAATAGTCAAAAAGGATGTTGCAATGATGTAACATATAAATCGAATAGATAGTCACCATACATTATAAGCACTCACACGGAAATATATAGCAGTCTAGAGTGGCGATTTGTATTAAACTACCAGCAACCATCAGGACTACCTGACTTGTTAAGGATTCTCAAAATTAAAATATTCCATTCTATTAATAAATCTGCAAGCAATACTATTTGGTTCCTTAAAGGAACATATCAATAAGGGGAAAATGTACATTGGCTCTTATGTGAAATGTATGCACAATAGTACTTTTCTCTGATCCCATCAGCAGAAGAGAATCATGACAGCAAATAGCACAGTTAAAATGCCCTGCTACGGTGTTTAGTCTGGTGTGTTTGCCTCAGTAGCGCCGATAAATATATTGCACAGGAATGGACGCAAAGATTAGCACCCACTATACAGTGGCGCTATACCTCGGAAACTTACTCATTATTAATTACCCCTCCCCTGGCACCATGGCAATAAAATAAGCACCATACTTATTTCGATGCCCTAGTATACTGTTTCTACCCTGGATCATCATTAATCAGAAACACGCATTCCTAAAACCAAAACTATCAGTTCCTGTCATGAGTTGCAAGCAAGAAAAATAACGAGACAACCAATTGAGTATCCATCTGGAAACATGTCCAGTGCACTGGATGGCGGAGGTCTGCATCACGAGAGTTTTCCATCACAAATCTTGACTTGAGGGATATGTGACAATGGAATAACAAATCGATGAAACAAATCATCACTTAAATTAAGCGCGTGCCAGGGACTCACCT
The DNA here is from genome assembly GCA_023614405.1 of Avena insularis. Taxonomy (NCBI): domain Eukaryota; kingdom Viridiplantae; phylum Streptophyta; class Magnoliopsida; order Poales; family Poaceae; genus Avena; species Avena insularis. Next base: position 319,553,542 of record CM042691.1, read on the forward strand.
ACCTAATCTGCAGGGCTTCTGGTACGCATGATGGTGGCGCCCACCACATCACAGCTGAGAATGTGTCCATGACCACACCTTCTTGCTGCAAGCTGTTCATCTGGTTGCGCCTCTCCACGCTGTCCATTGCCTGCAAACAGCGGCCGAGGTCACTATGCCAAAGCCATATACTTGGAAATTTCTTCAATGTGAACAACACTTAGCAAACAGAAAAAAAAATCCTGAGGAAGCAAACAAAAGTCTTTAACCAAGACAGAACATGCAAAACCTCTCTGCACCCCAACTGAAGACATGCTGAAGAACAGAGGGAGGATGTTCCATTCTCATAGTTGTGTAACTGATGTCATCCCTTGTCTTGAGGCAGATTTTTCTTGGCCAAATCATGGATATTGACCGGAACTTGCAAGCCTGAAAGTTCTATTATAGGACCTTTTTTCCCTGTCATCAGGACCATCACTGTGCTTCTCTTAGTGGAAATGTGATCATGACCGTAAATAAGTTGACCCTTAACTTCATTCTCTTGGCTAACGCGGTGAGGTACTGCCTAGCAAGTCCACCTAAATCATTGTGAAAACTAAAATAACTGTGCACAATTTTACTACACATACGAAGGAAAGACCTGAATATATATAGCATTAGCAAATAAGGGAAGCCATTGTATGTATTTCTTTGTGCTTACCATTGAGGGTAGATCATAGTGAGTACTTAACAATTAAAGTTTACTGATCAGCAATAAAACACATGACCTCGATACCATTTAGTAAATTCCCACATCAATGAAGTGTTGGAGCAAGCACACATCACATGACCATCTCTTGCATATTCCTAGAAAAACTAAAATGAGATGCGAATGCTGAATTGCTCATCCTGAGATTGCAACAACCATATCCTGAATGGTAGAAACATACCAGCCATACTCAACAGAGAAACACTGCTCCTTCAGTTAGCAATAAGAACCAGCTCTCTTCACTAATTGTTCTGTTGCGCTCACAGGTTTCATGATTTACGACCTGACATTAATTAACTGCAACATGACAAAATGAATTGCATTGTTGGAACCTTACCTCACCTTTACCAATTACATCTCCTATAGTCTTTTTCAAAGTCAGCTTAGCCCCAATCAGGCCGAACCTATATAAATAAAAAAAAAAGAAACTTAAATTTAGAGGATAGCAATTTGCTCATAATGTTGTCCTTCTTGACTTCTACGTGCTTGCTTCCAGTATGTCTCTATATTGCTCAAGCATTCACTTTGCAAATTAAGCTAAAATCTGAACAAATCATAACAGTATAGATACATTCTTGGCTTTTTGCACATTATTTATCTAACAATGTAATGAGTAACAAAGCGATGTGCAACAAATCAATTCCTCAAAGCATGAAGAACATTAACAACCACTACCACGTGAAACAGAAGGGTTTGTTCTGAGTTGACAAAGCAAAAAAGGTACCTTATCGATTCCTGGAGAAAATTGCAAGATGTTGTTTTCATCAAAAGAACTTGCAGTCATTTTGGCTTCCATGGCCGGAGAGAAGAAAAGATCTGTGTGGTTGTGCCAAGAAAATGGGCGGTAGCATGGCCGCCAAACAGTTGGCTAGGAACCTTCACGCCTGGAAGGCTGCAACTACCTTTTGAACATCCTCGAAAGGCAGCTACTGCTGACACTGGCTTTCAGATGGTCTGCATCGGTGGCTATTATGCCCTTATCGATTCCAATACGTGTATGTTTCGGTTCCGATCCATCAACATGTATTATACCAGAGGGGATGCATGTGCAGTGTAGTCGATCAACAGCTTCTTGGTGTAGCCGGTGTAAAGAAGAAACAGGCAAAGCGGCGTGGAGCAGAGGGGAAGGTTAGAGGCAGTGATAACCGGTTTTTCTCTGTACTTTTGGATCTCGGCGGTGTCTGAGTGGCGGGTAATGGTGGCCAGTCAGGTATAGGCGCCTCTGCAAGCGCATGGCCGGACAGCGCGCCATCATGTGGTGGAGGCCGGTTCCTCACGCGGGATGGGGATGAGGGGCCTTCCTTGAAATTGGATAATCATTAGGGAAGAGGGCCATAGAGTATCTCGTCCATGGGAAAACGCACGTGTGGTGGTTCCAAGAATCTGGAAACCCGAACATGAAGAATGCGTTTGGTTTTCCTCCTTTGCAGTTTTCCATCGGCACTATTTTCCTTTGGTGTTGTTTTATGCGGGGTTGCCTATGCCGGTTTTCTTTTCACACGTTTTGATGAACTGCATCGGTTTTCCTACATGCCGGAAGGATCAGGCGAACCTTATACCTGTGACGGACTTTTACACAGTTTTGGGCTTTAATATAAGTAGTAAAGATCTTCTACTTATTCTTTGTTCAGTTACACTTAGAAGGAAGTGTCATATGTGCACACCTGTGATTCCCTATTTGTCCTATTTTTTTAGATGTTTGAACATTAAGCCCATAATGCTTAATGTAATGAAAGTTATGCAAAATCATGTATTTGAACTATGCTTGAAATACCCTTATAGTTATTCTGAGCTAGTGCGTACTGATAAACCCAGCACACTCTAAATATGTGGACCACATTGTCATTTGGTCTGATTCTGTTAGATAATAATGGATTAGCACTCCAGCATTGGCCCAAATGGTATCAGCCAATGGTGTAGTTTAGAGAAGAAATGGATCTACCAGCTATATGGCCATGCTGAATCTTCAAGATAGTAAATCATCAAATCCACTAAAATTATCTCTATGAGATTTATTGTTTTGATGTCTTTTTTGCTAGTACATCTATATATCATGCCTTATGGGGTATAAATGTATAGTTAGAAGCATAAAGAGCACATTATAATATGCAACTGAAATTTTTGTGCTGTAGTATTCACTTTTTCTTTATTCTCTATTATACATATATTAACACCTCTAGTTTATCTGCCTGTCTAATGAATATTGCCCTTTTTTGACTTTAGCGCATACTATGCCCAGTGCAGCTGACCATGGGAAAAAAAGAAGATGATGGCGACCTGCATCACCTGCAAATAAAATTATGCACAACAAACAATATAGCATAGTTAAAACTATAGAGGATGAATATGATTATGGTGATGCTCCCAGTAAGAAAGTAAAAGAACAAAAGAAGGCACCACGAGGAGAGAAGAGGAAGCAGCCGTGGACATATCTTAACTCCAGAAAGAGCCGCTGTTTGTGTATTGCTTGAGGAACCCATCATCAGGCCACAAGCATCTGGTTATTTGCTGTGGAAACTTCACTTATTTGATGCTGCCACAGTTTGAGCCTCTTGTTCCTGGGCACTGCGTTATTCTTCCATTGCAGGTGGGAACCAATTTACCATGTGTTGTTGCATTGGTTGGAAGTATTTAAGAGTGAAGAACAATTTTGTGCAACCTGCTTTCATAAGAACCAACTGGCTTCAGTTTTCTTGTAGCTTTCCAATAAGCTACTGTGGATCACTTATGTTTTTCATTGCAGCTCTTCCGAGAGTTGCCCATAGTATATTTTATTAAATTCGCTCTTAGTGATTCCATGTTTTTTTAATAGTTGCAGCATGAGTCCTTAGTAAGTGACAGTTGATAAGAATGTCTGGGAGGAGATAAGCAACTTCAAAATGCTGCCTCCTGAAGATGTTTTGCGCCAGCAAAGACAAGGATGTGGTTTTTCATGGGACCGTCATAAGCTTGGCCATTGGGCTCGCGGAGACATTGCATGATTGAATGCATCCCTGTCCCATTTGAAGTTTCAAACAAAGCGCCCATGTACTTCAAGAAGGTCTTGCTTTCTGCCAACTGTAAATTTCTTGTCCTCCTGTGCCAGCAGTTTCTAATAAAATCCATTATGTTGTTCACTGCAGGCAATCGATGAGGCTGAAGAGAATGAATTGTCTGTACGAGATGAAGCTTATTCCGAACAGCCCGGTAACCTGCTACTGCGCGACGAGTGATACCCGGAGAACTTTGCCTACTTCCCGCGTAAGGTTGGTCTGGACGTGGATTAGGTTACATGTGATGAACTGCGACGAGAGTAACTTCCAGTGCTGGTTTTGGACTTAATGTGATGAGAGGATGCTCCCGGCTTGCCAGGGAGGACATTTTACCGCACACATACGTCGAAGGCATGAATCCACGGATAACCAAGAAGCAAGCCGTGGGCCAGCTTCGCTGAAGGACTAAGGAGCCAACTTCGATTGGACAAAACAACCGGTAAGTTAATGTGTAGGTAGAATCTGAAGAGTAGTTTGGAAGATGCATTTTTTGTAGGGAGATTGTACTGATGCTATCATACTACTTGTCTGTATGTTATACCTTTATACAGTATGTTGGTTTATCATGTTTCCTATTAAGGTTAATGTTAAATTTTAGTACAGAGTTGGCTCTGAATTTGATAAAAAGCCTTTTTGGTTCAAACATATCTCTGAAATCGACAGTAAATGCATCACGGAATACCACCCTTGGATCCAGAGTAAATGAAATATACTTGAAAAGATGTTTGATACTATTTCATAACCAGGCGGGCATCTTGAAATTGGCCATGCCACGGTTACAGCATGTTGTTGTGGTACAAACTTGGTGCTCAGCTGCTGATTTGCAGTTGTCAGATTTCTAGCCTTTTGTTTCTAGGCCACCTCCATGTGTTAATGTTCGCACTGCAGCATTGTGTCTATTGCCCTAGAAATCAATCTAGATCATCAGACATAACTACTGCAGGCTCCAGCTTACATCCCTGAAAATGATGCGATGGTTTCTTTTCGCTTGTTGCGCAGATAGATGGGTTGTGTGCTGGTTCTTTCACTGGTACTAGTACCTCACTGTGCGCGGAGGAAAGAAAGCATCTGGTTGATATTCCTGGCGCTCGCAGCATCTTAACAGGAAAAGAACAGGATCCCTCTTGTCTTGTGAGGCAGGGGCAGACCTAAGAAATAATGGTGGTGCGCGATTCCAAAGGCAAGCTTAAGGACAACCTCTTCTCTTGCAAATCATCGTCATGGGCCTGAAATGTAATGGCGTGCGTGCGGTCACGATCCCTCTTCTCTTGTCTTGTCAGTGCTGGTTTTGGACTTGATGTGATGAGAGGGTGCTGCGGTTGCCTGGGGAGGACATGCTACTGCCGTCGAAGGCACGAATCCATGGATATTAGTAACCAGAAGCAAGCCGTCGCCAGCTTCATCAAGGACTGGGAGGCGTTCGACTGGACATAAAAGCAACTCAGTAGGTGTAGATACAAATCTCAAGAGGCAGAAGTGGAAGATGCATTTTTTTTGTAGGAAGAGTTGTACTTTAGTGTTACCATGTACTCCCTCCGTTTCAAAAATATAAGATGTTTTAGGTTTATGAAGAAAATGAATCTAGAACTTTTTAGTGTATAGAATTCATCCCAAAGTTGAATGAACCTACATACTAAAACAGAGTCTAGATTCATTTCACTTTGCAAACCTAAAACGTCTTATATTTTGAAGCGGAGGGAGTATCTCGTGTTTAAATGTTACTCCATACATGGCTGTAGGTTTGATGTCTCTATATAAAGCCATTTTGGTTCATATATATCTGAATTTGACAGTAACCTTTCTTCCCCAGATGCCACTGTGATCATCAAACTTGATGATGAGATAAAATATGATATACAGTACTACTATTTGATGTTTCACGGGAAGGAGGGGATTATCTGGAACGTACGCGTGCCACAGTTACAGCATGTTATCTAAACTGAGGGCTCAACTGCTGTGAAGGCACCACATCTGAAATTGTGCTGTAAGGCCTGACACATACATTCTGAAAATAACAATCAGATGTTTCCTTTCGCTGGTCTTGCAGTGGTGCCTGGTAAACAGCACTTCTGTTTGTAATCTTGGTCTTTCGGTGAAACAGGCAATTGACAAATTACAGGCGTGCCTTAATTAAACACACATTTTCTCCTGAGCACCGGTGCTCCAGTAATGATAAGGCTGAAATTAACAAGTCGACAGAGGAGTTTCAAAAAAAAAAAAAAACAAGTCGACAGGAGGATATATGTACAGTAGCTGATTGATAGCTTGGTTCTTGAAGCTTGGTTGCGCGACTGTGATTGAAGATCCAGTGATGGGCACCAGAACTCCTGCAGGCTGCAGTAGGCGTACTCATCTGACAATCGTGAAAACAATCTGGCACAACCGCCTACCTGGTTCCGGGAAGATGGAGTCATATGACTGTATAGAACCTGAACCTGAATCAGGCGGCTGTCACCAGGATCTGCTCCGGTTGGAGCCGCCCGACTGGATGGGACTGTGCAGCGACGCCATCATTCCTCGAAATCGATCAGGTGTATAATATGCCTGGCTGTTTCGCGATTTCCTGAGGCACGATCTGAGCTCGCCGCAACCGGAGATGGCACAGGCTAACTGTCGCCCAGACAGACAGACACGAAGAGAAGGCGACGGCAACCGACTCCATTGACATGATGAGAGTCATGGGAATGAAGCCTGAGTCGAAACAACCGAGCGTCTTTCTCTTTCAGACCGGCGTCATTCCCCTCGACAACCATGAACCAACTCTGCAAGATAAAGACGGGGGTGACGTCTCTCTTCCAGCGTCAGCCTAGCAGCCACACGGGGAAGGTGGAGGGAGTGCCGACAGAGATCGTCAGCGCAGATCGGATGCTATTCGTTTTCAGATTGGCCGGTACGACGCGCAGCAAGGCGGGCGACCAGTCGTCTGTGGTGGTTAATTAATTTGCAGACGTCTGAATTTCTGATGATGATGATGCATGATAGGACATCTGATCCTTGTGCGGAGAATAAAGCAGAGAGGTTGATATTCCTGGCGCTCGTGGATGGAAAGAAGAAGGGATCCCTCACTGACGAGATGTGAGGTTCTCCTGCAAAAGTGTGGGGAGCTGCATTTGCATCGATCCCTCTTGTCTTTGCCACAAGGAGGTTGCTTGAGAGGCAGAAATCCATCTATGAAATCGCCCTCCGTTTTGCATATAAGATGTTTTAGTTTTATGAAAGAGTGTATCTAGATATTTTTGTATATAGGTTCAAAAATGAATCTACACTAAAAATATCTACATCTATTCCTTTTCCTTCTAGTAGCATCTATAATGTAAACGAAGAATAATCATGTTAATAATTCCAAGCTTAAAAGATCAAGCTAAGCCGCTAAGGAAACTATCGGATCAAAATTTTGTTCCCAATACGTACTCAGCTTTCGTTGGTTCCCGTCGGTTTCTTTCTACTTTGCACCTTTAGAATAATATAAGGTAGAGTTGGCTAAATCGGACTTTCACCAGTAGGTATGCCAACATAAGCTCTAGTAGTTGATAATAATAATAATAATAAAATAAAACGATGATAGAAGGCACGGTGTTAGGTTTTAGTAATATAGCCAACATCTGCCCACCAAAAAATACAATAGAAGCATATTTTTCATTCTTTCAATTTTTAACTTATAGAAACAATGGAGGCACTATGATAAATATAATGAGGCCTAATATATATAAGAGGTGAAAACAGAATAAAGCGATGGCAAAGGCTAAGCGAGTCTGTAGCACATGCTGAGTTCAAGTCCTCATGGAACTTAATTAACTGGTGTTATGGCAATGAGTGAGCCTTATATTCGAAGAGGTAGATACGTTTCTTCCTTGGCTAAAGCAATGCTTATATTTATTTTAAAAGCGAAGGAGTAGGTCTTATCTATCTAATATATATAGAGAGAGGCAATGTAGGCAGTGAGGGTATTATTCGATGCTCACAACAAAATATGAGCAGCGCAGCCTGGTCCAAATAACTTGCCGTATCAGAAGAATTTTTTCGTGGTGTTATATAGATTTTTTCTTGACGGTTGGTTCAGTTTCCGGCCTGCAGGTACAGGCCCAACATCAGCATCAAATGATCTATCAAACGGAACCCAGCCCAGCCAGCCCAGCCAGAGCTACTTCTTCCACCATGTGCACATCGCCTCGTGTCGTGCGTGCGTGATGACTATTGACTCCGGAACAGACAAATTTTCGACTCGGCAAGCCCGGCACCATGGCAACCCATGACGGCGCCGAGGAGCACAGCTGCGCAAAGCTCTCGGTGGCAGTCAACGAGACCCAAGGCGCCGGGCGGCGGAGGCATATTCGTGAAGGCCACTTGGCTCCCCACCCGATTCTCCTCGCCGTCACCGACGGCGCCGCCCTGGGTCGCGGACGTCTCTGACGCCGAGGTGCGCCTCCGGGGCCGAGCACTGGGACCAGCCAGTCTCCGAGGACCTCTCCCTTGCCGAGCGCTACCTCGCCTTCCACCAGCCCTCCTCCACCTACTCCTTCCACGAGGCCGGCAACGGCAATCGGAGGGTCCGTTCCATTCTTATCCCTTCTCCCCTATCTCCCTTTGTGTATGTGTATAAAATGAAAATGGAAGCTTAATCCAAAAAGTTCCTAACTCAAGGTCAAGTTGAAATTCGTTTTAGCTGACTTCATGGTTCAGAGATTGCGGTTTCATGTGTCAAGTACCACATTCCTTCCCTAGTTCTTTCCCTGATTTCGTCTATCTATTATCAAGTAGGAGTATTTCCCATGTAAGAATATGGCTCATCCAAGACTAGTGTATTTAATTATTTATTAAATATTAACCAGTGTTTAGTTTGGCCAAAAAGTTAATTAATGCTCATAGTAGTGATGGTGA